>BJKM01000106.1:1527500-1887500 GCA_015082035.1 Chaenogobius annularis
TATATATATATATATATATTGGCAGGGTTAAAACTACTTGAATAATGTGGGACCTAAAAATCGAAAGACAAAATGAGTCGGCCAATTAAAACACATTATTTATTATTATTATGTTATTTAGTAGATTAGTCATTATTTTATTTGAAAATAAACACATTTATTATTTTTAAACCACTACATTTTTAAAGGAAATGTACTATATTCAAGGTACTTATTATTGAACTATTACATAGAGGAATAGATCTTCATTTTACATTTGTTTCATAGTAAACTGTTATAATTATATAAAACGTCTGAGTAATAGAAACAGAACCTGATAAGCCTCCGCCTCTTTATAGTGACAATTCATTGTAATACGCAGCAGATTTTCATTTACATGCTTGTATTTTTGAAAAGTGAAATTTTAGAACCCATGTGTCACTCAGAGTCTTAATTTTTCAAATAATCGCAACTAAGTGTAGGGAAGTGGGCGGGGATAGGGGGTAGGCGAGAAACACTCGAGCTTCAGTTGCAGGACAAAACAGGATTAACTCAAACATGAATCAATCAAAATACACTCTGAGTAAACTAAAGATGAGGAAACACTATTGTTACAAGGTTAAAAGCTCATGAAAGTAGATTTTTACATAATATGTCTCCTTTTAAAGATATTAAAGAGACATTTCTTATCGGCAAATTAGATTGAAAGAAGTAAATTTGCCTCCCAAACACGACCACTTTCCAAATGTCTCGACTATTTCCCTCCATTTCACGCTATGGCCTTTCTGTCCAATAAAACGCCTTTGGGCCAGAAAAAGAAACTGACATTACAAAGAGTAAAAAAAACCAAATACATACACAAAACCACAGTTGTTTCCCGCATGTTGTCGGTCCAGGTCACGCTGATGCTGCTGGACCAGAACAACCGCGAGCACATCATCGACGCTTTCAGGCCGGACATCTCCTCGTCCTCGTTCCAGCGTCCCGTCAGCGACATGAACATCGCCAGCGGCTGCCCCCTCTTCTGCCCCCTCGCCAAACTCGACTCCAAGAACTCGTACATTCGCGACGACACCATCTTCATCAAGGCCATCGTGGACCTGACGGGCCTTTAGGTAACGCCTCCTAAACGCTCCTGCCGCGCTGTCCCCGAACCGGCGGAGACTCGGCGCGCTCCACATGCATCTTGTAGGTTTTAGGTTTCGTAACTGACGAGAAGAGCTGCGACCAAGTGTTTTCCCTTTGAAGAAAAAGTATCGACCAAAGTTAGTGGAGGAGTTCTTAGAAGCACTAATATCGTTATAGAACAATAATATTAAGGCTCATTATGTCCAGTTTGCTAGTGAAATGTACCTGCCATTTTATACATATTGTACTAAGCACTTTGTTCGAAGAATTGTATGTAAATAATAAGACTATTTATGAAGTAATGGCGTCGTTTGACATGGTGCAGTTGAGAAAGCATCTTGTGTAAAGTCATAGGGTGTGTTAATACTTGCAAACACATCACATCGACTCACACGACAGGATCATTTGCCCAATGTAGGCGCCAGTTTACTTCTCCCCAACTTCAGGGTGGCGTGACCCGAGCTTTGAATCCTTGTGGGCAATTTCAAACCGCCACGCTCCTCACGAGACTCTGAGTAGCTCTGTGCGATTTGTAAAAGATAAAACATCACCGCTACAGCAACGACCGTTAAAGCAGAGCGCCAGGAGAAGACGAAATGGCAGGAACACAAAGGCATTTTCATCCATTTCTCTGCAAATGACTGGGACAACACAACAGCAGGAGGTAAAACTGGACATGACCAGGACTAAGCCAGGTCTAGAACCAAGCCAAAAACAACCCCAGTCAGTCCCCTACAGGCCATAATGAGTGCCTACACCTTTAACTCCATCACAATGTCACAGTCATTTTATTTTTTCACTTTTGTGCAAATGTAGTTTCCAAATGGTACAGATAACTTAAATTTTCTCGAGTTCTACCTACAAAAACTGCACATAATGAGCCTTGATCCAGCATTAGTTAGTTCTGCAGTTACTAACCCAGTGATAGAGAAGTAGGTTTTCATTGTCCGTGCACTGCCTGACATTTAAAAACACAGAGGTCCTTTTTGTGTGTCGCTGACGATTGCACATGTAAAAAAACACACACAAAAAAAAGACTGGTGCGCTGTCCCTCGCCTCCCCGGTGTTCCTGCTGATCATTCGTGGTGCACATTGCTTGAATTCAGTGAATTCCGAGTGCAGTATTTGAGCTTGGATGGTTCTGTTATTGTTGTTTTTTTAATGTTGTTGTCGTCGTCGTTGTTGTTGTTGTTGTTGTTGTTGTTGTTGTTGAGGTGTTGCATGTTGAGATGATGGAAGGCACTGACCGCGTGCCAGCTGATCTGCCCAAATGGAAATATGACCTATTTTGTGAGACAGAAACCATATATTTCATACAAGCTTTGGATATATTGAATTATATTTGATATTAGATTGATTTACTTTGTGTGTTTTGGGCTTTTGAAATGCTCTTTATGTTCCCGTAACCCGGGCGCTGGTGTGATTGTGCAACTATCACGGCCACATCCAAGTTCGCCGAGGTTCCAGAAGTACATTAAGACGAAGGCCAAGTGTCCATGTGGAAACTAATGTCTATAACATTGTTGTTTTCAGTCTAAAATACATTTAAAGCAGCGCTAAGTAGCGATAGAGCTCCCCCTGCTCCCTTTTGAAACTACAGTGTCAGAGAACAGACCCAAAAACATATATATATATATATATATATATATATATATATATATATATATATATATATATATACATATATAATAATTAATATAATATAATATATATAATTAATACTTCAAACACTCCAAAAATGCGTATTTAACCATCACAGGGGCTTATAAAGATGTTTAACACACTGAAATGTTACTTAGTTCTGCTTTAAATCTTAATATTAAATAATATTTAATAACTTAGCGGTTTATAAAGTTTTAGAAACAGATTTGAGGTAAAAGGTTTTATTTCGTTAGTAAGTCAATGGAAAAATGAAAGATAAATTTTCTCGCAGAACCTTGTGATTGGCCTTCACTCCATTGCGTAAAATCTTAAAGGTGCACTATGTAACTTTTCTGCTGGAGGGTCTACCACATGCTTGTCTCCATGGAGATGTTGCTTAGCCCGGAATGTTCCACAGCATGGCATTAAACTGTCACCTGTCTTGCGTTTATTCAATCACAGACACTAAAACAAAACGTAAGACATGCTTTCTCTCTGTGAGCGGGGTCGCAGATCCACAGACCTGACCTGTAACTTTCCCATGGCGTCTTCTACTTGTCTCCATGGAGATGGGTAAGTTTGGTTTGATACTGTGGAACGTTCCAGGAAACAAGCAATTCACGGACCAGAGAAAGGGACATAGTGCTCTTCTTTAATACCACAAAATACACACTACTTTTAGTCAACATTGGACATTCTGTAACATTTAGCAGTATTTCAACAACGTGATATGCAAAATACTTTACAAAACAGAGCGCGACTTAAGGCCACTGTAAAAGGACTAGTTAAACTTTTGTATTTGAGTTGATTGAATTATGTATTGATTGTTATTTGACATTTTTATTTTTTCAAGGTAAATGTTCAACAAAAGAGTAATGCACTTGAAAATAATCATATAAATACTACATAAAACTCAAATGTAAAGCTGATATTCCTGTTTTGCCTTTGTCTGTAAACCCAGATAATTACTACCTGCTGATGGAGGGTCCGCCACCTGTTTGTCTCCATGGTGATGTTAGTACTTTGGCTTGAATTTCGACAGTATGGCATTAAACTCAACTATCCAGGTGTTTTAATGTTTATGCCTAAAAACACCCTCTCCACAGATGTGACCTGTAACCCTCATATCATTTGTAGAGGCTGTTGATCATGTGGGAAAGAGGACATTCTATTATAATGTCTAAGGCCTCATTAATACTGATTTAAAGCAGTAAATTAAACAAATGCATTATTTAGTTCATTTCAATCTGATCTTTCTTTCACGCATTTAGGTTTTAAACGTTTGTTGCTTTATTTTAGATCAGGCATGTCTAAACTACGGCCCGGGGACCAAATGTGGCCCTCAGACCAATTTTTGTTGGCCTGCCGGCTTCCTGTTGGTCCAAACAGCAAAAAGTAGTACTTCTTACTGTCAAATTGGGAAAATTCAAGCATTTTGATGTTATACCAACCTAATCTTAATGTTCCAAGTCTTATTAAAGATGTGGAAGGCTCATCAAAACAATGTCAAATGCAAAATTTCGAATGATTCACTTCATTGTCGGGTTGTCTGTGGCCCTCGTTGAAAAAAGTTTGGACATCCCTGTTTTAGATGATAATTACTGTGTAAAACTGAGCTAAAAGGAAACTGACTTCAAGCTGAGATTTCTGATTCTTGTGGTAAGAACCTGTGACCAAACTGTAACCAAACAGCGACCAAACTGCGCAGACTTCTCGTACAAAGACAGGCCTAAACTCTCCTCTGACCTGAGGGATTTCTCGTGTAATTGCAGATAGAAACTAGCTTTACACTTGTCTCTTCTTTAATGAGGTTCATGTGTTTACACTGGTCAAACAAAGACTAATAAACTAAACATCCTGTTACATATCATAAAGTAGAGAGCACAGAAACGTTATATACTTGAAATGACCTAACTCGAAGTGATTGTTTACCACCATAATGAGGAACATTCCAAGCACAGCTTGGGCATCTCCATGGAAACAAGCAGGTGGCGGGCCAATCACCAGAAATGTTACACAGTGCATCTTTAGAGCCGATGTTTTACGTGTTTTTTCTCCTTGAACAGCCCCACTTACAGTTTAGTGCTAAGTACAGTCGTTATGCAGTTACACATGCAGTAAAGCTCAGATTGTAGTGTCACTGACATACTTCCCACCAGCCGAGACCGTTGTGAATGCCTTTAGAGTTATACTTCCATCTGGGTGTCTCTGGGCTCGCTTCAGTGCTGGAGCAGAGCCCAAGAATTGAAAAAGAAGAGGATGGTGTTATTGTATTTGCTATTTTTAGATTTCCTTACAGCTTGAACTGACCTACTTTTTACACTAAATCAAGTGCCTGTACTTTTTTTTTTAAGTTGATGAGCTCACTGACTGTGGCGATGTCTCGTTCAAAGTACTTTCAAATGTGAACAACTACAAATGCATTGTACACGTTTTGAATCTTTTACTTTTGTGACTCTGAATGTCTTTTGTGTATTTTCTCAGTTATAAAATCGTATTGTAAATCTTCACGACCAGCCTGTTTTTAAACTCGACTCTGAAACGTCTCGGTGCATGCGACGTTTCAGGAGGAATCTATATTATTCTGGTAAATATTGGCCAGTATCTTATTTTGTATCAATTTACTAATCATTTAATTATTTATATATAAAACTCTTTGGCTTGTTAGGTCATAAATATTATTATTAGTAAATAAGTAAATAATCGTGCTATTATTTTTAGTGCATTCTCATGTCAAATCAGTGTATTTTAGTTAATATTGTTGGGACAGTAACATGAAAATACAAAAGCAAATGGTAAAACGACTCTGTTAATCTAGTCTAGTCACTTGTCTCCGCCCACTTTCTGTCATGAGTGAGTGACAGGTGGATTTGACCAATGACAGTGATGTTAACTCTCAGAGGAAGCAAACGGCTTGAATGACCCCAGAATAAATGTAAAATTACACATTGTGATTAAATCAATATTATGACCAATGGAGGAGAAGAGTTACAGTAAATTACTGCTGGTTGTAGACATATATACTTTTTGTACTTTGCCTTTTTATAAACGCAAAATAGTTTCACAAATGTTGCCTGAAAGGTGTTGGTTTTTGCCTGATAACGTCTCACAGAGCAGTTAGCGCAGATATCAGAGCTGTTGAACGGCTTTTCATGACTTTACACAGACTTTTAACTGGCAAAAACCTTCATCAAAGTACGCACTAAAACCTCAAAATCACTTAAAAACATAATTCATATTTAGAGCGACACTATTACCACACACGTTGACCGTGTTTCCATCTTTACTTTGAAGGTTTATTTGAGTCTTCTATGCTAATCCCCAATGCTAATCATTTATTACCATATTAGCATTTTCTACCTAACTCGCAACAACAACATTTGTGTTTTATTATGCGTCTGTGCTTTTGAACGATGTAATTTGTTGTTGTATAAATGTCAGAACCACGACTGACAGTAAAAAAAAATCCCACATTTGAGCAGTTTATGACGATTTCTCTTTGGCGTTTACATTCGTTTACATTAGCGAGCAGAGCCAAGATGGCCGCTCGTCATGGCGCAGGTCATGTGTCTGGCATCAACCGACTGAACGCAAAGCCGTCATGTTTTCTCCAAAGACGACAGCAAAACTCCAAATTACGGGATGTTAAAGGGTGAAACTCGGAACGAAACAGGGTCAACCGAACAGGGTCATCGATACGAATCTGTCGCTTAGCTAACAGGGTATTCTGAAACACAGCACTGGGACATCCGAATAGGAAGTGCTGAAAGTATATATCATAGTAAATAAATACATATATAAAAGACCTGCTATTAAATACACTTTGTAACTTTAAAAACACGCTGGTCTGCTTTTATGTCAACCTTACTGTAATCATAATATATGCCTTGTGTCTTTTTAATTTCGTTTTCGCTCACCAAACTGCTACACATTTGCATGGCCTCAAATGTACTGTTTTTTTTAATCACACAGATGTTTTTATTTTGTTTATTGTAAATGCAAAAGGGGAATTTGGGTATATCACATGACTAAGGGCTTGACACGTCATTCGTCGGACTGAATTACTACCGCCATACGTAGAACCTTGTAGAAAAACGCCGCGCTGCCTCGACTTTTATCGCAACAGAGTGAATAAACGACATCACGGTTATGAATGTGTCGTGACGTAACAGGACTCACACGAGATTAAAAACAAAGCATTTAAGTTGTAGCGCTGTTGTCCAAACCGCGGCCCGCGTCCCATTCTGTGCATTGTGACTTGTGCGTCAGTGAATTCTTTGTACGAAAAAAATGCAAAATGTTTCATATTTGGATTGGTTTAATAAAGATTTAAGAAGTTCATGCCGTTGTTTTTCTTTCTTTTTTTGGGGAAATTGTACACAATGCATATGGCCTATTTTTCCAAAAACGCCTGAAAAAATGAGCCCCATTTCAAACTGAAGCTGTTCCTGAACCTCTGGAGCCTTTGTGAAGCTGAGACTCTGGAGTTTTGGACTCTGATGTCTGATTCACTCTAATTATAAGTAGAAACAAGCTCTGCGCAGAGGAATTCAGATTTTCTTTGTTAAATATATAAATGAGTAAAGCTGGTGTCTGGAGGTGAGGACTGAGTGACACTAGTTTTAGCATTTATTGGGTTTTGACAATTCTCTTTTAAAAACTGAAGGTAAAGTCACTAAAAATGAGTTTTAGGGACTTGTAATAAGGCAAAAAAGTC
The DNA here is from genome assembly GCA_015082035.1 of Chaenogobius annularis. NCBI lineage: Eukaryota > Metazoa > Chordata > Actinopteri > Gobiiformes > Gobiidae > Chaenogobius > Chaenogobius annularis. Next base: position 1,534,966 of record BJKM01000106.1, read on the forward strand.
CAGGCGGAATCTATATAAAAGTTTTTTTTAGGGTATTTTTTACTTGTGTGTTTGGAGTACAAACTGAGCCTGATGCTTCCCAGAATGATTGATTTGACTGGAAATAAGAGGGTTACAGCTTTATCTTTATCTTATCTTTATATCAAGCAACTTGCGAGTTTTCTTTTAGAAGATGGTGGACAAAATGGAATAACTAAAGAACAAGTCAGCGTAGGACGTCCTCCTTTTAAGGGGTTTAAGTGGTTGAGTTCAGCTATGAATATTGGCCACAAGAGGGAACTCAAGCCCAAAGCAACGCTGTGAAATATCAGGATGAATTTGATGCATCATTTTGATGCATCATTTTTTGATGCAAACAAATCCTCATTTTTTGCATTCAGAACATTAACTTACTAACATCTTTCTGAAATGTTGGAAAAGTACACATAAAACATTAATCTGTTGTTACTTTTACAGTAGATTGTGTTTTTAAAAGCTCTTTGGAGTTTTGGGTGTTAAGTGTAAGTGTGTAAAATAAAACAACACTAGAATTTCAAACTCAGTTGATACCAATGCAAGTTTTAACCCATAATGCTCATAAAAAGAAATTTTTTTACACAATGGAATAGAATTTAAGACAAAATAATAGATGTTTCTTTGAATATTATTATGTGGTCTTTTATACACCAAGACCGTTGTAAAACTATTTAAAAAAGGTTAAATTTTGTCCTGTATTTTAAATTTTTCAGTATCAATACCTGCCCAGTGCTGAATGTCTAGTTTTCAATACACGTTTTAGTCTTGTTTGATGAATAATGTGAAAGCCAAAGTGCTCAGACTTTCAGCTTCAGCTCAAACTCGACGTGAAGGCGGTTTTGTTTTTATGGTTGAAATGTCTTATTTCTGTGCCGTTTGGAAGGACTGCGATATTTGTTGACAGTTTTATTCTGTTCTCAATTAAAGTACATAAACTTTCAATGGACCGGATGCACACAGTCAAATGCAAGCAGCTATTGTGATTTGCCTCATTTGAACCAGTAGAATGACTTATGCATATACAGAGGTAGGAAAAAATAAGAAAATAAAATAAATAAAATAAAAAATTGCATCAAAACATCAAAAACAACTCCAAACTACATTTTGTGCATTTTTTATGTTTTGTTCACCATACAGTTCTTACTTGAGTAGTAGTTTCCTCGAATACTTTACTCTTTCTGGAGTAATTCCTTGGACCCCCAACTATGCCCTTTTACTGGCCGCAACGATACTTTTACCCGAGTACAACTTTTACTACAACGCCGCAAAACATATGTGAGTGTGATTCAGTAGAGACTTAATATCAAAGGATCTAACATGGTGAATGAGGTGATTCGGCACAAAAGACTCGTGGCAATAAAAATCACTCCTCAAGAATAATAATGAAACATATGATTAAATTCAAACTGCAAATGTCTGTGTCAAACGCACTACGGGACGCTTTTATCAGTTGTTCTAGTGGAAATACTCATAAAAGTCTGTTCTTTTCATTTCACAACCGGGACATGCATCAGTGGCTCCTCTTCATGTCATTTTTTATATTTTTTTTCCCTGGGACAAAAAAAACAAAAAAAAACGCTAGCGGCTTCCGAACACATCTGCTGAAGTTCTGCTGAACGTACGACGCAGACATCCTCCTGGGGCTGTGATTGAAGTCTGGGCTTTGAAACCTCTGAGCGAACATATTTCCGATTAGGGACGGCACATCACTTTTAAAAACAAATTCTGCAGATCCCGATATCGGACGTTCATCTTGCTGCTGTGGTCGATTGTTGCGGAGGTGAAATTCGCAGCAAGTTATTGTTAAAGTCACAACAACTAACTTTACTTTTCACTTTTGTCAAAAATTATGATAGAATGTAGTAATCTGTGATGTAAAATATTTATTGAGTAAAACATACAGCCATTTTTACCCTGGAGAGACTGGATTAGGATCATTAGGTCTTTTGTGTTATATTTTAATAGAGATAAATCTGTTATCTTAAAGTTCGGGAGCAGGACCACACCCCTTTCACACCCCTTCCTGCAGCTACACTATTTAAGCCTCCAGTTAAAATACACCCGTGTTCGTGACTTCATGCCCCTCCAACCCACCCTCTTTTAATTATTCTAATTTATCTTCTAGATGGGGGGTACCGAGGCCCGGGAGCCTACAGCCCTCATCGCCAGAAGCCCCCAAAACGGCATTAATTTCTAAACCTTCGTGTCGTTCATGTCTCTCGTTTGTCAATAAACACTTTGTGTCGTAGCTGGGGTTGTGGTCCTTGCTAGTGAAACATTTTTCTGCCTTTTTCACAAGTGTCACGTGACGTTAAGACACGTTTCGACATTATAAACGTAGTCTTTTTAAATAAAACATAATCTGGATTATAACCCGGCTCTAAATTTTACGAATTAATAAATGATACTTTTAAAAATTACAGTAACAATCTTATCCAGATTTGTGGATTACTTGGTGTAAAACTAAACTCGAAACATACTTCTTTGCTTTGGCCTTTAATTCGGTTTAGACCAGCTCTTCTTTAGTTAAAATTCTTAACTTTCACCTTGTATAGATCTTATTAAACTTGTCAATTTTTCCCTACTAGTCCTTATTTCTCATTTTCTTGCCTGTACAGCACTTTGGTCACCCGAGGTTGTTTTAAATGTCCTTTATGAATACATTTTGACATTTAGTTTTCTCTCCGTGGATCTGTAAGTATGGGTTATTACAAATGACTGTTTACCTTGATTTAATTTTGACCCAACCCATTAACGATTTGAAAGAAATCAAGTACATTTACCATTTTATACATACAATTGTTCCCTAAAAATACCATTTGCAATTTTATCTCTTACCTAGTAGACCTCAGACACGTTTTTAATCTAAATTCCCCTTTCTACATGACTTGTTTAGGTTAATAAGGCCGTGGATTTGTCTATAAACCGCTGTAGTAAATCCTCAAATGGAAACAAAAAGCCTTGTTGTTTCGGACATCGCCTCCGCAGACCCGGTCCGTTTCCCGTCCCGAAATGCGTATCTTCAAACGCTGCACTGGCGCGTTTCCCAGAGCGAAAAAAGGACGACGGAGGAAATGACCGGTGACAAGCACAAAGTTTGGGTTAGTAATAAGGAAATACTGTGTTACTGCAATTATTGTCAAACGTAATGTGCTGGAACGAGAAAGCCTTTTTGGTCTGCATTGTCCCGTGTCCGTGTAACTGTGGGGGTTTGAGCTTGAAATATCTGCAAAATGATTTAAGAAAGAGCGTTCAAAGATACTATAGATACAATCGCAGCAATATTTTCTGTGTGAGAGCAAATCGAGCAGTGCCATTTGTCATCGTAGAACTGTCCGTTATGACCTTGTACTTGTAACCGCGAGTTTCCCATCCTGTTTGAGTGCACAAATAGTTGAAGTTGTAGAGAGGTTTTTGTGTTTATATTACGTTAAATCAATGAATATTTTTACTTCTTACGCAAAATTTAAGTTCAAAGTGAATTTATCATAAGCTCAACGCCTTTTTGGAATAGTATTGTTGCTTTGTTCTGGGTTTGTGCTCCTTGTAAGTAAAGAATAAGACTAAGGGATGTCGTTAATGTGTAATTTTAGTGCCACAATTATTATGAGAAGACCCTGACCACACAACATTTAATCTAATCTGTCGGGAAGGGTGAATCCTCAGTGAACAGTCTTACGAAATCAAACTTTCTGACTGAAAAAGCTAAGTTAATGCGACGCTTGACGATTAAATTGAACAATTTTGGGAGTAAATTGAATGTTTTGGTTGTAAAATATCACAATTGCTATTTTTTTTTAGCTCTTACATTTGTGTCGTGACCCGAATAATCCAATTAAACGATCAATCTTGTCATGTGTAATGCAACTCGTATGAAAAATGTAAAGACAAAGTCGATGAATAACAGGCACATGACACAAAACGAGGACTAAAAAACTTAAATACACAAAACTTTCTTACCTGTGAATACATGTCCAACTGGTAATACATGTCTATGTCAACTGTTAAAAATACAACATTACAGACTAAGAGTGTCCACTTCAAATTGTAGACAAACAAAGGCTCATTCATGATAATAACTGCAATAAAACCAAATCATTTCTGTTTTTATCCGTCGTAACACACAGAAAGAGATTGGAATAGCGACATATTACAACCCCGAAAAGCCAGTACACCCAAAGAAATACAATACATCATCACGCAGAACTTGTGACATTCGCCAGGCTAAGGTCGAATAGCCCTGAAGTACAGTTTTACTTTTTGACCAGACAGACTTGCTCACCAGTAGAGGGCACCATCGTCACAGGTTTGAACCACACCTTTCGCCCCCATTGCTCCTATGCTGAGAAATGATAATAATAATAAAACATATAAATTGCAATATATTTTACATTTAAGACATCCTTTGACATAAATGATTAATTCCTCACATTTGTTTTATTTTAGTTGTTTTTGGGGAAAATAGTGGATCCATTGTCTTGTGATGGGAGAAACAGAGGCGCTTCTAGGTTTTGGGGGGACCGCTGCAGTCAGGGGTGCCTTACCTCACCTTTTTATCTTTTGCCTTAATTCTTAACAATGTTAGCGTGTTGAGGTCTAAGACATTTATTTATTTTATTCATTTATTTGAGTACAAAACATTTCAACATTATAACAACACAGGACAATAAAAGGCTTGTTAAAAGTGCTCACCTGATTTTCCCTCATCCACAGTTCAAAAACATACGATATAACTATAGTTCACCAGAGGAAACGTCTGTGTTCATTAAGCTAGGTGCTTGTGTTTCAATGCTAACGCTAACCTTCATGAAAACCAGTGAAATAATTAATATGAATTCAATTAACGGCGAGTTCGGATTCAAACCATATCAGAACATGGTGCTGCGACTGTTGGCTCCATCTACTGGCTGCATAGTTGAGATAAACAAATGCTAGCTTCCCTTCGACACGCTAATGCCGCCGCGCTGTTGTACCGATCACGATTTGACATCAGAAATGCTCAGATCGGGTCCGGCCATGATTTACGGACATAAAAAACGCACAGGAGACTTCGGAGCTCGACCTGTGACGTCACAGATCGGGGAAGTGTTTTTGACGCTCGGCGGGAAGAGGACTTTCCAACCAGGATTCATCAAACTAGCGCGAATGACGCTAAATACAACTCCAGGTATGTTTTTGATGAGGGAACATTGGTATGACATGAAACTGCAAAAAAAAAATATATTTAGCATACTTGACCTTTAACCAGAAATGTGCCTTTATACAATTAAAACAAGGGACATTCAGCTGTGAGGTCCCCCTAGTGGCTGGTGGGGCCCCTGATACCCCCTGCTTATTACATACCAGGATACGCTGTGTGGAAAGGAAATGTATGAAGTGACAGGTGACCAAATGATTAATGTGTTCCACCTCATCCATCCATCACAGACCTGTACTCTCCGTCTGCTGTCGACTGCATCTCTCTGTGTCTCTCTTCCACACGGGGGGAGGAAAGACTTTATCTGTCTCTTGAGGGTCTGAAGAGCACCATTTGTTTTTAAACGCTGATAAAAAGACAAATGCAAATAAATATACAAATCTCACTGAGGAGTTTTGTGTTGAGTAATTTCACATATTGTATCCAAAATTAAAGTTGTGTACAGGTTGTTCTGCCTGGAATGTTCCACAGTATGGCATTAAACATAGCTATTTGCATTTACAGGTGTTTTTTAATTTGATTGCTGAAATAAAATAAATACCTCACTTACTATTATTATTATTACTATTATTGTTGTTGTTATTATTTTTATTATTATTATTATTATTATTATTATTATTGAGTAATTATTAAAAAACACAGACCACAGAGATAAAAAAATTTCCTAGTACCCAAAAATATAGTCAAATCAAAGCAAACAATAAAACAACAAAATAGCAATAAATAAGTAAAATAAATTAAAACAAATAAAAGACACAGAGGACCACACAACTCCACAGAATAAAAGACGAGACTTAGAACACGCCACTGTGGGGGCCGTTCGGACATGGAGGGTGCAGGGCGTTCAAAATTAGGTTTGAAATGTTAGTAACGTGACAACACTGATTCATTGTATTGTATTAATTGAATTTGATCACTCAGAAATTGCAGTGGACGTGATGTGAGCCTCATTTGGGGATTGTATCTCATTTCTTTTCTAATGCATTTTCTTCAATCCTTTTTGGACAAGCCATCGATCTGCCTTTGATTTATTCACATAAGTCTTACATCAGAGACTTGTATTCAACATTGAACATTAAATACATCTTCAATACATCGATCAGTGTGCATGTCAAACCAGCTAAAATATGTCCAAAAAAAGCCAACAATTTCCCGGCGAAAACCCATTGCGACGAGTCCATTTAAACGCACGATTTGATTCAGTTTCTCTTTCTCCTCCAGCCTTGTGTTTTTTGCTCCGTCGCCCTCAATGAAAACTACTATCCCCGGCCACAAAATCAATGGGCTTTCCAAATGATGCGCAGCCTTGTGGCAACGGCAAATGATAAATAAACTGGCTCCGAAGCCGACCGAGGAACAGAACAATTGAAAGTTTATCCGAACACAACTTTCTTTTTTGCCTTCGCTTTTGCTTTATGGTCGCAGATATCGAGTTCTGTTCCGTTTTGAAATATACCAGACTGAATTCGTGTTTATGAAAGCCTTGGATCACTGCGGGGTGGACGATCATTTTGCCGTTATTGTCTCGGGGGGGGGGGGTGGGGGGGGGGGTTTTGACACGTTCTTTCTTGGAAGCACGAATCAGCAGTTTGAATGCGCTCATCTTCGAAACTGCGACCCGACTTTAAACTCCGAAGGCCCGGTGTCGTCGCAGATTGTAGACGCGCGACAAAACAACGTGATAGGAGCCAGACGAGACTTCAGTTCAATTCAAATTATGTTTGTAAAATCCAGGATCACAACCGCTGTTGAAGGGCAGCAGTGGCCAAGCTTCAGTAACACTCTCTCCACTGATGAACTTGTCAACATGAACGAACAGACTAAAATATCGGTTATTTCTGAAAGAGAAAGAAGCCAAAACTGTGTGTAGAATTAACCTCTTAATGTCTAACTAAGGTCATTTAAAACAAGAATAGAGAATGAATCAACGATAAACGGCTAGAATCCGAAGTTATCTAGGTTAGTAGGAGGTTGAGGACCAGAAAAAGTGCGTAATTACATATTTACATTTTATTTCTGACTTGAACCACTGAGCATTCGGTTCTCTCCCTTTGTTTCCCCAACTGTATTTACGGTACCAGGCGGTATTTTTGTAAATCATTGTCTTTGTACGAGCATACGTTTCATTGTGTTTGTGTGTGTGAACCTTTGGCTAAACGTTTCAGGTTTGCAGGTCTCGATGCTAAATTCAGATTTTTTTTGAGAGAGAAAGTTCACGTTGCAAAATAAATGTGACACAAATCAGTTTTCATCCATTATGAGATGGATTAAGATTAAGAGGAAGTAACAATTTAGTTAGTCGATAGTCATCTTTATCTTTTGTCTTTGAGAGGCAAAAGTTGATATTTTTTTATCTTTGTCACACTATTTTTGCACTTTCTGGCTTTGCTGCTGATTTCTGTCAGGCGTTTGGAAGGTTTATCTGTTTAATTCCAGTCTTTTCCAATTAAAAAAAACAAAAAATGTGGCCCCTGTTTTATTCCAGAGCAGAAGTCAAGATGAATGTGACCTGTGAGTTCAGACTGCTGTCACTTTGCAAAAGATCAGATTTGAATCCGATTCAGCACCACGAGTGAACGTGGCCAGAGAAAAAACACTTTGTGAAAAAAATCTAATTCGGGCTGTTCGCACTGTCATGAAAAAATCAGATCAAGGTCACATTTTTGTCAATTTCAACACATAATAACGTACTTCCTTGATGTTACCATGCAGTCGTGTTCTGATAAAGCTCAAGATCATTTTAAAAGTGTTCAGGAAATGCCTTAATTGCATTCTGTTCTTGTGACTTTCTCAAATGAGTATCTAGTTTCAATACTTGTTATTATTAGAATCAGATTTTTGATATTTTACACAAGCCCAGGATGCAGTTTGGCCAAATTGTTCCATATTGATTTGACTTTGCCTCGTGTGTGTGTGTCTCGAACGTGAAAGACCTCTCCTCTCGAATGTCCTTGTTGAATGAACGTTTCATTGTTCGGTTTTCCAACTTTCTGTGAGTAAAATCTATTACCCGGTGAAGCCCTGTGAGGCGACTGCTGTTTTCATTTTGCGCTGTACAAAAGTAAATTGAATCGGATTTTTAGAATGGATGTATAACCACCAAAAAAACATGTACAATAGGCTCCTCCCCTCAGTGGGACCTAATATCTGCCCAGGGACATCAACTAACTAAGTAGGGATGTCAAGATTATTAGGTTAATCGATAATCGTGATTATTCAGGTCACAATATAACCGTGAGAAGCAAAAAATTATAATCGTGACAATTTTAGTATTTTTTGTTCAGTCTATTGTCCAAAAATAGACCTACATGTAAATAAAAGGTTTTTCTCTGGCTATTTTTGTTATTTTGTCTTTCAGAAAGTACAATTTTGTAAAACCCTACACAAACTTGATTAACAGTCAAATGTTGGACAAAAAGGAATGAAAGAAAATGAAAGATATCACTGTTGTTTGGTCACAGTCTCAATAATCGAGAACAATCGTTAAATCGTGATGTTTTTTTCGAACAATAATAATACAAACATTTGATATCGTGACGGCCCTATAACTAGCAAACTTTTGCTTCGTACCTACAGGGTTTAGTGCTCGTTGGCCATTTCTCTGCTTAGTAAACCGACCTGTCAATCGCGCCAATCAGAATTTGTGGCGACGGGACACGGTTCTAGACTGGCGCGACACACACATGTACCAGTTTGTTTGGGTCAAGAAACCAATAGTGCCCTGGCATCCCTCCCCGCGCACCTTACGCCAACACGCTTATCCATCATCTGACCACATCATTACCGAGCACCGGCCGTCCTTAAAGCCTTGTTCCCACAGTAGCCCTACGTTCTCGGCACGTCCGTATCACTCACCGGAACATTATCTCACCATTAACACGGGTCCTCGGGCTGCCCATCTCCCACAGCGACGGGGGGGAAAAAATCATAGATGCTATAGAACTGGGCCTTTGCGTGGGTGCCTTTTATGTGGCGTTTTTAACCAGCGTAGGCCGCATTCAGACGCTCTGAGCTCACTTCCCCGGCCCCTGCTCTCATGCGGCGAGCACACCATTACCCACGATGCCCTTGGTGAGTCCTTGCACAAACGCGTACCTTGAAACAGATGCCCGCAGTGGGAATGGAACAAACTTGAACGTGATGGGAGGAGGAGGAGGAGGAGAGAGGAGACGTCTGAATGTGTCGAGCCGAACCATCTGTTTCGAGGTGCCGGGGTAACGCCGCTGCTACCTCGCCACACAAGATTTAAAAATACATTTGTTGCTATTAAAGTTGCCTGCAAAGGTCGTTTATAGAGTGTTTCCAGACAATACATGCAGCTTTGGCAAGAGTGGTCAAGAAATGAAGAGTTACAGCAGCAGCTTAAAAATTATTCCGGCTTTTAAACTTTTTTTGACACCTTAGATTTGGTAGATAGGTTAACGTGGAATAAAACAAGTCACAGTGGTTTTCCGTAATAAATTCTCTTTTGCTTTATCAGCGGCTGGATAGTGGGGGAGCAGTCTGAGCAGCGACGCCCAAACGTCTTCAGTGCTCTTGTTCCTTCTCCCCCAGGGGAATCCAAACACATGCCTAGGCCGGCCGAGAGACACAGATACTCCATTACCATTACCAGGTCTCCTCCTGGTGAGCTACGCCTGAAACACTAACCAAGGATTTCCAAGCCACCTCAGCGGCCTCCTTTCAATGTGCAAGAGCAGCGGCTTGTACCTTAACCAGACTCGTCCTGATCATTTCAGCGCTCGGATGGTCTTCACTATAGACAGAAACATGTTTGGCCTGAACTGCTTCACTCCTCAGTTCACCCTCCGCTCATGAACTTGTTTTCCCCATGTTAACAATATTTTAAGTTAAGCAATACAAGGCTTAGGTGTCCAAAAAGCCTGAATAATGTCTAATATATACTTTTTAAATGTTCAAATATCAATACAATCAATACATGTCCGTAGGCTGTAGCTAATCTAGTGCATTCATCACATTATGACAGAATCATATAGTGGGGCATGAGCGGGGGGATCAGAGGGTCAGAAAAGAGTGACAGTTTTCCATAAACATCAGACATCTGGACACAGGCTGTTTGGTTTGCTCTCTCATACCTCCATGACATGAAGAAAACATTAGATCACAAGGGGTTTATTCATGTCATGGTTGGGGTTTAGACAAAAACTTGAAAGCAAAATGAAAATCAGGAGCAATTTGAGGAACTGCAAACAGGGAAGAAAACTGTGTATGATGTCAGAGACTTTATATGAAGAGATAAATGCAAGTTTCATTGAGTCAGCTTAAAGCCGGGGTGTCCAAACTTGTTTTTGAAGGCTGCTTATAGAAACAGAGAAAAAGCAGGGGGGCACACACTGGCACTAAATCATTAATGCATAATATTCTGAGGATGCCCCTGTGGCAATAGTGTACCTTAACCTTAAGGTTATAATCCATCTGGGCCCCCAGGCACAGTGGGATAACTCCGATACTGCACAGATGAGAGAACGTAAATACAATACATACAATATTATGACAATACACTACTTTACTATTTAAAGTTAAGTTCCATTCCTTTCTTCAACAAATACCAGCCATTACTACTTTAAGTAAAGGTTGTCACCTCTGTGTCCTGATGGCTTTGGACAGTGTTAGATCTTCTCTTGACCTGAGATGATGAACACTTGTACAGTGCTTTTCATGACACTCAAATATGCTTCACACTTCAGGACAGACACACTGGAACTATTGGCCACTTTTGACTTAGAATAAGAAGGTGTTTGGACTCGTATGTTTTAGACAGATAACATAAATTTCAAGAAACATGTTGTAACTCTTTCTATTTTTCAACACAATAATTTAAAGACAACACATTACTTCTCAGACACACGTTGAGTCATTGATGTGGAGGTCTGTGTTTCTGACCCAGGGCAACAGCGGTAAATCATGTCTGGTGCCTGCAGTGAGACACAAACTTTTTCCATCTCATCTGTAGACGCTCCTCTGCAGTTCTCAGCGTGGATCTCTACCTGCCCCAGTGTTTGTAATGGGCTGCACTTTACTGTAATGACGACCCATTACACCGTGACGTCACAGAGCCCGGGGCCTTCTCCTGTAGTCAAACTGTTTCCAATGGACAGTAAAAGCTCTGAGAGTCTAAGAATAGTGTCATTACAAAGGTTTTTTCCATGGGTTGATACAAGTGAGATAATGACAAAAAAACAACAAAATCTTTTAACTTTTTATGAAGACAAGCACAGAAAAATAAAAACAGAAATACTCCTTTGACAGGTTAGCTTTAGACACAGAGCAATATTATTACGCCCCAAAAATAGTTCCATCCAAATAGAAATGACAATGGTATTACTGGCATATAAAACAGTGAACAAAAAATGTAAATCCTCTTACAATTCAATCCCATTCACTTTAATGAATAAAAACATATCTTTTGTTGTTTGTAGACAGCACAGTCAAACGCTTGTTTAAATGTTACATTTTCCAATGAGTGATAAAAGTCAATATTTAACTTCCAGCTACACTGCAATTTGTGGCACTTTGTGAAACAAAACAAACATTTCCTTGTCAGACTGTAGTAACAGCTACATTTTACAAGGAATGTTTATGGTAATTAACGTTGGAGCTAATTTTGTCACCAATCGCTACGTCAATGAGACTAAGCTAAACTTTAAAACACACAGTTGCTGTTGTTTCTCCGCTGTTAGATTGCCATGAAAAACAGAGCATAAAACTGAAACAGAAGACGTTGATACTTCAAGAAGACTGAAGTTATTGAAGTTTGATTCTTATCTACAGCGGCTAGTCGCGATAACTTGCCACAACGAGCTTTTGTGGACATTTCCATCTGCTCTTCCTCGTCCACACGCCCTCTGCACCGGACAAGCCCTCAAAGCTTTTAAGAGCATGGACTGTGTCTGATCCTAAAATATAACACAGTTGGAAATTAGGATCATTAAAACTGTCTACAAGATAGCTAACGTTTATTAGCATAGCCATGCAATACTGTGAAAACTAGCATTATCCAGCTGTTAACGACCTGAAACAAACAGCTCAGCCTCAGTCTGGAGTGAGTTCTGGTCTCTCTGGGTCAGGAGGGGTCTTTGAGGATGTTACAGAAGAGAAAGAATCCTTTGTTTTGAGACTCTTTGTTGGCACAGCGCACAATGCAACATAAGGATTTTATCCTCAAGATGACAGTATCAACGAATGCGTGACGTCACTTCGGACCCATGAATACCTCTAAGATTAGAAGTAATTTAAAAGACTCAGGGTCCTGAGGCATATTCATCCCAGCTGGCGACAGTAGCTCAGTTGGTAGAGTGCTTGTTCTCTGATCTGAAGGTCAGTAGTTTGAACCCTGCTCTCCACATTGTTGTTAAACGGTCAAATCCACTGTCCCACAGGTTGGCGACTACCTAATTTTACCAATGGTGTGCCCAGAGGAAACCACGCAGACACAAATAGAAACATGCAAATTCTGCACAGAAAATCAACTAACAAATAAATTGAACCTCTTTTTCAATAGGTGTTCAAATAACCAACTTTCTGGGCAGTGTACAAGAATCCATATTGACAAGCTAATCTGGGCGTGTTCTTGGCCAATTATAGTGGTGCAAAAATCATGCACTGTAATTGCATTAACCAATTATGTACAGTTTGTCTACAGGAAGTACTGCAAAATAGCCCACATAATCTCCAATCTCCGCTCTAATGTGCTGTGGCTTTCTAATGATGCAAATGAAGCTACATTAAAGCAACTGTGGAACATTTTTATGAGCGATTTCCCTCAAACCTCAAAGATCTCCCCGACGTCTCAATCTGTCTTCATCAGATCAGACGGCGACGCACATCTGCAGCATATTACTGTTGCTGTGTGGCATTGCAAATCGTGCCCATTACACGACTTCATGCTACGCCAACGATATTTCCCTCGTCTCACAATCAGAAGCGTCAACAATAAAGCTCACAGGGTAAAATGGAACTGAACAACTCACCATTAATATGCCATCAAGGTTGAGGTTACATAAAACGTTTCCATCATTTTGTCTATTTTTCTGCCCTTACTCTGATGGAAGCGTGATCATCCGATAACTGGAAGGTTAAAAGAACATAAAAGCAGCTGCTAACTTTATGAAATATCTACATTTTAATGAACCAATAGTACATAAAGAGGCTTTGTAACTACTTCATTTGGGTATTGAATGGTTACTAAGCCTAAATCATTCATAATAAATGATTTTTTCATTACGATTCAAAGCAGAACTAAGTAACTTTAGCGATAGAGCTCCCCCTGTTGCTCCCTTGTGGAAATACATTGTCAGAGAACAGACGCAAATCGCCTTCAAACACCCGACATCACAGAGACCTACAAAGACGTTTAAAGTGCGTTCTAATTTTGACTTTATTTGGTGTGTTTATACCTGTTGTACTATAATGAAGTTTTACACCAATCGAGTAGGTATTTGTGGAGAAAACATTGAAAATCTGTAGAAAATGAACATCACACTCGGGACACTCATTCCAGTCAGTTTTTGCATAATAAACAAAGAAACAACTTTTTTGACTCTCTAAACATTAATTCAACAATTTAAAGTCGCTCTCATATATTTTTTATCTGTCAAAAAAATAAAAATAAATCCCAGTGTTTCCTGGGTAATTTCCTTCATCAATTACAAACAGGAAGTGAAATTATAAACCTAAAAATTGTGCTATTCTGTGATAACATTTAAAACATGTTTAGGAAAATTCAAATATTTTATCTTAACTGCATTTTAGTTCAATGAGTCGTCCGACCTGTAGGGGCACTTTAAGAGGAGTTACAATTCTACTTTTGTCTGGAAACACGACCTTCGCAGGCAACTTTAATAGCAACAAATGTATTTTTAAATCTACATCTTAGTTCATGCCTTCACCATTCAAAGTGTGTATTATAAAGTAGCACCAGATGATGCTTTCTTATATGACTTTATATCTTAGTACCAATGAGACCTGTGATAAGTGATGGACATTAAAAACAGTACAGCACACATTGAGCCTTGGTCTTTCAGCTGCACTCTTCTCTTTTAAAGTCAGTTTTATGATTATTTCGGCGTTTGTCTTGAGATTTAAATACATTATTCCTGTTCTGTGAAGCACTTTGATTTACTTTGTGATCGAACTGCGCTCTACAACTCGCCTTGCTTACAGCAACCTTGTCTTGTCCTCGCGTTTGGGTCGGGAACTTGTCAGAAATACGAATAGTTGGGTAGTTTATAATATCCATTTTTGGCTTGTTTTCTTAAGTGTCAAGTCAAAAACAATGAAGACAGCAAACATAAAACAATAACATTATTTCTTTAGAACAAATACATGTTCGAAAAGGAGTGGGTGAAGTAAAACGTATTTAATCTCACCCCTTGTTCCTCATTGTCAATAATCATATTTTATAACTTCCGTTTCCTTATAATTATCTAAAAAATAAAATCCCCCCTATTCATTGCTAGAAGTTTCACTGCCAGTTTAATGCACAATATTGTTATCCTCTTGTACTAATTAACATTTTCAGCACTCTCATATCTTCTGAAAACAGCTTCTTAAAAAAAAAAAAAAAGATATCTTTTAATTGCTTTATATTTACACAGTTCTTTAATGCCACTGGCAAAATGTACCATATTTTTATCCCACAAGCACAAAAGCGTTCCGAGTTGGTCTCACATTCATTGATTTAAAGTTAATTTTGTTTGTCAGATTGAAAGCGCTTCCCTCCCAACCAAGACTTTTTGAATATTTTCATGTAAAGATTACTATTGGCCTTAAATACCAGCTGTAATGCTTGACAGGCAACTATGTCAGAAAATTTAAATAATTTGATTTTAGGAATAGTGGAGCTTTTTTTTTTTTTTTAAGTGTAACTAATGGCTGCACATTTATTTTTAATTATTACCCCAAATGCAGTATTTGAGACATGGCTGTACTAGCTACTCTACTAACAATAAAGGCGAGATAATGTTGTTATTCATGAAAAAGGTGTTTTTGTTTTTTCAAGCAGACAACGCACATGTAAGGAAAACACACTGCAGGCTTCCCTTGGCCCAAACCACCTCCATGTGTTCGGCAGGCCTCTTCAGCGCATGGAACATCATAAATCCCAGCTTCGGCGATAATTAGAACCATACCGAGGTGTTGCCTGCACTGCACGACCCTCTGCCGCTCCACGGGGGGGAACCTCCTCACCTCCTGCTCCGCGGTCGCCTCATCAGAGAAGCCCCTCTCTCTTGGCTAAACAGTAGCATTCGAAAAGGAAAAACACGGCCCCACAGTGACAAAACCCCGGAGATGTAAATGACACCGACTCCGGCAATGCAAACAAAGTCGACTGTAGGAGGGCAAGCACGGGCGGACGGGCTGAAGCCGCGAGCGCAGGCCTGGACCGCAAGAGGGATCAGCAAGCAACAAAAGAGTCTTTATGGAGATTGGAGGCAACACGGCGGCTGCACAAAATGTACCGAGCGGAATAAAGACGGGATTTGTCCACCTGGATTCCATCTGCTTGAAAAGGTTTTAAGATGACAGTTATTAAACAAAGCAAGGGTGCATTTTGTTGGACTTTTTGCTAATACGCGCTTACGAACCATCTGAAAGAGAAGTAATGAGCAGTAGTTTAATCTGTGTTGATAGGTAAGGCCCAGTGGCAGAAGCGGGTAGTACTGTTACATTTATTGGAGTAACTTGTTAGTCTCCTACTTTATATTTAGTTTGAAGTAAGAGTTCTGTCAAGTGGAAGAAATCAAAAGAAGGAACCAAAATGCAAAACTGCTAAAAAAAAATAAAAAATAGCAAAAATAATTCAAGGATGAAAGGCAAAATGGACTGACACTGTGACACAACAGGTGAGACATATTAGGGCGATGAACAGACAGGAAGTAAAGCTTAGAAACAAGCACACGAGAGACATGTCAAAATAAAACACTGAGGACATGAACAGGGTGAAAACGCGAATTAAAAACAAGGAAACCAAACCAGGATCCATGGCAACTACTCTTACTTGAGTAAACATTTTGGTTACTTTTCCCACTGTGAGTAAATCTTATGCGACATATTATGCGTTTTTGTGATATTCAATATGCAACTATCACATAAATGAAACAGTATTTTACATTTTGTTCATTATAAACTGCAATATTGATCTAAAACTACGTAAATATCAAGCGACAGTTTCATTTTGATTGTTGAAAAGTCGCTATGTGGCATCTTCAAACCCGACATATATCACCCTTAATCAGAAGTACAGAAAAGTGGGTGGAGACGGGGGGTAGGTGAACAGAAATTGTATTGCCTGACCAGCCAAGCCACATGCTTTGACAATACTAAAAAAAAACACAATACAAAGATGTTTGCTGTGGAATCATATCCTGTAGACCTGAACTCAAACAGCCGTGATTGACAGGTGGATTAACCAATCACGGAAAGGCATGGTCTATTTGCGTCTAAACAAACAAAAAAGGGGGGAAAATAAATCAGAGGGCTGAGAAACAAAGCACATTTCTGCAGAAGAACTCTTATGTATCTGAGGTAAAAGAATTATGTAATTTATTCTGAATGACACAGGAATATTTGAGAGGATTTTCATGTTTACAAGTGCAAAATAGGATCTGGGAATTATTTACAGTGACAGTTCTTGTCAACAGTTCATTTAGAGAGAAGGTTAAGAAAAGTTTAGTACAGATTTCCCCTTTAAGTTTCTCTTACATATATACAGCACACATTACATAACGCACAGAAAATATTATTTACACCATTTCTATTGACAATTGGTCAACGTTTCATTGTCGGGCAGATGCACAAATAGAACAGCTCCAACAGGAAATGATCAAAGAAACACATAAGACATAAGAAACCTCAACGATGTACCAAAGAAACTGTGATAATTGTCTCTGCAAATGAGCTTGAAGAGTTTAAACATGGATGTATTGTATTTTATTTATTTATTCAAACCATAATGTCCGGGTTTGTCAAAACGCACCACGGGAGGAGAGAGAGAGGGGAGACGGCCTCGCGCAGGTGAGTGAAATGGCAGCGTTATCGTGTTTTATATGGGCAGAACTAACGATTCAAAGTGTGCGCCTTCACTCACAGTAAAAACACGCAGGAGAAACAATGAAAAAAACTTATTTCATGTGCGTTTGAGATCGAAAGGATTTGAGCGCTCGCGACTTCACAGCGCGCAAGGGACGGACCTGCTCTGTCACACAAGTATAAAGCATTCAAATAAATAAACGGGACATTCTTGATTCTCATTCAGGCCCTATCTATATAAATGGCCTATTCATTGCAGAGTTGTGCCAAAACATCATCATGTCCAAGTCAAACAGGTCGACACAGAGAGGACTTGGCTGACGCGATCGTAACATTCCCCAGTGGGCCGCTTTACGGATGGAAATGTTTAATGTAATATTGGAGATTGTATTATGTGATTTGAACTCGTTTTGGAAATGCTGACTTGTGAAAAATATTAGCTGCAGTTCAACAGTTAAAATGCCCCCTACAGTTTGGACGACCCTTTGAACTTAAATGCAGTTAAGATTAATATATTTTGCAAAAAAATTATAAAAATGTTATCACAGAATAGCTAATTTTTTAGGTGTATGCTTTCACTTCCTGTTTGTAATTGATGACATTACACTGGGAAATTACCCAGCAAACACTGGGCAAAAATATTTTAATGTCAGAATTTTTTTAATTTGACAAATAAAAATATATGTGAGCGACTTTATTTAGTTGAATTCATGTTCAGAGAGACAAAACGGTTGTTTCTTTGTGTAAATTCTGCATTAAAAAAAAGAGTATGCCTAGTGTCACTTCCTGTCATTTTCTATAGATTTTTCAACATTTTCTCCACAAATACCTATTTGATTGGTGTAAAACTATAATTTATATGTATGAAAGGTATAAATACACCAAATAAAGTCAAAAGCAGAAAATCTTAGAAACCTGTCACACGGCACTTAAAAGAAGTGTCATTGAAAGGATTTTTGGGTCAGAATGCAGACACTACAAATCCACAAAGACGTAGTTCACCCTAGAAATGGGTTTTACCTGGTTAAATAAAGGTTAAGGATTTTTTATTTTAATATAATAAAATATTGGTAAAAGTAGTATTTGGTTTACCTTTCAATAAAACATAGATGTAAACAGGATAGATTAGATGGATTATTATAATAACAAGTTAAAGCTTAATAATACCAATTTTAAGCCTCTTGATGGAGAATATTTACAAATTAAGAGTATTTTTGTATCCTTTTTGATTAAAATACGGTGCAGTATTGGTGTACAACATATTTTTCAAGCAAATGGCAAGCACATGTGGCATTCTGGTTATGGTTCAGGTAACGATTAACCATTTAAATAGTCCTCGATAATATCAGTATAGTCGATTAGACACAATTAAGTAGAATAAACGGTGCCGCGCTAGTTTGTAGGGAACAACAAAAGCCAATCTACTTCATCGATGTTGTAAGTGCCACAACGTTTTAAGATTGTCTCTACTTCATTCGACAACAAAACGTCAATTACAGCAACAAACAAAATTGACAGACCGTGCGAATATCTTGGTCAAAACATCACCGATTTTACAACCGTGCAACTTTGACACTTCCAAACATCCTGTAAACGTCCAAATTCTCGTAAACACCACTCGCATACCTTTTTACTGGACATCTGAGAACCGTTCCAGTCAAAATCTTCCCTTTCTGTCCCCATCTCCTAAATCACTTCTCTAACTGCGAGATGCCTACCTTCATAGCCTCAACAGCCACTCATTTCAGCGCACGAACAGATAACTTTTACCTGCTAGAAAGACCGGGTTGGAGCATTTCTAACGATGAACATTTTGAGCGTTCGCTGTCCTCCCCTTTGCAGCTTTGACGGCTCCGTTTCAAAGGTGCTCGGAGCACCTGGACGTCACCTATGGTTTACGGAGTGCGGCTATGTGGCAGAAACGGTAATGACAGTGATTATGTGCATTTGCTGCCGGTTGAAAGGCCAGTGGAATGAACGCGAACGTGGCCATTAGGTTATGCAAGGAGAAGGGGGTTAAAGTCAAGGTGAAACGTGAAAAACACTCTGTACTCTCTTAAAAATGTGGAAATGATGGTTTTTAAAAACATTTTCCCCATGACTGAGTGACGAGATTGGCAAAATGTTTTTTTAAAAATACACGCAAGCGAAAACAAGCGTAAATCAAGATAAGAAATCAAGCAGGATTCAACTGTCCAACCAGTGAAACACCTGTGGAACTACAGTATTTAACGACAACTACTCGTCCACCTGGAAGATATAGTAGAACTGCAGCAACATTATTTACGCAATACCGTGCTTGTGAATGTGAGTAGGATGCAGCGACGGCGTGAACACGAGTAACAAACACAAAGTAAGTCACCCATTTTTTACCATTGTGAAAGAGAAAAACGCATTATGGACGGGGATGAAGCTGACATCATTGCGAGGACAGGAAAACATCTTCGCCGGATTACGGTGGCGATTGAAATATAGAAACATGCTCACAGAATCAGAATCAGAAAAGGACTAGGACACAGGACTATGAACTGGGACAAGGGGGGGCCTTTTTACTCTCACGCACCTGGGCTACTGTCCCGAAGAAGTCGTACTGCAGACGGCGCTGTGGTCCTGCCCCTGACAAAAAGAAAACAGCGCAGAAACCGGTGTGAATCAGCCGTCGAGACGCATCATGGCGACATCACGGGCCTACTCTGAAGAAGACTGCGAATGAGCTGTCAAAACTGTCAGAAAACAAACACTGGTCCAAAAACAAAACCCCAGAACAAAATAAGTTATAGCTTGGGATACTGCTTCAATTGACTTCGATTGTGCAACCATGGCAATACACGTGAATGTCTCTAGTCTATTGTATCATCATTACATCATGCAGTAGTAAAATAAAATCCACATTGCGTTCAGTCGACAGCCACAAACACAAGAACCATAAAAGTGTCATTTCACATTGATACATATTTTAACCAGCGCGGCGCATTTCAGAAAACATCACCGTTTTGGCACTCGCGTTACAGCATATTACTCATCTTTAGCCCGACCGCTTGCCTCTGCAGTAAATCGCATCGGTTTGACTCTGAACCCCTTTACGTAGACGCGCACGGGGGCTGCGTATCCACGGGTAACACACCTGACCAAACAAACAGTAGCAGATCCCGACCAGGATACTTGAGTTTTGTGGTTTTCCAAGTCTTCAAAAACATCACGTCTCCGGTTTGATGTGTCCCTGATTCTGCCGCAGATGTGTTGAACAAATTAGTGGCAAAGATTCAGGTATCAGCTCATGCAGCTAAGATGTCAGGCTGGCTTTAGGGCTCTTGAAATGTTCCAAAGCCCATCAAAGCAAACAATGAGTTTTTCTAGTGCTATTTTCAGGTTAGATTGCGTAAAATGGGTCTATTTTAGAACTAGAAATGAGGGTGATGGTTCTGCTGCTGCGGTGAAATGGAGGTGGAGGGTTGTAAGCGCGTATCTAGAATTGAAGGATGACAGAGAGGAGAGAGAGTGCATTTATATGTAATTTGTAGTTTGAAACACGACTCGAATTATAAAGATAAAGAACTAAAAAACTAACAAAGAAATAAATAAATAATGTCCAGAATGAAAGGAAAGTAAATACATAATCTAATCATGGACCAAAAAAGGACTTGAGTCTGAACATAAGAAATAAGTAAATAAATAATAATACATTAAAAAATAAAATAAATAAAATAAATAAAATAAATAAAATAAATAAAATAAATAAAATAAAATAAAATAAAATAAATAATAAATAAATTAAATAAATTAAATAAATTAAATAAATTAAATAAACTATTTTCATTTTCAAAAATATCATGCAAGCCTCAATAGAAATAAAAATAACCCGTGTAAGCTTTGTTTTCCAACCCGCACTGCAGTAAGGGAATTTAGTGCAGCAATCTAGTTTTAGCCGCTGTAGCTAATGTTATTTACTTGCACTTCTGTGAAAGAGAAGCATGTTATAGAAGAGATGACTGACTGTAGCAGAGTGACAGGACTTTACTGAGACCTTTGAACTCAACAGCCTCTGGAGACTGTTTAATCAAGATTTGGACGGTTTAACGCATTGCTTCTCCAGGGAAAGTCGGCCTGCTTCAGAGGGAAGGGTTGTGTGAAGTTGAATTTGTCGGACTGATGTGTACTCCAAGTCGATTTCCACACATTATCAATTTGGTATGGCGCCTGTTGAAACTGTCCAGTGTTCTTATAATATTGTTTTGTGTGCGATCGGCGCTTGATGCACGTTCTTCACCCCTTTCCCTTATTACTTTAATATACACCCATGACTTTGCAGACGCACACGCCTTGTCGAGATTGTCCATGAAACTGGCCGTGACGCCAGACGAAGATGGGCTTTGCGAAAACAAAGTGATGATGTTGTAGTGAGAGCATTTACCTTTAGTCGGCGCTTGTTGACGCGGTGCTAACGGGTACATAAGCACGTTCCAAACAT
This sequence comes from Chaenogobius annularis, assembly GCA_015082035.1. Lineage (NCBI taxonomy): Eukaryota > Metazoa > Chordata > Actinopteri > Gobiiformes > Gobiidae > Chaenogobius > Chaenogobius annularis. The sequence goes on from BJKM01000106.1 coordinate 1,556,697, forward strand.
TTGCGCACCCTCTGACCTTGCTCTCTTCCGTATCATGTCCCTAAATCATGACTTAAGGACATGATTTAGGAGGAGCAACACAGTCCTGCTCTGTTGCTCCTCTGTTCAGTTGAGTTACAAATGCATTCAGTGTCATCTTCTGTGCGACCATTGCACATTTAAGTCCCTCACCTTGAATGAAATGACTGGTCACTAATGGCATGCTTGTTTGCTGGTGGTGTGCTTTGTACATTTTTATACCCCATTTCCTTTGGTCATAACATACCTCCTCTAGAGGTTACGCACAAAAAATTGCCAATGTTGGCTTGAATTTATTTGGGTATGTGTTGCTTCAGCCTGAAAAACAAAGATGAAACAACCTTTACAGTGAGTAATTAAAAGCTTATATTGTGCCTTTATTGACGCTTACACTTCAAATGAGAAAGTTTAAGTATTTGATATTGGGGTTGTACAGTTACATTTTTAAATATTGCAGTAAAAAAAGTACTATCCATAGTAATGTGGTCCAATTCATCAAGAAGAGAGAGGGCAAAATAAGTTGGTCTGAAGACTGCTTGCCTGTGGTAAGTTGTGCTTCCACACCTGGGCTTGTTAAGCTTTCCTAAGAACATTTTAACGTCTTTAATCAAGTCTAGTTTCACTTAGCACACGCTGCATAATTTTCCCATCGTGCAGCTGCAGTCGCACTGAAGTTCATTTTGGCCACTGTTTCGGGCTTTCATATGCATTATTAGGCATGTTCAAATATTATGATTACACGGGTTCTGGTGGACCTGAAAGCGCTGGTGTGGCATGTTAGCTCGACAAACATACAGTGCGAGCCAGTGTGCATGCTATGTGAGTGAGTGTCTTTAATAGCGCGGTTAACCACAGGAACAAACCACGGGGAGCAGACAGAAGCTCTATGTTCTCTGCTGAGGGCCCTGGTAACCATGGACATGCAGTTTGTGTTGAAATCAGACATCGCAGGTACAGGTTTACTACGTGGCTCCCATACTGTGATGACGTCAATGGAGTTCTCACAGGAAGTTTATTTTATTTTATTTATGAATATTGAAGTAACAGTACCATTACCAACCTGAGGAAAAGTATTACTCTTCACACTTATCAAACTTTATGGACAATATTTTAATTTTAATTTTTTTTCTTACGTCTAACAAACAGAAAGGTTTTTTTGTCTACATTTTGATGGTCTTCTTTATTATTCATAATTTTTCAAACCCAAATGTTGTCTCTCTGATTACATTATATCATACAAAAGGTTTGGATTTGGTTGTGTTAGAAAGGCATAATCATAAATATATCTAACTATGCGAAGGATCTTTGCACAATAAAGAAAAATAACTCAATTAAATGAACACAGTAAATTATGCACACAAAAAACAAGATTTTATATTGCAGATAACAGGGATGTTACAGTAAGTCAGTTAGATGCTGTAATAATGAGTTTACACTGTTTCAAAAAAAAAAAAAATTCTCCAAAAAATATAACTTAAATGTATAAATGTATATAATCTAAAATGTCCCAAAATGCTGCATTAAACCTATCTACGAATGCTAACACTTATTTACTGAAGCAGCGATGAATTTGTTCACTTCCACATTTGAATGAGTGAATTGCGATATAGAAAATTGCCCACAACCGTCCGAAAAAGTCCCCAGACGAAGCTGAGTATTTGTATTTCTCATTACAAGTGACAAGCCTAAATATTGAAGTCTTCCTTTTAAACGAGGACATATGGTGGGCCTAATTGAGTTACTCCTCTAATGAGCGCTGGATATACTTGTACAGAAAACAGTCGGCAGTAGCAGTGATTTCATAGGAAAATACGGCGCAAACATCTCTATGACACACGCAGACGCTCTTTGAAAGCAAAAACCCTAAATCTAGCTTAAATCTGTGCGGCATCCCATTTAAACCTCCTGACGCAATGGTAAAAGACGTTCACGTTTAAAGTCTTATATCCATCACGAGGGAGGCTGTTGGCCGTTCCGCATGCCCTCATCCCGCAGACGGCCGGGGTTCAGAGGTCAGCGGGGCCTTAAGTCAACCTCGTCGCAGCAAACAGGAGGCATAGTTGGAGCGTGATGTCAGACCACAGCTCCGGCATGAGATCACTCCGGGTCTAGTGGTTTCCCTGGCGTCGGGAAGTGAGTCAAAAGGTTTGCGAGGTCGGTGAGTGTTCGGGGGTGATAAAAGATGGACAGAGGCGCTGACAGTTCTCCAAAGTCTTTTCACGGGATTTCACTATATATATCGTTTAGCCCCAACAGGATATGATCAGCTTATTTGCATTTGTAATTCTTCATTTTGAGGACGTCGGAGCTGCCAATGAAAACCGTACATTTTCGGGTGCGATGATTGTTTAAAAAAAATCACAACAGCGGCTTTTCTTTTCACTAATTAAGATTTTTTTTATTTTTCAAAGTGTTAAAGAACATGAAAAACAAAAACAGAACAAGACCAGAGAGAGTACAGCAGAGGAAACAAATAAAATATATCCAATAAGACAACTGAAACTAAAACACCCATAAAATCGTCCCATTTTGCGGCTTTTCTTTTCACGTAAATTGAACGCTTTTACTCCAAACAAACGGATTCTCTTAAACACTGACAGTGTGGTATGGAAACACGAGGACGGTTCTGGAGGACATTTATAAATAGAGACGTTTTTCCTGGGCATTATCGATTAACAATGACCTGTCGGCTCATCCTGTCAGGGACATATTTGCACTTCTTTGTTCTAGGAAACGCTATCGTGCCATTAAATGCACTTACATTCCTCTACAACAGGAGTTTTTTTTCCCCCACTGGCGATGATGACTTTAACAATGCACTTTAAAACCGCAATAGGCTCTTTAATTTGTTATATCCTTTTCAAGGATTATTAAGCCGTTGATTATTCAAACGGTTTAATGCAAGTTTTTATCAGTACAACATCAGTAGATTTTAAGCAGGTGTAGAAGACAATTGAAAACCGAGAATTATACCGAGTAAAACCTGCCCACATCACGTTTCTCCGTCTGCACCGCTGAGTCATCGCGTTCAAACAGGTAGGTCCATCCATCTGTCCGCTGACCTCGGAAGTGGCAGCGTTTTTGTGTTTGCAGCGGTCATGGAGAAAAGGAAATTCTTAGTCATGTTCTCAGCCTCAGTCCGTCTGTGTGTGTGTTTTTTCCCCGAAGGCCGAGTGGTGAGTCGTCAGCAGTAAATCTCGTGGTGTAAAGAGGAAATAAAGAATGCGTGCTTGGAACAGCTTGACATCGCTTTAAAAATAGCCCTACATCACCGAGATCTCATAACTCAAAGGGAGATTGTGATTTTCCGATTTGTAATACTGGACAAAAAGCAAAAATAACCTGGCACAAACTCTTAAGCATTCTTGGTGCGCTGCCGGCGTTTTGTCCCAGAATGCCGAGCGAACGGTGACTCGTCCGCAGTGAAACCTGGGAGGCTTGTTCGTGTCTCCCCTCGGACAGTCAGTTCATCGGCAGCAGCGAACCGTGAGCGAGCCGGACCAGGAAACGCCCCGCGGAGAGGTTCAAAGTTCACGGGTTCACATTCATGGTCGGAGGATCTCTGACGCCGAGAGAAAGTCGGGAGTTGTTACTGCTAAGAAGGCAATTAAGAGTTTGGTGAAACTTTAGAAAACTAACAAGGGAGCACTTCCTGGATTGCCACCGGATGACATCATGAAGTGGGACCAAGTGTTTTGAGGACATATACTGCCTGACTGATTACGCGAACAAAGATACAGTCGGCATGTGAGGGAACGCCAACGAAAGGATGGTTGGAACTCCTCCGCAGGGGAAAACAAACCATTCATTTTAATGTAGAAGAGCTGCACTGTCGCCCACAGTTCAACAACTACAAGAGCAAATGCACAAAAATATGAAGAATAAAGTGGTCCAACAGCCCTAATTTGCATTAATATTAGGGATGGGGAATTCAATAAATATATGTATGAAAAAGGATATCAAATAGGCTCTGATGGACAGACACACCTGACACAGATGGATCAGTCCTAAATTCTGCTGGTGAAATGTTTGACAATGAAGACATTTCCTTAACGTGTCTAAAATTGATGCCCAGTCTTAGAATTTGCATTTATATTTGCATAACAGTACAGTGCATACCCACATTTTACTGAGTCAGTATGGTCCGATATATTGATACTTCGATACCGATACTCCCATCCTTAATAAATATATATACTGTATATCCAAGAATGCTAACGGCTAAATGCTACCATGATGACTGATTTTATTTTGCAATCCCACAGAGTCAACACAGAGGCAATATCCTGCTATCCTGCTTTATTTCGCTATATCCTGCTCTTGTTTAATCTGTGTTTTGTTTTTAACAGGGTACCCATAATATATAAATAAATACATTTAATATATAGGCTAACATATTCTTCCAACAATAGTCAGATGGCTTTATAGAAAGAGATATGCAAAACACATGACAAGACATTTACTGGGAAAAAAAGAAGATATGACCCACTTTGCTTAACCTTTTGTACAATTCACCTTTATCATTGAACCCAGTCTTTTTATGACTTTTCCAGACTTCCATGCAACAAAAGCAGCTCAGAACCTTTGCGGCTATAAATCCATCTTAGTTCAACTTTTCGCTGAAATTTCATCTGATCCAGACAGACAGACTGGAGAGTTAAGTTACCACTGGAGACATCCCTACAGCCCCCTATAGCGTCTATATACAGTACGCCCCCATAACCCGTACAAAGCAAACATATGACTTCATCGCTTTGAACACTTACCCCAACACTTCAACTGCACCCATTGGGAACAATTACATGCAAAGTCAAGGAAAACGCGCGCAGCGGTCTCCGTAGGTGCAGTACAAAGTGGGATACCAGCTCCTAACTTTATGTTCCGGCTCATTGGTGCGTGGGGAGGTTTCATTTTGATTAATGGTGTAATTAAATACATGAAAAGAAGCAGAGGCCGAATGAATCAATCAGGGTTTATTCCGTGCAGAGTGAGCTGGGGAATGCTAAAGCTAGTTTGTTAGCATAAATCATGCTTAGCTAAAGGTAAAGAGTTCTGAAGGGATATAACACAAAATTATGTGCTCTGTCAGAATGTTCACCCTAGCCCTTAACCCCTTCACTCATTTCATTGTCCTGTAGCAGACTCTATCGTGCACTCATTCACAGAGCGATTCACACCATCACTACTTTGTCTTCACCACAGGTAAAAAAAAAGTCAGCAATAATCAGATTAAAATGCATTCATGTAATACTGTGAATATCAATAAAATCTAACTGATACACACATATTTATTGCTGAATATAATCATACAAGTTTTAGTCAAGATGGATTATTTTTCATCTTTTACCGTGACTTTTCGTCCAGGGTCGGCACTAGCATTTCATGTCCCAAAGCTAACATTTTAACCCTCATCTTCTCATAAATCTAATCCTTTCTCAAATCCTTTCCTAAATATTTGGTAATAGGACGAAATGCCTGTCTCTTACGGAGTCCTCTTTTTTAACAGCAACTTCACCAACTTATAAGGTGTTTATTCATAATTACGAGCCGTCTGTCTGTCCACTACTTTTGAACGTGCATTGTGGTAAAGTCCGGACACCAACATGAAAATGGCGTGACCCCAAAATGGTGAGGAATTGTGTGGACATTCGGACGCAGCCATGAACTTATTTCAAGACCCTATATCAGGGCTATTCAACATCAGGCCCGGGGGCCAAATCAGGCTCTCCACGTGATTTCATTCGGCCCACGTCCCATCTCCAAAAAAAAAACAAAAAAAATCTTTCTTACTGATTTATTTCTGGATTAGGACTAGTTTAGATTGGTTCAGACCTGATTGGTACTACAGCATTAGTACTACATTGTAGTCTAGTCCTAGCTTAATTCTGGTTCAGTACTGGATGGGCAATTTTGCAAAGCACTATCGAAATAGTGTTGATACATTTTGTGCAACCCAAATTACAGTAGTTGCAGTAGTGGCGTGTTGTCCACCTCTGGCCCAGAGGCCTTGGCCCTCACAAAAATCTGGCCCTCTGGAAACTTGTGTTGAATAGCGCTGCCCTATATTGTACAAAATCAACTTTTTAGCAAATTTTTAATCATACAACTTCTCTGCCACCTGCTTCTCCATTATTTGCTGTTGCTTTGCTTGGAAAGTTCCACAGTAGGGCATTCAACTTAAACTCTTTTTCATCAATCTCCATGCAGATGTAAACGTCTTGCTTCATGACCATAATTAACGATCACCTGCCTTCCTTTTTAATGTTTGTAAATGAGAAAATGGTTGAGTTAATTGATTTTGATAGATTTAAATATACACTTAAGCCTTGATCCTTTCACAACATACATCATCTCACTGACAGATTTGGTGTCAATGGGAAAATAGATGAGTGCGCCAATAATTCCCAAGACGTTTTATTAGCACGGTGTTTCTCAAAGCAGACCAAAGGTATTAAAATTATCGACCTTTATTCCGAAAGCAACAAAACTGCTCCTCAACCAGCCTTGTAGCTAACTCTCCGGAGACCACTGCAATAATCATTTTTCCTACGCTTTTTCAATATGACTCCACAGTGCCCCCCCGGCAGCTAAGAATCCTTTTTGTTTGTTTTGAAAATGCTGAATACATTTCTCCGTTTCCCCCTGAGGAGTGGTTGGAAAAAGTCTAATCGGTAAAGTCTCAGTATGATTGAAAAGGTAGTTGACTTGGGGGAGGAAAAGCTGCAAACCCCACGAGTGAAAAATCCATCAGGGAGTCTAAACAAAATGTCTCCCCTCTGTATCGTCACTGTCTGCCGTTAGACCGAGGAGCTGTTTTGGCATTTGGAAGGAAGGACCAATTTAAAACCAATGTAAAACAAGAAGCCACACACATATATATATAATTGTACTCGCTAACGATATGTGGCGTGACGAGCTGCGGGCAGACCGTGAAGGCATATAGCCAAGAAAAGATGCACTTCACCTGTCCGTCGACCTCTGACCCAGAATACTTCCATGCAGTTGTTCAGGTAACCCAGCCGTCATGACAGACTCCCCCATCAGCACCGTGGACTCCTTTCCGCTTCCTCTGCACCACCATCACCCAGGACCTCAAGTGGGAGCCCTCCATCAGCTCCCTCATCAAGAAGGCCCAGCAGAGGATGTACTTCCTGCGGCAGCTGAGGAAAGCCAAGCTGCCAGTGCAGATGATGGTGCAGTTCTACACGGCCATCATTGAGTCCATCCTCACCTCCTCCATCACCGTGTGGTACGCTGGAGCCACAGCCAGGGGAAACAGAGACTACAGCGCATTGTGCGTTCTGCTGAGAAGGTGATCGGCTGCAGACTTCCATCTCTGCAGGACCTGTACGTCTCCAGGGCTCTGGGACGAGCAGGTCGATCACAGCTGACCCTCTCACCCTGGACATGGTCTATTTGAACCACTCCTATCAGGCAGGAGGCTATGGTCCATGTCCATCCGGACCAGAACCTCCCGCCACAAGAACAGTTTCTTTCCCTCTGCCGTTGGACTCATGAACACTTCTTAAACACCTGCCACTTTAACAGCAACTCTTCATCACTCACTGCACTGTCACTTTCTGCACTACAACTGTACATTTAACTGTAGATTCTTGTGTACATAGTAATGCCTATTTTATTTTTTATTTTATATTATAGTAATTTTAAATTGTTTCCTAATGCATGCCCTTTTTGATTTCATATGTTGTTTTTATTATTGCTCAGTGTTTTATGTTGCACCTTCAGGCCGAGACAAGTTCCTATGTTTGTGAATTTTGTTCATTGACAATGGCAATAAAACCCTTCTGATTCTGAGGTAACAGTCGCAGGAGGGTAAAACAGAGGCAGCGGTGTGGCAGGGTTAGTGCTTCATGTTGGTCGTGCTCCAGCGTTTACCGACACGCCTGTATTCGTAACTCGCGCCTTGTACCTTGTCAGGTACTAAAAACGAAAATGCGCGGTCAGTATTCTCGAGCTCATCTTGTCTGGCGCTAATGTGTAGACCGCTGAAATGTCGCCGTGTGGTCGTGCGCTCTGGCCCCTGCCCGCGTCTCTCGTTCGCCCGCGGTACGTTTCACAGCACCAGCAGACTAAACTATTCATTCACATAATCATGTGGTTGGGGGTTTTTTCTGTTGGGGCACTGCCGTTTTTGCCACCTACAGCAGTTCTGCCACTTCGTTGCCTCTGTTTTGCCCTCCATCGACCGTTGCATGAATTAAGACTTTCAGTGAACAGTTTTCTCTGCTCTATGTCAGGGAATTATACTTCACATAAACTGATTTTGTATTGAAAAAAGCGATCTAATGTGAACTATATTAAATGAAAACAACTATAATGGAACCTTAAGCTGTCTCAACAACTTATCACCGTGTCATTCCTTTCATAAGCTTAAATTGTGCTTTACTATTGCTGTTAGCACAATGTTTATGTGTTTACCATTACTGTTAACCCTCTCATTGCCACAGTTGCAGATAACTTGAAGGATATGGACTGACAATGAAGCTGAAGTATGTTAATTAAAAATATCACAGTATGTAAAGCGGCGCTAACATATCTACTGGGGGTTCTGCCACCTGCAAATACATCTTGCACGATATTGCTGTGATTTGATGTATCCAATTATATATTTTTCTGCTTTAAAACGCACTGATGGACATGGATTCTTACTTTCCTATCCGCAGATCTGACCTGTAACTTGTCTCAGCGGAGATAGATACATAGATACATACAGTGGAACATTCCAGGCAAAGAAAAAAACATCTCCACAGAGACACAAATGTGAACCCTCCACCAGAAAAGTTACATAGTGCTCCTGTAACTGATGTTGAATGCTTTCTTCTGGAGAAATTCTAGACTATAGATCTTGGGATTGGATTTCAAAAATGGAACGTTACTTGCCAGATGTTCAAAGTATTCTTCCCATCACTGTTAATATGAAATATAAACTATAAAGGACTAAGAACAGGACCAAGTCTGCATGAAAACTATTCCATGACTCGACCAAACTAAAGTACAAATCAGAATCAGAAAAGGTTAAAATAAGAACAAACCCATAAAACAGACTTAAAGCTGGAGCACACACTTTTGTTGTTGTAGTAAATTAGTGCATTTCAACCTGGAGAGACTCAAATGAAGATGATGATTGAAATACTAACTGTCATGATGTCACTGATAAATATATTTGGTTTGGTTTGGACCTCGGCAGCGACTGATGAGCGATGATGCGCGGGAGGAGCAGAGCGTGGGATAGAAGGAATCTTCCCCTGGAGCCTGGACACTGGTGGCGGTGGAAATAAAAACCTGAAAGAAAATGAGGCTGTAAATATGGTGGTGGAGGAAGGCGGGCGGCAGAGATTCGAACACACAGGCCAGGGCTGAAACTTTGCGATAGTTTCCCTTTGTGTTTTCCACCGTGAGTGTATCTCGTAAACGCAGCACTTTGACAAAATGAGACCAGCGTGCGACGTTTGCGGCAACAATCAAAGCATTTTATTTCTCGTCAACCTGAAAAAAGGACTAAAAGCAGCACTCTTATTGGCTGTGCTTCGGTGGACCGCCCCAGTTTCACTTTGCCATCTGTGAAAGACTGTTCTCAAGCCATGCATGTGCCTTAAAACGAATGCATGTGAATACTAACAACGTGCCGAAGGATTTGCAAGCGCTAGGAACGACTTACACACATTTTAACACGTACTTCCGTGGTTTAGATCTTATTGTAAAACGCTCATGAATGCACAACCAACATTTATCCTTTATTCTCTTGTGCTGTGTCACCGCCAGTGGCCAGAGAATTGTACTTTGCGCATCTCCTTATTCACTCGCAGCGCTTACATGTGTGAACAAATGCCACGTCTCTCCTCTCCCGTAAGTCTTTTGTCCAGTCAGCTGTCGAGTGATGTCAGAGGACGTGGAAGTGCCCGGGGAAGCCCCGAGTGTCCCGGGCTAAGCTGGTGGAACAAAGCCCACGCTGGGACAGAGAGTAGGAGGGGGGGAGGAGGGGAGCCAGCTGTCTGAGCCACACGGACCCCATTGTCTGCAGGACACTGTACTCCTGCCGGGACAGGGATTACCACTGTCTGAAGGGGCTGGAGGCTTCCGGGTACAAAACGATTTTTTTTTTAAAGAGTGTTGGGTTACTTAGAGAGCTCTTTCGGGATGATTTACAAGTTTTGAATGACGTAAAACACATGTGCGTTTATTATTTTAGTTCCACTTCATAATAGCTGCAGCTTAATTAGCCGAACTAAAACAAAGACTTCATCACTGTACAAACAGTTTATTGAGAATTGTTCAGACTTAGTAACTACGTAAATAAGGGGTTAGAGTTCATAAACTATTTGTTCATTAAGTATTAAGTCTCTGTTCATGCTTTATCAAGGCTATTAAAAGTGTAGTTATTATTCAACGTTGGCATGATTTCTGTTTCGGAGATGAAAAAGGTTGAACGTGTGATAAAACGTGTGACAGAAGTCAAATAGAAGGTGGCGCACGGTGCTTGACACTAAGAAAAAACATTCCGTTCCATCAAGTTTGTGTGCGACCAAATTTGTTTTAGTTCAGTTTCTTGTGTTATTTACATTCAAATTAAGACCCAGAGTGAGACGTGTAGAGTTCTAAAATGTCACATAGCCACTTGTCAAAAATAGTGAGTAACGTAAGTGACAAATCGCTGCTTGTTACAGTTTTAAATGATCTATTTGTGTTATAGTTTCGTAAAGTACCTGACGAAAAGCATAATATATCTCCTTTTAATATGACTCTGCTTCACTCTGATTGGTTAATCTGCCTGAAAACCCCACCCATTACAAAAGAAAGATATTGTTGTTATAATCTAGACCAGCTTCTTCTGCACAGGAGAGGAAAAAAGTTTGTTAGTTTTGGCTGGCAACACTTACTACACTCAATCCATTTTTGTTTGTGTAACACGTTTTACCTACGCAAAGTCTACTCAGTTTAGCACAGAAAATAGGAACAGAATAAAAACACTCATCCAAAGACAGATATTCAAAGATTTAGCAGAAAAAAATGCCAAAAGTGTTAAACCCACAACCTACTTACTAAATGGCACAAGGACTCATGACTATATACTGAAATTGTTTGCCCCAAAACTAAATGTTTTGTTCTTTTAGCTTCTGAAAACATTATGTATTTCATGCGTTCCACGCCCAGGGAGCGAACATTTAAAAAAATAATACAAATAGACATAAGCTAAACATCAAAACAAAGCACATTTAAATAAAAAATCCAATTTGGTTCAAAGGCCATCAAACTTGTCCATTTACAAATTAAGTCCAAATGTCATTTTTTAATTTGCTATTATGTCAGTCCAGTCCTTGAGCGTTGGTGATGTTTGTGTCAGCCAATTCTTTGTGATGGCCATTTTTCCTGCCTCTAAAAGTATGTTCCAAAGGTATCCATTTATTGTGTCCATGGCAGGAGTTTTGAGGCCCAAGTACATAGTTCTAAAGGTCAGAGGGATGGCAATGTCAAAAACAGTCTGCAGTGCATTGTTCATTTCATTCCAATATTTTTGAACAACAGGAGTTAGCATTTTCCCATTCTTCCTCTGTCAAAAGAAGGCTAGCTTCTGTTTACCCTTTGTTTTTAATATATTTAGTAGAGTAGCTGTCTAGATTGGCAATGCATTGATATAATTTAGAATGCATGTTTTTATTTATTTATTATTATTTCATAGTAAAAATACACAAAAATTGACTAAAAATAATGCAATGCAAGATAAATACTTTTAATGCCATACTGTGAACATTCCAGGCAAAACAATATCATCTCCACAAGCAGACAGCGAAGTGCCAGTAAAAAGTTACACTGTGTACTTTTTAAAAACAAACACAACATTTCCTCAGCCTTTTTAATTGCTCACTTCAACAGCGACTAGCAATTTCTGTGCTACGTTTATGAACTGTATCCGTGCAAACTCTTCTCCACATTAGCTTCTCCCGCGCAATAATTACTTTTTAATAAAACCGCTTCGCAAAAAAGTCTATTAGCTCCCCAAACACGTCGCTGCGGCTCCTGTTTGACTTCCAGGGACTCGGAGATCCACTTTGCAGCGGAGCAGTGGGGGCAAAGCACACAGCGTTTCCCAGCTCATCTCCCGCGGGTGCGCCAAAGCCAACATCCACTGTCAGCACACATTTCCTCCGCTGTTGCCTTTGGAATCCAACCCGAGACGATAAGGTTTTAAGGCAAGTATTGTTACATCATTTTGAGCCCCGCGGGTTGATAACCCTGAATTAGGTTTATTCATCCGTGCGATCCGAGAAGTGAATGTGTCTTTAGTTAGAGAGAACTTGTAGTGAAGTCCCCCCAGTGCATTCACGTTCATACCACAAACCGCAGAGGGCAAGATCTGGAGCTGACCCCGCGTTCTTGGACATGTCACTCAGCTACAGCCGTAGTCAGCAAAAAAGCAAAGGCTTCAAGATTTAGCACAATTTGAAATGGTTGTAAGTAGCAAATGGTCAAGACTAAACAAATGCAATGCTTGTTGTAAAAATCGCAAAAGATACGTATACGTTATTTTGATCATTCAGCTGACCCAAAAGCCGGATGAATCAACTAAAAGCATCAGCATTAAGCTCTGCTTAATTAAACTTTAATAATTAAATGCATTTATCTGATTAAATTAAATTGCTGTTCATTTAAATATTTTAATTACTTATATGTGTTTTAATAATTATATTTATATGCACATAACACATACTTTTTTTATTTAAAGATAATTGAAGAACATTACAACTTTCTCAGATGAGGTTAAGCTATAGACAAAAATAAATAATGAATTTGTAATTAAACTTATAGGGTGAGGAATTAAAGCCACCAATAGCTTGTTGTTTGGCCAAAACGAGATGTAGTTTATCACTGTGTGTTTTTTCAGTCCACAAGAACCCAATCACACACATGAGAAAGAGTCTTACCCCCTCGTTATGAAATGTATTGTCTAAATTGGAGAATTGTAATTGTAATCAAGCATTCAGGCAGGTGAAGTTCCCAAGGACACAACGATCTTTGCGCAGGAAAATCTATGTCTAAGCTATTAATTGATTGTCATCCACATACAGTAGGATTGAAAAATAAAATAAGAAAAATAACAGGTTGTTTTTATTTTAAGGCGCACAGCATAACAAAAAAACAACAACAAAAACCTACACAACATTGTTCCCTCATCAGAAACATATCTGCAGTTGTATTTAGCTTCATTCAGGCGAGTTTCATTAATCCTGTTTACAATCTTATCTTCTCTGCTCCTTTTCTGAGCCTCATTAAACACTCGGTTTTAAATTCGATCATTATAACTGCGTGCCTACATTAGCATGGCAGGGCAGGACAAGCTAGCTTTTGTTTAGTTTCCCATGGTTAATTCTTCTGCTGCCAGTGGATGTAACACAAATCCTGATGAGCTAACACTTGACTGATGTAACATGTGGTTTTCAATGTATATGTTATTTATTTTAAGTTCTAAAACATGAGACGCCAAATCTGAGGTACTAAAGAATATATTTAAAGGCCAATAACAATATATTTTTCATGTAATAAAGTAAAATAGCACAGATATTTTGCAAAAACATTGAAAATTAGACCATATAGATGCTTTTACATCTAATTATACAGTATTTTATTCTCAGAGAAGCAAGAAGTGTGCTGTTAGCGTGCTAGCTGTTAGCTTTATCGTGGCGACAGAACGCGCTCTAGCCCTTGAAAGTTGTGGAATGCCCTTATCATAAACTCTGAATATTTAATGCGTGGGTACATGAGAAATGTTCTTGTAGTATATTGGATTCACATGGAACAAGTACTTCATTTAGCCACAATGGATACTCTTTTTCCACGGTGGATACTGTACTGAAATGAGTGTGATTCCATACAATCCTTGTTTTCATGATAGATCGCTCGTATAACTTATGGAACACCATGGACTCTTGTTGACTCCATACAATATATCTCCGATGCACATTTTCTATTACATATCTTTGTCTCCTTCCAAAATCCTTACCCCCTCGTGTGTGTGGAGCGATGCAGTTGGCAACGATGCGGCGAGGTCTGGTCGTGATATTATCCCAGCTGTAGCAGCGGAGAACAGAGCCCCACTGTACTGTAAATCATATTGTTACTTCAAAACCTTTTTCACGTCCGTCTGTCAGAGAGTGGAGGAGCGAGCGAGCAGCCTTACGTAAGCGCACTGACTACGAGTGGCTCTAAGTTATAGTACCTGCAAAAGCTGGCAACCCTCGGCTCAGCGCAGATGGCAAACCGCGCTATGTTACGGCCAGAAATGTATTTTTAATTGCCTCCAGCTTATACTCGAGTGGCCAGCAACTATCTGAAAGTTATGTTCATGTTATGTAATGAGGGATATAGCTGAAGTGCTAAATGTGTTATATTTGCACACTTTTATTGCTAGAATTAAACCACAGTGAGTCATGTGGTAGTGCAGTTTTTTCAGTCCCAAAAATATCAAAGAAGCAAATTATCTTTCTCCACATATTTACATTGAGTGTAAGCTGAAGCTGGAGGGGAGACCAGTTATGTGTCTTGCCCAAGGACACAACAACAGCGGCTCTCTTGGTCATCCTGGATAAGTATATTTTAATAAAATAACTACAAGTAGCTCTCTTATTGCAACTTGTGAACCAATTAGAAAGCTTTTTACTAGTTAATTTTTATAATTTACTTGGAGGACCAGGAAAAGCTAAATGGAGAAGCAAATGCAGTTTGTAAAAGGTATTCTTAAGAAAAACAAACAAACATGTAAGTGCATTATGTTTTACAAAAACTATTTCACTAAAAGTATTTGTTAAATAATATATTCAGTATTCTTTTAATATCTGTTTTAAAACAACTATTTGTGTTGATTACGACGGAGTATTAGGGCCAACCGGAATGAAAAAATTGCGGGCACTACGGGAATAAAGTAATAACATTTAAATATTAAAGTCATAATGTTAAGAAATTAAAGTCAAAGCCAGAAAAAAGTCCTACAATTACGAGAATCATAACTCATAACATTTCGACATTTAAGTCGTAGTTTTATGAGAAGTCAGAGAAATCTTAATTGATACGAGATTAAAAGTAATAATTTTACATCGACTCTTTCCAAAGTGATGTAGAAACGCGATTCACTTTCAGCACCACGGCCAGGATGGCGCTTGGCTTGGATGAGTTAAAAGTTAACACAAGAGCCCACAATAGATATCAAACTTTATAATGCGGGCCTTTTAGACATCACAAACAATCATTTCCCCCTAAGAGGATGCCCTTAGTCCTCTGGGGAGCATGGAATTTCATTTGTGTTCATTTTTTGGCAAATTTAAGCCACCTCACAGTTGGGATATGTGTGTAAAATGACGTACTCCGGTGTTGGGTGCACGTGTGTTGTTGCTCATGCATGGCCATGTGAGCACTATATGTCTTTATTAGCTATAGTATCCTCTCATTGCAGTTATCAGCCTGGGCTACATGGGTGCGTTAGGCTGTAGTTGTGTTACTCGGCTGTAAGAGGTGGAATGGCTTGTATGGATGATGTTGCGTGTGTAAAACATTGCTAACAAACATGAACACAATTGGTGCCATCCATCTTATCCGCTTAGACAATTGGTGCATGCCCCAAAAATGTATCACCACCAACCACCACTATGCTGTCCAGTGAGGGCTGGTGTTTTACCAAGTTTGTCCAAGGGGTGCCAAAAAGGTTAGAATCCTCGGGCCGCTACAGGGGCCGTAGTGAAATCCACAATGAGCTCGTAAGAACAGTTATTGTGCCCAAGTAGAGAAACAAAGCACTAGAGGAACAGAGCATGTGTGAATATAACACCGAGGCTCCTCCCCCTATCTGCGGGCGGCTGTGGCACGGAGCACGGCTGGTCCACTATGGTTACGCCATGGAGAAAGTAAAGGGCTGATCCAACAGTTCTTGAATGATGCGTAACATTGCTTTTATGTAGTTCTAAGCTGCTTACTCTTCCAAGCCCATTCTTTTGCGTCCTGGCCGTGACGGCCAAAGTGAATTGCTCACGTCACTTTGAATCGGAACATTGACACCAGCCTCTAAACGTTTAAATGTTTTTACTACAATTTTATTCTCATTAAATTACGAGTTTATTCTCATTAAATTATGAGTTTATTCTCGTAAATGCAGGACTTTATCCTGGTTTCGACTTTATTCTCGATTTGGATTGGCCCTTATACTCCGTTGTAGTTAATGGATTTATCAAATCATATTTTAAACCTGTTTTAATAAAAACATTTACCATATGATTTAGTAAATTGTCTTTTAAAAAGATTTTTTAGAGAAATGTTAATTTAATTAACAACAACTTGGCCTGGAAGGGTCACCTTCTCCACATGGACACATCATTTTAAAGCCATACAATGGAATATTCCAGGCAAACATCCAACATCTAGATCCTCCACCAGAAACGTTATGTAGTGCACCTTTAACATGTGAAAATGGAAAACATTAAATTGCCACTACCACTGTAGATGTATATGTTATTAGACTTATAAATGTTGTAGAACTGGGCATTTGTTCAGTCCAAAACCCATAGAGGCAGCTGCTGTTATGATTTTGGCCATTACAAAATTAAATTGAGTTGACCAACAAGCATTGGCACGGCACCGCTGTAATCTAAGTCCCACAGTCCAGCAGAGGGCAGCAGACTTCACCGTACAGCCACATTTCTCTTAATAGCGGATGGCAGTAATAATCTGACCTGACGCATTGTAAGTCACGGACCCGTGTCTAATGGGATTTCTGCTATCAGCGGATTACGCCTGCGTGCCTCCCTTTGTACAGCACCACCGCCATTTTACATATAATCTTTATTAATTTAACACGCTCGCTCATAATATCCCACATCTGAAAAACCAGCATAGCCAGCACAAAATGATTAATAACGCAAAAATTCTAAAGATTGGCGGAGTCTAAGTTTCTCTCACATCCTTATATCTATAGCTCCATTCTGAGATCCATTTTACTTTCCCAATAGTGACAGAAGATTAGTCTCGATGACAGGCAGGGTGGGCTTTGACTCTTTACAATTCATTTCTTGATTATCTATCAAAAATAATACTGCACTTCATCACCTCTCCCATCGCCGCTGTGACGGAGGAATTATGAAGCTTTCAAACAAGGACCAAACCACTGAACCTGTGGTGGTAAATCACTTTTTAATGTTGGCTATGATAAGATGCCGGTTTATGGTGCAGTTCAGAGAAGGCGCAGAATGCTAAAATGTCCTCTAGCTTGGAGTCAAAGAAGGTCATGTAGCCTATGCTGTCGGCTATTGTGGCGCTAAATGCTAACGGCTAACAAGGTTGTGATGGCGTGGCGAGGCGTGAAGGGCGGCTGTACGTTCAACTGACCTCAGGATCTAGTCGTTTTGTCCTCGGTAAACTCGAAGACCGGGACATTGGTGCGTGGCTAAATGCACGTAGCGCGACGGTTGTCTTTGAGTACAACTGTGAGTTTGTTGGCAGGTGTGACCATAGGCTACAGAGGAAGAAATTCAGAAAAAGAGAAGAACTAAAACATTTCTGCCTTTCTTTGCATGAAGGTTTGTGTCTGCTTAGGGCCTGGTGTAGATAGACCCTGGAGAACGGCCTTGTTTATTTGTAGGGGATTCCAAAAATGACCACACACTTGTCCAGTATTCAAAGCCAAGTGCATTCCTGTCTCTCATCACTTTAGCCTCTCAAGACCTCCATTAAAATGCACATTCTCTCCACCGTCATCTTGCCCTTTCAGCTCTGCCGCAAGAAGAACAGCGTCAGCCCAGCGTCAGCCCAGAGGTTTAGTCCTGGACTCAACTTGAGGCTCGTTTTCCAAGACACTTCCGGGACTCGTTACTCAACTTGAACATAAAGATGACTGGTGACTGGGACTTGACTAAGACTTGACTCGTGACTCGGCCTGAGGTTCAGACACAAGGACTCAGACTTGGACAAAAGACCTCTCCTTATAAGTCGTTATACTGCCCACCTCTGAAAGCCTTCATAGTTTAAAATTCAAAGTGAGTTTAATGCTTTGAGAATTGAGTGAGCGGTTAATAGTATGATAAGAAATCTCTTGACTCGGACTCAAACGGTGAGTACTTGAACTTGCATTGTGACTTGAGAACTTGACTTGATTAGAAGACTACCTCAGCCACCTCAACCTTTGCTTCATCTCCACTCTGCGTAGGCAAACACTAAAGGGTGTAAAGTGATGTACAGAAACTTTTAGCACCAGTGGATTAGTATCAACACCTTCTAAAATGTGTAGAAGCAAACAAGAAGAGAAGATCCAAGACACTTTGACTTGAAATAACAGTCCTCAAGCGCGTCTCCATTTAAAATGTGTTTGTGAGAGAGAACAACTCTTGATTGTCTTATCTGAAATGGTACTGACATTGCCGATCGTAGGTGAAAATTCTTAGCCCCAATTCAGACTAAAGCTGTTTATGAACAGAAAAAAACAAAGGGCTGGACTCTTTGTGAAGTAGTTTTGGCCTTTGTTGTTTGATTTACTCTTTATGTGTAAGTAGTAAAAAGCTCTGCACAGAGAAAAATCTGATTTGAAATCCTTAGATTTTCTTGTAAATATAAAGAGTAAAGCTGTTGTCTGCAGGAATTGACACACATTTTGGCATTTCTTGGGTTTTGAGAATTCCTCTTTAAAAGCTGAAGCTTAATCAGAATCAGAATCAGAAAAGGTTTATTGCCATTGTCAATGAACAGAATTCACAAACATAGGAACTTGTTTTGGCATTAAGGTGCAACATAGAATAGTGATCAAAAATAAAAACAACATATATGAAATCCAAAGGGCATGCATTAGAAAACATAATAAAATGACTATAGTATAAAATAAAAATAGGCTTACTATGTATACAATAATTTACAGTTTAATTTACACTCAAAAGGAGTTTTAGGGTAATGTTTTGGTAGAAAAAACGGACCTACACACACTTCATTATCATTTAGCAAACAAATAGTTAATGGATAAATTCCCTGGTCTCTGCAGCGTCTCGACATCTGTGTATGTGGAGAAACGGCTGCTGAGTGACATAAAAGCTCTTCCTTCCTGCTCTGCATCATGTTTGCTCATCATTTCTTATACGCTCCGGTCTCCACAGTCTGTCCTTATGCTGTCCTCATGCATGCTGAGTATGTTTTCAGTACATGTGCCCCTCAAGGCAAGTTTGTATGACAATAAATTCAGACTGTACATTTTCTTACCCCTTAGCAGGAAGATTAAACATTAAGTTGGTACACTGCAGCTGGTCTTAAAGCAAATGATATAAGATAAAACCAGCTATATATATTTCTTTAGATACTGTATGCAGTTCACCAATATACACGAAGACGACCGTATCATTTTGACATTTCAACGTGCATGTTTAAAAGGTAAAATCCACAACTTTTACTTTACGTTACATTACATTATAGGTGAGAGTATGCAATTTTTAAAGCTAAAGGTGTGCCCCTTTTTTTTCTGTGGCAACTTTTTTTTTTTTGGACAGGCAGTGTACATTCTAAAGGCTGATACCATTCCATACGTTCGCTCCAGTGGATTTTCAACTGGCGAGTTAGCGTTAGCCTCCAGACAGCAAACTTTAAAAAAAAAAAAAATCAGGGCTTTTTTGGCAACTGACAACAATTCGACCTCATGAAACACCAGAGCCTCAATAGAAAACAATACCACATGCAGGAATATTTTGCTTATTTTGACGTAACGATTAGCATGCATGCTAACAACATTCCTAAATTTAAAGGACGTAATAAACCAACACTATAGCAGGCCACTACGGTTTCACACTTACATGTTCTATTCCAGTGTTATTTCATCAAGCACCACAAATCCTGCATGTGTTAGTGAACTTCAGAAAACTGAGTTGGAAGATATTTCCATTTTGCTGCCTCATTAAAATGAATAGGATAGAGCATTATGAGTACCAGGCTATGTGCGCAGCATGTCCCTCGTGGAAGGGTCTAATTGTTCTTTTTCCATGCATTTTTCTGCATGCAAGAACGCAAATTGGCAAAGTCCTGTATTAAAAACATTCAAGACGGCACCCAGTTTACCAGAAATTTTACATCATTATAGAATCAACCGATCAACCAAAAAAAAGGAAAAGAAATGACCTCAATTGCGCTTTCATACAGTCAGCTGACATTGAGTTCCTTTAACCTTCTTGAAGACATACAAAACACCTTTCCCACCATGCACTGACTGTATATTATTGATGTATTGTTTATTATGGTTCCTTATTGAGCCTGATCTCCAGAGGCTCTCACAAACACCACATTTGTTCAGCTTCATTGGAGAAATCCGCAGTTCAAAGCATCACCTTTTGCTTCTGGTGTCACTGGAAGCGACAACCTCCGGGGCCTTGTACTAATTATACTCCGCAGTATATTAGAATGGAAACCTCTGCTACAGATGCGGCACATGTCACTAATCGGGTTACACTAATCCCCCTTCAACAGTGTATCAGAATGACAAATGAAAGCTTATGACAAAGCCTGGAAATTCACAAATCTGGAGGATTAGACGACATTGAAGAAACGCAGTGCGAGTGCAGTGCTAGCATGGATAGGAAGATTTTTTATATATAAGGTACTGTAGACATTGGCAACAGGAAAAGGGGTAGAAGAGGTCCGGAGAGAGAAATATCCAGTCCTGTGCTGACAGCGATGTTCAGGCGGTTGGACTCAGAGGGAGGACAGATTTACAGTAGTTGAAAATCGCCTCAGGTCTGCTGCTCTGTAATATTTAAAGGAATGCTTGCCACCTGCTTATCTCCATGGAGATGTTATTGCTTGATTTTTTTTTTTCACAGTAAGGCATTAAACATCTTCATGGACGAGCAGGTGACTTCAACAGCTTAAGATGCAGGTCAGGAGCTGAGTGCACCAGCTGGACGTAAGATAAGTTGGTCCTAACTCTTACGCTGGGCGTAGCTCAGCCTTGGGACCTTGTGCCGAATCTTAACCTGTGTGTTCGCGAGAAAACAAGGGATTCTGTGGTTTTGCCTGGACACATAATAGATTCTCTAGTTTAACAGTGTAAAAGAGTTGTGTTATTAATTTATTAGAAGGAATTGCACATGTCAAACTTTACTGGCAAATAGAAAGAAAACATATTTTTAATTGTTGCTCTGTCCGTCTCTATTTATTTGTTATTTGTGCAGTGTTAAATGATCTGTCTCAATAAAGCTGCTTCTGTAGCTGAAATACACAAAGACCTTTATTTTGTAAGTGTCACTGAAAGTGTTTAGTTGCTGTTCGTGAAACTTCCACAAATAGCAGAGAAAGTCTAGTATTGTTTGGAATATTTATTGTCAAATATATAGACGTGACAAGAGTGACAAGATCAGTGTAAAACAAAGAGCGCTTGGAGCGTGAATTAGGCTACAGCTGTCAGCGCTGAGAGCACACGGCAGAGCGCAGGGAGAGTCACCACAGCCCTGCTGATTCAGAGCTGCAGCTAGAACAGCCCGCTGGCACACACACATCTGACCGCAGTCACATGCCGCTGTTCTGCCTATTGGCCACTGCCCGCACTTCCCTCATATTGTCCCTGGACTAGTACGCCTGCTCCACGCTGGGCGTAAAAATTACACTTGGGTGTCGAGTACAGAGGAGAAGTCCAGCTGGTGCACTGGGCATAACTATAAGGTAGGTTTAACTTTCAGATTTCAGTCGGATGTAACTTAAGACCAGTTTTACGACCAGCTGGTGCACTCGGCTCCTATTCTGTGGAGAGGTGACATTCCAGTTAATTTAGAGTAATAAAAGAACCGTAATGAAATAAATGCTTGCTTGATATGTGAAATGCCATATTGTGGAATACTGGGCAAAGCAAGAACATTTAGAGAGACAAGAAGGTGGCGAACCTTCCACCAGAAAAAGTTACTTGTTACATAGAAAGTGTTGTCCCCATGGGAAACGTTAGACAGGCCTAAACTCCGCTTAAAGCATGGGTCTGTGCCGCTAATGTCATCCCAGGTTAAATGGTAATATATTACCTATTTTAACTCAGTAGTTTAGTAGTTTAAACCAAACCAAGATCACATCTAAACAAAATAAGAACTAAACTAAATTGGTGGTTACACCATGGTTGAGAGTCCTTGGCTAGCTAAGGCAGTCCTGACCTAGCTCAGACCTGGAGATCCCATTGCCTCTGACACGTTGCCCCAGCCCCATTGAAAGATGGGTTGAATGCAGAGAACGAAATTCCCTCTTAAGTGATTAATCGTAACCGGAAAACTTGGACTAAACTAAATTTTCACAACTAAACAAACTCAATACATACGACTAAAATGGCTTGTATACCACTCCTAAAACATGTGCCAGAGTTGGAGAATTTCTGCTGTAATATTGCTGTGAATATTGCTTTCCTGTGTGGGATCTCCCTCAGGACCCGGGGCTGGGTTGAGTTACATTCACAGTTCACAGTTTTCCTCTGCAGTAGTGAGACAGGCCCTCGTATGACTATAGGCTGCTGACTAGAAAGCATAATTAAAAATAACCGTGCAAAGACAAGTTGAGGTGTGTGCTTGATTAGCTGCGTGACACACTCATATGTGGGTTATATACAGTACGATAAGGTCCTTTTGCTGAAATTGGACTTTGGAATTAGATTTGTCCAGTTTCGGTTTATCTAATTTGCAATAATTTTCAAGCCATTACATGTTAAAGAATAAAAACATGTGACTGGAATTGGGTGAAACGGTTTTAATCAGGCTAAAAATAGTAACAGTTTGCATCCAAGTTGGTCAAATGTGTTCTGACTCGTGAGCAGGTGCAGGACTTCAAAAACACAGACGTCAAAACTGGATTTTTCATGTTCAGTTACAAAAACCATTACTTACTTTTTTTTTCAAATTCCATGCCAATGCTGTCACCTGTAAACCATGATTAGTTCCACAGATTGTTTCATTACAGCTCTACCTGCTCCTCTCCCGGTCCATATGGCACGGACAGCATATTCAAACAAAGTGTATGATTTGTCGCTCCCGTGTGACCCCGCGCACACGCCTGCGCCGGCCCCTGTCCTCTGTCCAGATGTGCCGCGCTCTCCTCTAATCCATCAGCCAGAGGTGTAAAACCAAACGTCTCCACATCCCAGCCCTCGGAATGTCCACTGCCCGGCGTTAGTTACACTCTCTCTCACAGAGGATCATTATGAGGTCAGGCCGGTGGCTCGTAAAGTAAATGGAAAAGTTTAGTTTACATGGCTATATATGTATGTGATAAATTAACAGTTTATTAACAGAAAAAAAGATTGTTGAAGATTTACACAATGTTACTATGATGTGTCTTGTAAAATGAAATGAACAAATATCACATAAACACATGTTTGCCTTGGCTTTATACAGCGAAGAACCATGAACAGGGACGACAGAGCATACACCTTATCGCACACCTGCACACTTGGAGAAGGTGTCAGACATTAATGCATTTTCCCCTCTGTTTGACAAATCTACCCGTTTCACTGCCATGTATTTATTTATATTTGTACCAGCCCCCTTAAGTCATGTGCCTCATGTCAGAGAGGACTAGAGCCATAATCTGAGGACTTTTTAAACTCTAGGGAACATACTTTCTAGTCGATATCTGACAATTAGTTCCTGCTACTGTTGAGTGCAAAAACTCCTGGAGGTGATTATCTTCAGGTCTGCTCCCTAAGAACTTCATGGGGGATCACTTACAGCTATTTTAAAAAGCTGGACAGTTAAATAAAGATGAATATTTAAAGGGTCAACTTTGTTGGAAAATGTTTAGTGCCTTTTGGTTATGGCCACTAAATCAAAATTGGTGGTGCCCTAAATTGAGTGGAAATTCCATACATTATGGTATAGTTCACACTGCTGTCATCCTCATAAACTGTCAAAGACACGTACATGACATTTGAATAGTTTCACTTTCATATTTTAAACCATGGAATCTCTAGTCTATAATCACCTGTGAATGGGTGATTCTTACACATTTCACACTGCATCACTCGGCTCCTGTCGGCTCCAGTTGGTTGAGCCCTACTTCCTTCCTCTCTCTGGTTTTAATCATGCGACCTGTGTTAGACCCAGACAGTAGGTTCATAGTGGTCTAACCCCGGGACCATAGCCTCCTCAGGACCTTTTGGGACCTCTTCCAGTCTCTGAACCAGGACTTTCCACTCGTTCCTGCAGCATTCGGCAGGTGGGCGTTTGAAATGAGAAAACCAGATGAGCGCTTCGGACAAGTAGTGAAGGGAAATACTGTTGTCTCTGAGCTTGAACAGGCTCAAGGCTGTGCAGTAAATCAGAGAGAGGTGTACAAAGATTTGGTATTTAGAGTTACAGGAAGACATGTCATTTTTGGTCAAATGAATGTACATTATGTGTAATCCAGCTGTAATTTTTCAAGATAATAAGGAGAAATTGGCTACACAACATGATAAATTACTATAACAGTTACTGTATGTTCTGGGTTATTAGATATTGGGGAAAAGACAATGTATAATATTACAAAATCAAAAAAGTTATGTAATATTTGCTTTATGTTCAAATTGGGGATTGATAAATGGCACTGACCTGACAGGACCTGTGGAAGACAATATGAAGTCACACCAACCAACTCCGGAACATTTAACATACTGGGTTTAACAAATTTGATCATGTTTTTAAAGTTATGTTTTTATAATTTTATACATTTTGAAATAAACAGAACTGAACCACTATATGCCATACATATATTTGAATAGTAAAGTAACACCTACTCCTTTTCCCCATCATTGTATGTATTTTAAACAGGAAACAGGCTAACATTTCAAATAAATACACATATAAATCTTTACATATGCCTGTTTGTTGTAATTTATGACTTGAGAAAGGCTTAGGTAATCTAACTGTGCATGTAAACTGAATGGGAGACAGTTTTCTCTGCTCAGTCTGAAAAGAGGTAAGAAGCTTCCGCTCTTCCACTGGAGGATCATGTCACTCACTTCTTACCGGCTCACGACAAGAGAACATGTCACATGAGGCCGAATAAGAGAGTGTGGCTGACGTTCTGTGACACGGGCCTCAGCAGCTGTCTGTAGTGAGTCTGTAGTGCTGCTGCCGGGGCTGGAATAGAAATAGTTGGACACGCTTTTGGAACAGCCGTCATTTCTCATTATGTTCAGGGGTCTGCGAGCTGTGACCGGAGGAGCGTCACAGGAAGAGGAAATCAGGTAAAACAATTTATTTGTTATGATTCTGATTCTCACATTCCAAGCGTTCTAATTATTCAACACAACGAGTTTATAAGCGCTTTTCACGACGTTCAGTGGCCAGGGCGTCACTGTAAAGCTAACGACAGCTAGCATGCTAATAGCGCACTTCCTGCTTCCTGCTTCTCGGATGATATAACATTACAATTGGATACAGACAGCACACAGCAGTTGTTTTTATGAGTTAATGACAAAAAAACACATTCAAAATCAAATGCGCACATATATTCCCATATTTGAAAGCTCGTTTAGCTTGCTGTTTCAAGTAGCCATGGTAATCAAAACGCTTTCCAAGACACAAACTTACGACGCAAAATAAATCCACACCGTTCCACTAAATATACTTTTGATCGTGAAAATAATGATGCTCAAAGATTCTATAGACAGAAACATGCTATAGCGTTACTCCTTTGATGGCGTCCTGTGGTTGGATTTATAAACGCCGCGGTAAGTGTCTATACTGATGTTCGACGTGGGGCTTTGAAGTCGAAGACGCAGCACCCGCGGGAGTCCAGCGATCAGACGAGAGGGCTGTCTGTCCCACTAACCTAAATTTGGAAACAGCTCGCCGTAGTGTGCTATTTTGGGACCTTATCTTTGCGCTGCTAATGAATGATTTACGCACATTTCGAGTCTGGCGTCTGGTTTTATTTTGCCAAGCTCGACAAACGATGGTCAAATTGAAAAGGTGATTTGTACTGTTACTTTGTCACGTCTAATAATGACATTGATCACAATGAAAAGGATGTTTACTTTGTCTGGTTTCTCTCTCATCATGTTTCTTTTTTTTTAATTCAATATCCTCGATTCTGTGACCGACGTGTTTCGAAGTATTTTACAATTGTTCAACTGTCCAAAGACGAGCTGCAGCACAAGGCATCATTTAGCGGATATTTGAACGCTTTCTTTGTCAATTGTATCAAATAAAATTCTTTTTAACGCCTCTGCCTGGTTATTTCCTTCATCTTCAAATCGTATAGTTGTCTAGGAAATACCTCAAAACCTTAGCTGGCTTTATATTTTGCTGGAACAAAATCAAATTACGTGGGTTATTTTGGTTGAAAGAGAAACAATAAATAAAAGATAAACAGTTTAGAGTCATATAAAGCTAAAAAAAAATAAAAAAAATAATCACAAATTCTACTCAATCAGTTTACAATCCCCACAGGTTTCCAATAAAAAACATATGACCCAGTCTTTGTCTCTTTCCTTTTAACGGGTTTGAAATGGCCTTCCTTTGCCAATGTCAATCGCTGTCTCGTTTTATCTCGTTGCTTTGGAAATGGCAATTTTTGTCTCAATATTACTTCATTAAACTTAATAGGAGCCGAATTCACATTTATACCACCAACCTCCGCATTTAAAGCACCTGCTGCTTGTTTTTAAGTGGAGACGGTGTAAATATGTGTGCTGATTGAGAGTCTAGACATTTTATTGATTATATATGAGGCAATCTGCTGGGATTTATAGTGATTTAATAATTTGGTAATGGGAATGTAGGTTGCACACGCTTGAACTTTTAAATATGCATATGAAAAAAACATTAATACTGGTTTCAAGCTAGATGTTCTGTAGGTTTGGGGACTGCTACGTTGGTGAATAGTATTTCTGAGTCCAGTCAAATGTATCTGTGTGATGAACATTTATTTAAAGGGGACGTCAACTTTCATGAGCTTTGAACCATGTAATTACAGTGTTTCATTAGTTTAGTCAAAGTTGTAATCCTGCGTTTGAGGTTTGAGTGCTATTTCTGTTGAGATAAATCTTTTTATTGGAAACCTGTGGGAATTTAAAACTGATCGAGCACAATTTGTGAAGCCATGTCAATATGAAAAATATTAAATAGAAGTTTTTTTTTTCAGGAAACCATTATAAACAACCTTCCGGTTGTTTATAATGGTTTCCTGAAACCCCGGAGACGCCCGAGGCATTCTGATGCTAATTAAGATACTCAGGAAAGAGGGAGCCAAGTCTGAGAACTATAGGCCCATCCCATTTGGTTTCGATGGCCCATTATCAGGGTCCCCGCCCTATGGGCAGGGCTTTCACAGTGTAGGATATAAACAGGAGTTCTCAGACTTGTTTCACAGATTGAGAATGACTCTTGGATGAGAGTCGAAACGTTTTATTTTTCTAAAACAGAGTCCAGATGACTACAACTGAATCTTTTTCTACAATGGAACACTCCTGGACGAATGAGGGATTACACCGACATTAATCTTACTTCATAACACATTTTGTCTCGCTCCGCCTCTGATAAAACCCATCCACGTATCCTAAAAGATGAGTACATACTGTATTATAAAAATGATGAACTCCTTGTCCCGTCCCTTTCCGGATATATGAGAGGAGTTTCCATTTTCACGACTTGACCTGCAAAGTTTTTATGCAGCGCCCTATTTTAACAGCTCGAACGCGTAAAGGTGAAGTGCGTTTACATTCGGATGAACTGAGCTTGCTTTCACTGCAGTCAGTAGATTTCTTCCATTGTAAAGTGTTTAGTCTTTGAAGTTTTATATTTAGGTCCCTCTCCCTCGCAGACGGGATCAGTAAAACGTGACACACTTGGCGGCGGTTTTACTGGCACATTTGGATCCGATTCCTCACTCTGTTTGAAAGGAGGATTACGGCATGTGTGTGTGAAACAATGAGGGAAACAGCTGGATAAATAGTACAGTACAACATGTTGGAATGAGTACACAATGAACTAAGTCAAAGAAAAATGTTCCTTTTAATTGGTGGTTCATTGTACTTTGACAAATTGTGTATAAAATAGTACATAATCGGAACATA
Source organism: Chaenogobius annularis (assembly GCA_015082035.1). Classification (NCBI taxonomy): domain Eukaryota; kingdom Metazoa; phylum Chordata; class Actinopteri; order Gobiiformes; family Gobiidae; genus Chaenogobius; species Chaenogobius annularis. The sequence goes on from BJKM01000106.1 coordinate 1,584,763, forward strand.
GAGTCATCCACGAAAAGGAAAAGACTACAACTCAAAAGTAATTGAATGAGAACTGTCTGAATTTATAATTTGTAGTAATTGGATGGACAGAACATTGAATTATGCACAAAATCTGGTATTTTCAAAGTAAATACCACAAAAAAGATACAAAATGAATCATATCTAAAGGATGGAGATACTGTGGGACATTTGATTTGCAGTCGACAGGCACCAAGTCACACAATATAGACACAAGCTCTGGCTGTTTATCAGTTCGACTGCCTGAAAGATAAAGGAGAATAGCTTCCTATTTTCTGTGGCCCAAGGGGGACAGGACGGCTCAGACGACAGGACGGCCAAGACGACAGGGCGGCCCAGATGACAGGACGGCCCTGACGACAGGGGAGCAAAAGAGTCACGGAGAGGATTTCTTGTGCTGTGCAACAAACACAGATCTTTGTCTACACCAAACCTTACTGTACTGTTGCACTGTAGATGTAAAAGTATGGCATGAACAGCATTGTATCAAAAATAATATTCAATTCAATTCTTAGTATTAAATATGCATGAGTAAATGTACCAAAGTACCAACTCTGGTTTCAGAACCTTAAGTCATATTTTTAGAGCAAACGTGTTTGGAGGGATTGTTCTGTATTGAATTTACTTTTGAGTTTAACTTTGTAATTATTTGATTGCTTGAAACACAAAGCACAATAGGGCAATCCCAGTTCATCCGGAGAACGACTTGTCCACAGGCCTCGCAAAGCGTCTCCCGTATTTTTTTTCTCCAGACTTTTTCTTTATTAGTTCAAACTGTTTACTGCATATCTTATCTGAACGGTGCACTATGTAACATTTTGAGTGGAGGGCATGCCACCTGCTTTGCCTGAAATGACCACAGGATTGTATTAAACGTACCCATTTCCAAAAAGCAGGGGGCTGGTGTACAGAGTTGGTTATTTCGTTAAATACATTTCTCAACCGTGCATTGACTTACACGCTACAAACCCTCCAAAAACCTCCCTTTCAACCCGCTGTGCCAAAATGATGCATTATGTGTAATCTATTAGAACTAATGACCATCTGTTTGACCGCTCTGGACCAAGACACTGTTGACCCAGAGACTCCAGGTTCAACGACAAAAGCTGGATTCCACATGGTGACATTACTGGAGAGTGGGTAAAATCCAGACACAACTTCCCACGTTAAGGGGCTTATTTATTTTTGGTAATGGGGTGGTAATGTTGTCAGGAGGAATGTGCCTCACAGATGAAGGTGCGGCTGTGTCGAGGTATACGAGCTGCAATCATGGTTTTATACCACCTGGCCCAGGATGGAACCTGCAACCGGCTTACAGTGAGATGGAAACAAGACCACTCACCTACAGAGAATCAACAAGTCAAAACGAAAAACTATAAGTAAACCCTAATTAATATCCTGTGAATTCTTTTCTCAAATATTAAAGTAACTTCCTGGAGGTGGAAAGTCACCTGCATAATTCCACGGAAATCCAGTTAGAATACTTAGATACTTACAGTTAGATACTTCAGAACATTCAATTTATGCTTTCAATTCATTGTATTTTTGTAACAGCAGTTGCCTCGAAGGGCGACAGCGAAAACAGATCAAACAATGTTCATAGAAAATTGGCAAATGTCCTAGCATCTCCTGTCCTTAGACCTCAGATAGACAGTGGAGCTAAACCCACTCAGGAGGAGAACCAGTTCTTCGAGGCTGACTAAGAACTGTTCATCTGGAGTAGAGACTGTTTCTCCAGGCTGTTGAAGAGCATCCGGATCCACAGTCTAGCACGTGCCTACATTCTCCATGCAGATATATCATTTTGCTATTGATTCTTATAGCTAAAGAGACAACATTTCCATGGAAACGAGCAGGCAGTGGCCCTCCTCCAGGCCAAGCAACATCACCCAAATGACATAAAGGTTCCATTGCCCTTGAACCGAGAGAAAATGCCACTACCACGAGCTAACAGAACACCTCCATGAACTTACTTCGTTTGGGCAAATATCCACTGAGTCCACTCCAAACCGTGGGGGAGAGTTTGATAGATGACACTATTCAAAACGTCCAGTGGTTTCACAGCGTTTGATAGCAGTTTATTCTGTAGCGATCGTTTACACCACTCTCATCTGCAGACGTTTACCGTGGTGGGCTTGTGTGACAGGATTTGGAGTGAACAAAACTTGGCCAATGGTGTTTAAAGAAAGAAGACACGTTGCAGTACTTTTTTGTGGTATTGTCATAAGGAGCTGTTTTATTGTGGGGGCGCTTAAAGACCTTTAGTGTCCTATGGAGCTGGACGGAGAGAACGCTATATTTGGATGCAATGTGGTGGGAAATGGTTCATGAACAAGTGTTGTTAAGGGTTGTTAAGGGTTTGTATTTGAGTTAAATAGCATCAAAGCTAAGGATGGAACCATATCCAAAATATCTTAATACGATATTACCACGATATTCAGTTTACGGTACGATGTTTATTAACGATATTGTGTACAGAATTGTAGACATGCTACTTTTTCCCCTTCCAACATGTCTTGACAAGGCTTTGTATGAGCAATTACTGTCATGTTCCAAGGACTTAAATTAGAAACGGGCTGTCAGAGCTATTCAACATAAGGCCTGGGGGCCAAATCAGGCCCTCCAAGCGATTAAATCTGGCCCACCACCCATTTCCAAATATTACAACAGCAACAAAAAATACTTTTTTACTGGTTTAATTCTGGGTTAGCACTTGTTTATACCTGGTTTGGTTTGGTCTTGTATAGTTCTTGTTTGATTCTGTTTGGACCTGTTTTTATTCTGGGTGAGTCCTGGTTCAGACCTGGTTGGGACTAGTCTAGTCCTGGTTTAATTCTGGTTCAGTTCTGGATGGGCAATTTTTGCAAAGCTGTTTGTGAAGGATTTTGTATGTCATTTCTCACAACAAATCTAAATCTATCGGTAGTTATGTGTAATGTATTAACAACATTTCTTAAAAACAACATTGGGGATATTTTGTGCAACCCAAAATTGAGTTATAGTGGCGTGTTGTTCCCTCTGAAAAAATCTGGCCCTCGAGAAACTTAAGTTGAATAGCCCTGGTCTATGTAGTTTACTCCTGTATTTCTTAGATGTCGCTGCAACAAACAATACATTAACGCAGCAAAGGAACTTGTGATCGTGACCACCCACGATATTATTCGGAGGCTTTTGACGATGCGATCTCACAATACTTCCGTTACTGTTACATTCCTTCTCAAGTCGATGCAATCCCTCATTCGTTGAAAAAGATTCAGTTGTAGTCATCTGGACACCATTTTTGAAGAGCAAGATGTTTCGACTTTCATCCAAAAAGTAATTCTCAATATAATAAGACATGTTTGACGGAGATTGATTATAGACACAATCTGAGGAAGGTTCACTCTGCGATTAAGATTTGTCCCCATCTGACCATGAAACCTACAACCCACGACAAAAGAATGTCCCCACGATCAGGAATATTTTCTTGAGCCAAATCGTATGCATAGATTATTGTTTGTGAAATTTTGAAGACGCAAATAATGCTATTTGTAGAAATTATCCATATTTCCTAATAAAAATACACTGTCATTTCTTCTCAGTTGTCATTTTGTCTTGTTGGCAGCACTGAAACGAAGCAAAGGATTATGGTCTGTGTAGTTCTCCTTGTGATTTCCTGCAAAAGACCACTGCACATTGGTAAAACGAGCTTGCATTTTGATATAACAGTACAGTCTATCTTCAGAATATCAGTTATTCTTACATAGTGTTTTTTTGTGTACTCCCCAGAACAACAACTCAGGTTTTTCCACTAGTCTGTGCTTTTAGCTGTCAAAAAGCCTTTGTCTGTCTGACCACAATTTAATCATAATAGTTTTAAACTCCAAACCAGCTCTTATCCCTTGGGCCAATGTCTCATAGATGTGCCCTGAATCAACACATTTTGAAGTGATATTCCAAAAGGCAGTAATGAATAGAACATTTCTTGGCCAGGTCATAGCTGATCGTATATCCGCTCTATCTAAACCAATTTTGACACCATGGTTCAATGTGGAAAATGGAAATGGAAAATGGAATATGTGTTGAATTTTAAACAGGTTATTGGATTCAGAAATTCACTTTTGTACAATATCAAATTGTTGTTTGCATTGCCTCCAGAGCAACGTTGGAAAGTATATACCACACAGTAATGCAGTGCAGGTGAAAACTCAGGTCGGTCCATTGTCTGGCTGTCAACAGTTTTCAATGTTTTACAGAAATAGACCTCAAAAATGTACTTATTAACTTGTTTTGCTGCACACATAGGGTAAAAAGTAGGGTTGTCAAGGTTAACCATAGAAAGTTGACGCATTAATCATGTCTTTAGGTTGTTGAAAAACGTGCGCTCCTTGATAAAAATAAAACCTGTGTGTGAGCGCTAAAATTAGTGAAATAGATTGAACATTTAATTGAACACTCAAGTAAGACTTTTACTCAAGTCTTACTTGAGTTTTGAATCAGAATCAGAATCAGAATCGGAATCAGAAGGGGTTTAGTGTCAATGAACAAAATTCACAAACATAGGAACTTGTCTCGGCATTAAGGTGCAACATAAAACACTGATCAATAACAAATACAACACATATGAAATCAAAAGGGCATGCATTAAGAAACAATTTTATACTACTATAGTATAAAATAAAAATAAAATAGGCATTACAATGTACACGAGAATTACAGTTAAATGTACAGTTGTAGTGCAGAAAGTGACAGTGCAGTGAGTGATGAATAGTTGCAGTTAAAGTGGCAGGTGTTTAGAAGTGTTCATGAGTCCAACAGCAGAGGGAAAGAAACTATTCTTGTGGGGAGGTTCTGGTCGGATGGACCGTAGCCTCCTGCCTGAGGGGATGGTTCAAATAGTCCCATGTCCAGGGTGAGAAGGGTCAGCTGTGATCCGACCTGCTCGTCCCAGAGCCCTGGAGACGTACAGGTCCGCAGAGATGGAAGTCTGGCAGCCGATCACCTTCTCAGCAGAGCGCACAATGCGCTGTAGTCTCCTGTTTGTCCCCTGGCTGTGGCTCCAGCGTACCACACGGTGATGGAGGAGGTGAGATGGAACTCAATGATGGCCGTGTAAAACTGCACCATCATCTGCACTGGCAGCTTGGCTTTCCTCAGCTGCCGCAGGAAGTACATCCTCTGCTGGGCCTTCTGATGAGGGAGCTGATGGTGGCCCCTACTTGAGGTCCTGAGTGATGTGGTGCAGAGGAAGCGGACGGAGTTCACGGTGATGATGGGGAGTCTGTCATGACGAGGGGGGGCTGGGGGCTGTGACTTTCCTGAAGTCCACGATCATCTCCACTGTCTTCTGGGCGTTAAACTCCAGGTTGTTACCGCTGCACCAGGACACCAGCCGCTCCACCTCCCTCCTGTAGACAGACTCATCCCCGTCCGAGATGACCGATCGGGTGGTGTCCTCCGCAAACTTGTCAGTTTTACAGAGTCGTGGCTGTAGGTGCAGCAGTTTGTGTACAGGGAGAAGAGCAGAGGAGAAAGTACACAGCCCTGTGGAGCTCCTGTGCTGATAGTGCGAGTGTCTGAGACATTCTTCCCCAGCCGCACGCACTGCCTCAGGAAGTCAGTGCTCCACCTGCAGGTGGAGTCAGGCATGTTGAGCTGGGAGAGCTTGTCCTGGAGCAGAGCAGGGAGGATGGTGTTGAAAGCAGAGCTGAAGTCCACAAACAGGATCCTGGCGTAGGTTCCGCGGGGGTTCCAGATGCCGCAGGATGAAATGGAGTGCCAGGTTGATGGCGTCGTCTACAGATCTGTTGACTTTGTAAGAGTTCAGGGGGTCCAGCAGGGAGGGAGGTGAGGGACTTGAGGTGGGGCAAGACCAGGCGTTCAAATGACTTAATGACAACAGACGTCAGTGCCACTGGCCTGTAGTCATTAAGTCCAGTGATCTGGGTTACTCGTCCCACAGTGAGTAAGTCTGTAAGTGACAAAAGCTTCATGTTGACAGTGTCATAACGGCATCGGTGCCATGTCTTAACGGTTCACTAGATCAATAATCTCCCTGTCGATAGAGCAAATGTGACACGGTCAAAGATGAGCGGTGACATGGTGCCATTTAGTGAAATATGAAATATAGTTTGTTATTGCCTAATTATCCTGATCTTTTTAAAGTAAGTTTCAATAAATCAGTACTGGTTTATTAAAAATATCATATCTTAAATAGATAATAGAAAATAAATCATGCCTGAATGTTTCAGAAAAGTTAAATTAGTGATTGCAAATTATTATTATTTGTATTTTTTTCTGTAAACGTACCAATAAGAGTACTCTTAAAGAGTAGTAATGTAAATATATTCTTGATATCCCCCATGTTGATATTAAATGACTTGTACATTTGTGTTTCTTACACCACTAATTCAGATATGACTTTGACTCCTTTGAAAATAACAGATGTTTTGCATAATTTAATGTTTTGTCCTTTGACAATAGAGTTTCTCAAAATATAGTATTGATCTCATAAGTAGTTTTTAGTTTGTATGTCAACTTTAATAATGTTTTTCTAATAGTGACAGACTGCTGCATTTCATTGTTCACATCACAGACAAAAATAACCACAGGCTTTGAGTTTGTGCTTCAATTTATTTACTACTGTCTGGTGCACGTTGGCTATTTCAACCCTTAGTTTAGTTGGCTATTTCAACCCTTATTTTCCTCTTTAATGTGATCTTTAAGCCTCTAAATAAATCAGGCTTTGAGTTTTCTGTGTGAAACCTGATCAAGGCTTAAGCAGCACAGGTGTGTAAAGTGATAGATGTGTCCGTCTTACCAGAACGCCCACGGATTTAACCAAGCTACGGCCACATTCTGCCGTAATGAGCCCCGAGATAAATGATCCGCGAGGGACATTTTTCAAGTCCGGGTTAAAACCATGGACGTCGGGGGTTTACTTTAGACCAAAGCCTGGAGTCACAGAGGAGCAAACAGAAGCGCGGCCACATCACAGCACCAGACGTATTGTTCTCCAGATAACATGAGAAGCATCGAGCGAGCTTCGGCGAGGGCGAGGTAAAGGAAGAGCGTGACGAGCCGGGATGATGAATGGACGTGTAAAATGGGACAATTGTAATGGTTTAAACGGACTTCATCACATTCTGAGAAGCGCGAAGGCCTAAACACACCCAATCAACAAAATAAGAGCTTTACAATTGTTCTTTTTGAAATTGTACAATACCATTAAACACAAACTATGTACAGTGTTGGTCCAGCTCCTGACCAAGGTCCTGCTTCAAAAGCTGGAGAATGGTTCCATGGACAATTAAAGTCAGCCTGCATTGGATCCATATTTCCAAACGTTTTATATCTTTGTAATCTGCACACAAACGCCTCATGCCTGGAAAACAGAAGTGAGAACGTCAAGAATAAAACCTATGAAAACCTATGATGATTAAACAATACGAAACAGTGTGAAACAGTGTAAAACAGTGTGAAACAGTGTGAAACAGTGTGAAACATAGTGGTTTTGCTATAGTACATTTTTATTGTTTCTTAATGCGTGCCCTTTTGATTTCATACGTTTCATATATGCTGTTATTATTATTGCTCTGTGTTTTATGTTGCACCTTAATGCTGAAACAAGTTCCTATGTTTGGGAATTCTGTCCATTGGCAATAATAAACCTTTTCTGATTGTGATTTCTGAAACAGTGGAAAACAGTGGAAAACAGTGGGAAACAGTGGAAGACTGTGTAAAACAATGTAAAACTGTGTAGAACAGAGTGAAACATAGTGAAACAGTGTGGAACAGAGTGAAACAGTGTGGAATAGTGTGGAACAGTGTAAAACTGTGTAGAACAGTGTAAAACGGTGTAATACAGTGTGAAACAGAGTGAAACGGGGGTGAAACAGTGTGAAACAGTGTGAAACAGGGTGAAACAGTGTGAAACAGGGTGAAACAGGGTGAAACAGGGTGAAACAGGGTGAAACAGAGAGAAACAGAGTGCATGCGTGCCATTTTATGACTTTGCATTAAAGTCTAGTAGTGTGATATCCATGACTCTACCATGAAAAGAATCGTTCAGTGGGCACCAGGCTTTAAAGGACTCAGTAACTTCTCTAGTGAAGAAGGTCCGCCACCTGCTCGTCTTCATTAAGAGGTTATTGCTTTGCCTTGGCATTAAATTTATCTCCATAGAGACGACCAGGTAATGCACCTAGGCCATGTTACAGGTCAGATCTGTGGAGAGGAGAGTTTGCTTACAGTATGAATACATGTTGTTTCTCAGTTTGTAAAACTATGATCTAATTTTGTTACTGTCCAATACTAAGTACAAGGAAAAAAATCATACTGTGTCTCCTTTAATAATGTTTGTAATACTCCTTGAGCCAAGTGTCGTGACACAGTGATCCCTGTGAGTACTACTACTACACACTGTGACGAAGTAGCTTCGTCAGCTAGCGCAGGAAGGCCAAGGCGACATGGCGCCAACACACACATACACATGGGCACACACACCTGTACTAGCCTTTCTCTTACCTGTCCAATAGCCGTTCCTTGTCCCCTCCAAAGCCATTGTAGCAGTCACGGGTGCACACTTGATTGCTGCTAAACCATACTTCTCGCCATAACTCAAATTCACGCACTCTCCCTGTTTACATGTAATTCACCGTTTTTGGGTGAAATTAATTAGTTTTCTTTTTTGTTGCTTTAAATCACTACACATAGACGTAGATTTGTGTGTAAAAAGGGTTTTTTTGTCTGTATATTTATGAATATTTATAGTGTTATTTATGAAAGTTTAATGTTTCTGTTTGAAGAGAATATTAGATTTTTTCTGTTGATTGTTTTGGGAGAGGAGCCTCCTGTTATAAAAAGGAGACTCGTAACACCTCAATGGTGTGTGTCTGTTCCAGGAGGGAGCTGAGTGCACCGCAGGCACGAGCTCCAGACCTAACCAAAGGGTTTTTTTCTATGCCTACGGTATTGCTGCACTTACCTGTAAATATCCATTGTTTTCTGTTCTGCACCATTTCGTTTTTTGCACTTCTGGGGAATAAATTCACAAACACTATTCTTGACTACGCCATATCATTTTCGTGGTAAAAAGGAACCCGTGACAATTGGTGTCAGGAGTGGGTTATGGCTGGTTGGAGGAAGCGCAAAGGACTACGATAACGCAAATTTGAGGAGGATATTGCTGAGATCTCATTGGCTGGATCTGAGTCAGAGCAGAGTGATGGAGATATCGGGGCTGCTGCACCGCCTACAGCACAGCAGCCAATGGGTGAGCTGGTAGCGTTGATGAGGAATTTTCTGGATGGAAAACAGAGAAGAGAAGAAGGACTATTGGCAGAAATGCGTGAATTGAGGATGGCAGATGCTCAGCCTTCTCCTCAACCTTCTCAAAACACCTCCCTGAATGCCACCCCGGCAACCTGTCCTGGCACCGACTCCAAGTGAATCAGCTGGCAGTCCACGGTTAGGATTACCAACCCCTGGAGGCACAAGAGTGGTTTTGCGCCCTGGACATAGGGACACAGACATGGCTGGAGTTTCCTCCTTTAACAACCCCGAGCCGGAAAGTGGAGCAAGACCCGACTGGAGGCACTTAAGTGACCCTAAGATACCACCTTACCAGATTGGCGAAGATATTGAGAACTAACTGCTTAGGTTTGAGCGCATTGCTAGGACCTGGAGGTGGCCAGAGATTGAGTGGGCATGCCGTCTGGTCCCACTCTCTGGGAAAGCCCTCGAAGCGTACACCGCTATGGATGAGGATGAAGCCCATAGTTATACGCATCTGAAGACAGCGCTGCTCATCAAGTTTGACATCTCTCTCAAGACGTATCGGCAGCGGTTTAGGGCAGCCTGCTGTTCCCTCTGGGGAAACATCTACAGAGACTTATCATCGGCTGAAAGGACTCTACCGATGCTGGACCCGACCAGACCAATGGTCGAAGGAGGCGATCGGGGAGCTGATTATTCTGGAGCAGCTGCTGAGTGTTCTTCAACCAGACGTCAGGACGTGGGTGAAGGAGCACAAGCCAGAAGACTGCCTCACAGCTACAAAGTTGGCTCTGCAGTACCAGAACGCCCATCGTGGATTTCCTCGTTTTTCCAGTTCCAGCCAGCGTCCAACGCCACCGGCTGGACAACTCCGGAACAGCAAGGTTTCAAGTCAGGACACTAGAGGTACCAACAACACCATCCCCTTCCAATCAGCACCCGGTAAGCCTTTCATTTGATATTTCTGTCAGCAGTCAGGACACAAAGCATCAGTGTGTCCAATGCGTCAAGCTAAACTTACTGGGGCGTGCTTTGCTCCTCGTCCTGAGATGGAGCAAGGGGAAAGTAAGACAACACAAAAGACTGAGAAACTTGTGACGGTGAATGGTCAGCAGGCCGTGGGACTGCTTGACAGTGGGAGTTTTACATCCCTGATTAAGTGAAGTTTGGTTCCTGTGGGCGGTATTGACTATAGCACGAAGACTAATGTTGTATGTGTGCATGGAGACTGTCACATCTACCCAAAGGCAGAGGTCTCCTTAGAACTTGATGGACAACTGTTTCTCCTGACCGTGGCTGTAGTCGACAACTTGCCAAAGGACTTGATTCTTGGGACTGATTTTCCTCTGCTCAAGGATTTGTTGCAGGGGGCAGAAAGTGACTTTGGGGGAAAAGCAATGGGTAATTGCGCATGTCCTGTCATCACCCGGTCTCAAGCCCAGGCTGCTGGTCTCCAACCTCTGCCAGACTTGGATGGTAGTCTGTGCGAAGGGGGGACAAAGGACCCGCGTAAATCCAAACGGCAGTGGCGTTTTGAGAAAAAACTTAATGTAACTAAGCATGATACTCAGGGTCTAAATGTTGATGGGTTGTGGGAAGTGCCAGGTAACATTGCTAGTTTGCAGAAACAGGATGCATCTTTGAAATGTTTACTTGGGAAGGTTTCCGAGAGTCCAAACCTTACTCTGTCGGGCAAAGAGCAGTTTGTTTTAGAAAATTACATTCTGTACGCTTGTAATGATGGTCACAAATGTCTTGTTATTCCTACTACCTGCAGACAGTTGGTGTTACACTTAGCACACACACTCCCCTGGGCGGGGCATTTAGGTCACCATAAAACGTTCCTTCGAATCAGCGCAAGTTTTTTTTGGCCCGGCATGTACACTGACATACAGGCATACTGCACCACATGTCCCACATGTCAGCTCACTGGTTCTCCCCCCAAAAATCTGACAGGGCGCTACTTCAACCACTTCCTGTGATCTCTGTCCCAATTCCGCAGGATTGCTATGGATATTGTCGCCCCATTACCAAGGAGTGGCTGTGGGCACCAGTACATCCTCGTCCTGTGCGACTATGCCACCCGGTTCCCAGAGGCTTTTCCCCTTCGGACAATCACGGCTCCAAGTGTGCTGCGAGCTCTGGTCCAGCTATTCTCTCAAGTGGGAATTCCAGAGGAGATTTTGACCAATCAGGGCACGAACTTTACATCCCGGCTACTCCAGCTCTTCTACAAACAACTGGGCATTTCTTCCATTAAGACGACTCCTTGTCATCCTCAAACGGATGGATTAGTGGAGCGCTTCAACCAGACCCCGGAAGTTTGTGGATGATTCCGGAAGCGATTGGGATAGGTGGCTTCCATTCCTGTTGTTCACCTACAGAGAGGTACCCCAGGCGTCTACCGGTTTCTCACCTTTCAAACTTCTGTATGGCTGGGATGTACAAGGCCCATTGGACTTGCGGAAGACGACGTGGACCTCTGCAGAGACCAGACAGGGTGACCGAGGGATAGTGCAGTCTGTGCTCCAAATGAGGGACCGCTTGGACCAGTATTACGAGGAAGCAGCTGAGAACCTGCGAGAGGCTCAGAAGAAACAGAAAATATGGTACGACAAGCGGGAATCGGCGTTTCGAGCCAGGACCTTCCCTCAGTAAGCTCCTGGCCAAGTGGCAAGGCCCATATGTCATCACCAGGCGTCAGGAACCTGTCAACTACGAGATCCACCATCCGGAGAAGAAGAAGGCCAAACAAACATACCACATCAATCTGTTGAAGGAATGGAAAGAACCTGCTGAAACAGTTCCAAAGACGGCACATCTGGTGCAAGCAGTCGAAGGAGAGCAAGAAGAGGAGCATGATGTTGGCCTCATCACTGAAGTGGAGAGCACACCTGACCTGGCCCATCTTTCCACCAACCTGGTCACCGAGCTCCGTCAACTCTTCTCTGTTCTCCGCCAAACCCGGACGGACTTTTGTGTTTGAGCACACTATCAGACTGAATGAAACAGCCTCCTTCCGCCAACGGCCCTATCGCATTCCACAAAAGTTGGTGGAGCAGCTAAAGCAAGAGATAAAAGCCATGTTGCAGTTGGGAGTTATTGAGCCTTTTAACTCAGAGTGGTGCAGCCCAGTCGTGATGGTCTACATAAAGGATGGAACACTGAGGATCTGCATTGATTTTCGTAAACTCAACACTACTGGAGCGGATCGGGTCAGCCCGGTACATCACGACCCTCAATCTTTGCAAGGGATACTGGCAGGTACCGCTTGACCCCAGCAATTGGCCCTACACCGCCTTCCGAACTCCAGCTGGCTTGTTCCATTTTCCATCATGCCGTTTGGCCTACATGGGGCACCTGCAATTTTCCAACGGCTGATGAACAAGATCCTTGAGGGATGCGAAGAATGTAGTGCAGCCTATTTGGACGATGTTGTGATCTAAAGCCGGACGTGGGAGGAGCATGTCGCACACCTGAGAAAGGTCCTGGGGAAGATTGAGAGGGCGGGGCTCACCCTCAATCTCAAGAAATGTGAGTGAGCCCGAGAAGAAGTGCGCTACTTGGGCTATCAACTTGGCCGAGGCGAGGTGCATCCTCAAGTCGACAAAGTGGAGGCAATCCGCAACTGCTCCAGACCCCGCACAAAGAAGGAAGTGAGCTCTTTTATGGGTCTTATTGGGTGGTACAGGGGCTTTGTGCCCCAGTTTTCCACTATTGCTTTTTCACTCACTGCCTTGACCGCCAAGGACCAAAGGAACCCTGGTGAACTGGACAGAGCAGTGTGAGACAGCGTTCCAGACTTTAAAGGAGTCCCTGTGCTCTTCACCTGTCCTCTGCAGCTCTGATTTCACCAAGCGTTTCCTGGTCCAAGTGGACGCATCGGCAGTAGGTGTGGGTGCTGTTCTGGCACAAGGAAACCCTGGCGAGGAATGGCCAATTGCCCAACCCTTGGCAACCTTGGGGAGAGGGAGGATAGTGTGACAAAGTAGCTTCGTCAGCTAGCGCGCGGGAGGCCAAGGCGACATGGCGCCAACACACACATACACACGGGCACACACACCTGTACCAGCGTTTCTCTTACCAGTCCAATAGCCTTTCCTTGTCCCCTCCAAAGCCATCGTAGCAGTCACGGGTGCACACTTGATTGCTGCTAAACCATACTTCTCGCCATAACTCGGTCTCAAATTCACGCACTCTCCCTGTTTACCGTCGTCCTCTCCACTGTAAATATCCCTTGTTTTCTGTTCTGCACCATTTTGTTTTTTGTACTTCTGGAGTGATCCCTGTGAGTACTACATACAATGCGTGTACAGTAGTGCTGTGTGTAGTGATCCTTGTGAGTACTACACACGATGCGTGTACAGTAGTGCTGTGTGTAGTGATCCTTGTGAGTACTACACACGATGCGTGTACAGTAGTGCTGTGTGGACATCTGCCAGTGAGATGTAGGTCACTGTTCCCCGTGTCTTGTCTCTGATTAAAACACAACCTCTGCCCCTCCACAGTCAGTCGTGTTACACAACACTGTGTACTTATACTTCACTGTACTTTCTCCTCACTCTCTCACTCCCTCTGATGATGTGCTGAAAAACGTTATTGGTGCACGAGTTATACTTGATTAATACAGAATATTACTATCTTTCTCTATGCAGTGTATGGTCAAATGTTTAAATACGAACGCATACATTTTTAGATTCACTAACATTAACATTTTGTTTTACATGGAAAAAAAAAAAGAAATAAAAGAAATAAAATAAGTGAAATTAACTTTGAAATTGAAATATTTGCTTGTTCTTCCCGTGTCTGCTTAGGTTTCCTCCGGGTGCTCCGGTTTCCCCTACCATTAAAAACATGTACAATAGTGTGCATAGTTCTATGGGCCGGCGTGTTCACAGCATGTTTATCATGTCTGATCATTAACATGTCCCCACCAAACAAACAATTACGTGAACAAATATGGCTCTAATGTTTTTGAGCACATGGTGGAATGTCTGGCAACTGTTTGTCTGAATGTTTGACGACGTGAACTTATCCATCTCATAACAATGCATGTTTTTGGACAGAAACAGGCAAAGCAATAACGTGCGAGATAAGCAGCTGGCGGACCCTCCAAAACGTACTGTCTGCAACATAGATAAACCTTTTGCTTTAGAGTCCGCAACAAAAAAGAAAATAAACGGAAAAAGATGACGATAGATTTTCTATGAAGTCATTTCCTTTGAACACAGGTCTCTTTCTTCATCCGTGTGGCTCAGATATGCGTGATGGGACTTTGAAGAGCAGAAGAGTGGATTACACAACTGTCAGTCCGTCACACAGGCATCGCTGGCAGATGGCATCACGGGCCCCTTCACCCTGGCTCCTTTAAGCTCCTTAGACCTTTTCAATGCTTACCACTAATTAACTTTTCAACAAAGCCATCATACACCAGCATTTACGTGTCTCTGAAAATGATATGCCTAATTGAGACACAAATGGCTTTGAATATATATTTTTAAATTTTTCTTTCAATGTAATTATTGTTAAACATTTTTAAACATTAAATGAATCTAAAAAAAAATAAAAATAAAAAGATACAAAAATAATCTAATCTTGGATAAACATTTCCAAGATTAGATCATTATCATTATTATTCTTTTTAATTTACAATAACTTACTTACTGAACTATTGAGGAAAGCATTTATTAAATTATTCTCTCAAATCTGCAATTAATGAATGTTCTAGAAACTTTAGCAAAATTGTTTGTTTGCCGGTTTTGACATTTTTTTTTTTTTTTAAACCAACGCTGGCCACAAATGTACGTATTTTCACACAAAGCAATCATATCACAACTGGGAACATGATGGCGTTTATGAAAGATGTTTTTACAGGTGTTTTATTGTAAAAAAAAAAAAGGGTCTCATTTAAAAAAATTAAATAAAATTCACGTGGAATTCGGACCGAAAATGCGGCCACGAACAAAACACAAATTTTGGCAAACTTTGCGTCGATCACCTTCTGCCTCAACTCTGAAAACCTCCAAGTGCATAGCAAAGTTTTTGGGGAATTGCTGGCTCATTTCCACATCATTTTGCCCTTTCATGGATCAACAACTTAATCTGGAACGTCGCGCATGCAACATTTTTGTTCGAACTGCAACTACTCAATTTGAAAATGGACAAATTCAATAAACAATGGACAAAAATGTGACTTTTATGTGGGATTTAATAGACTTGAACCCTTCTTTTCTTTTTGATTTTATTTCTTAATCTTATTTCTGTTCTAAAAACAAAACAAAAAATAAAAAATAATGAGACTTGCGACTTGGCCTTGAGGCATCCCCTGATTTTTACCATGGAGAAGTTTCATTTAACTTGGAAAAAGAAAAGTTTAACACCATACAGTGGAACATTCCAGGCATATTTTCAGAAAAGCAGCCACAAATCATATCTGTAAAGAACTTATTGCAAATTACATAGCACATGGTGAATCAGGTTAGTAACATATGCAAAACTTGGCATTAATCTCCTATTCTTGGTCATTCATTTCAATCAAAGCAATCAAGCACAATGTTATTTCTTCATTAGTTTTGCCATTCTAACTTGTGCAGTGTAACTTTATGCATATTACCTACTTAATTTCATCCAATTAAACCCATCAAGCATGTAACGTTATTACTCTGTTGACACGGCGACCTTACAGAAACTCCCAGTTGTGCCGTTGTGTGCAAATATGCTGCAGCGTTCTTAATGAGTTTGCAAATCCGCAATGGTCGCGTGGGGGGCGATTTTGGGGTGGGTCCCGGTGCTGGGTGGTTGGTTGGTTGGCGGTGTGAGGGGTAGGGGGGGGCGGGGCCGATCGGCAGAATGGCCCAGGGGCAGGTGGGTGACATCTGCCTCTGTGGAGCAGAAACACGAGCTGTGACCAGGACAGCACTGACTGAGCTGCCGCCGACCACGTGAACAGGTAAGAGGAGTGGTTTTTCTGCTGTTTTATTAGGCTGTTTTGTGACTTAAAAGTTGGGTTGTTAAGTATACTTTTTTTTTAAAGATGGTTAGTATACAGTGTGTGATGCAGAATATTGTGGGAAAAGCATGTGAAATTTAAAAAGTTTGGTTCAAATTGGAGATTGAGAGAAGTTTTCAACATTATTGTGAAGTCTTGTCAAACCCGTGTTCGGTGGAATGTTTTGCAATTGTTAAAGTGGTTTCATTCTTGACTTTACTTGAATATATTGCCATTTGACATTTAAATATTTATGTTAATTAAACATCCACATTTTAACATCATGTATTTTAAATGTTAAGTGTTTACTAAATATTTAAATAGATAAAAACGACTCACAAAATGTATTTCTGTCAATTTATTGGGGGAAAAAAGGCACATTTGTACTCAAAATATATGTTCTGGAGATATTTTACAGAGGTGAGTGTTCTACAGTCAGATAGTAAGAATTTCTGCCCTTTTTTGTATTTGTGGATCCTTTTATTGTAGATTGTAGTAATAGAAAACAGCGTGCATATTTTGGTGCTTGAGGTTTTTGGTACATGTGGAAGTTGACTTTTTTCATAGTTTTCATACATCTATTATTATATTCTGAGATGAAGAGTGTATACATTTTTACTTAGTTCATATTTTCAATTGGGAATAGATCTTATACAATATTCCAATGAACAAAATATCAATTTTTGTCTAATACAAAACATCATTCCTAAGCCCCCTGAGTTCTTTCCTGGCGTCGTAAAAGCGCATCATTTCTACTTTTATATACTGTGTGTGTTTACTGAGAACACATCCTATTTCTTACGTTTCCTCCTTGGCGTAGCAGCTTAATCCTTGAACGAAGGGGGGAAACGTTTCATGTCTCGGCATTAAGAGGATTCGACCCAGATCTGGAGACATTAAAGACGCGAGCGCTGGATGTGGAGTCTCATGTAATATTGATACTGTCATGTTTACCCATCAACCCACTTTTCCTTCAGCCAATCCAAATGACAACATCGATCTCCTGCTCCTGTCGGGCTGTGCTTTGAATTTAGATCATTGTATTAAGTGATGTTTAAAGTGCATAATACACATTTCAAGTTTGTAATTTGACTTTGTGACACCCACAACCGTAATAATCGCAATTAAACCGCAATGTAAATGTAATAAACCCACAAACATACTGTATCACATGCTCACAAACATTATGTTTGGCCTACCAACAATGTAATAACAAAATGCCCACATACAAGTACAGGAAAAATACAAATAAACACGTCCAAAACACACAAAATCCCTTAGGTGATGATAAAATACATTTAGTTAAACCACATTTCTTTCATAAAATAGCTGGAAACAATATACTGGTCATTGTTTACATTTAGTAAAACACATAGTACTGAATATGTGTACTTTTATTAGTTGTTTTTTTCCGCAGGGGGAAGTAGAGAGTAACCACAGAGAAAATAACATCAGTACTATCAATATTTTAACTGTCGTAGCCATGTTGGATTGGCTAACTCGGATAAACTCTGGGTTCTGAAATGTAACTTTTTCGGTGGATGATTTGGCACCATCTTGTTTCCATGGAGATGTTACTTCTTTGCTAGAAAAGTTAGTAATTGCACCTTTAATAGATGCGGTCGAGCCTTTATCTTGTTTATAATTGTTTTTATTTACCATGTTTTCTATTGGAATGGTCCAACATAATTTAGCCCGGGTTAAGTCCTAGTTTGGTCCTAGTTTGGTCCTAGTTTAGTCCTAGTTTAGTCGTAGTTTAATCCTAGTCTGGTCCTCGTTTGGTCCTCGTTTGGTCCTCATTTGGGCTTGGTCCAGACTTGGTTTAATACTTTACCCCAATGTGTTTTCCAATCAATCTTTAGACATGGTTTGCACTTTCTTAATCCTGGTTTAGACTGTTCATTTGAAGGAAAATACTTGCACAATTGAGAGCTAAACCTACTGTGTTGCATCAAGAAGACTTTGTACCTCCTCTGTGTCCTTCTGCTTCTCTCCATCTTCCCCGTTCATAGCTTTATTCGCTCCTATAAAATCACTGACATGCCTTTACGCGCTGCCTCAGAGTTTGCTGGTAATTGGTCATTGATTTCGGGTGCATTTCTCAATCAATGGGCCGTAAACAGCACAATGTCATTGCGACTAGCGGCACCGTAGAGATAAATATTGCACCGGGCTGTGCCTGTCTACATTGTCTTTATACGGAAAACGTTTGGGTTTTTATCTCTGACGAATAATCCGTCTTTTCGTACAGAATTTTATAACCTGAATTCATCAAATGTACTTTCACGTAACTGTATCGACCCGGATAGCAAAAGGTTTTCTGCGTACCTCAGGGATCTGCCCAGGACCCGCTTTAGATCTCTTGTGCGAACCCGGTTATCTGTCGCGTATCTGTTTATTATGTTGTTAGGAGAATACTTTTGCTTAGGAGAGCCACTTACTATCCAAAATATAGGCCTTTACAAGCTACAGTTAGCATCATAAAGCAGATTTATAGCTAGTTTCACATTATTAGGATGTAACTGCTCAAAATAAAAATAAAAACATGAACAAAGTTTGGACCAGATCCTACATCCCATTTGTCAAGCAAAAGAAGAAATAGAATCTATTACAAATGAACAGTCTCAATTAGGATTAGTAATGATGATCTTAATTTAATACCTTGGAATATAAATTAACCCGTCCTGAATTAAATTTGAAAAAGACAACAATACATGGTTAAGAAAAATAGAAAACAAAATTTGATATCAACATAAACAGATTCAGTGAGACCGAGAGTAGTGAAATGTAAAACAAAATACCCCATAGATGTAAATGTGTGATGAAATGTTTGATATCACGTCTATATACTCACAATCCCAGAGAACACCAGAGTACTTTAATACAAGTACTTTGATACAGTATACTTACAGAGAGTCTTTTTATTTCTTTATGCTACGTGGCCCGCCAGAAGAACTTTTGTAATACATAAAAAAAGAGAAAAAACAAATCATTTTAGGCCAGAATTAAATACTACATGTACAGTATTCATTTACTTACAGAGGGTCGTTATCATTTCATCTTCATTTCAAAAGGATTTAACAAGTATAATCTGAAATGGAAATTACTTAACACATAGAAAATACTTTTCCACACTCACTTATGATGAGCCTTTTCTGAGTGTCATGCAACATTTAAGATATAGCCTGAAATTTGAGGTATGGTGCTTAATATCATTGCATTTAAGATATTTTTTGTTGTTGTACAGTAACATCCAAGTTCTGAACAAAGACCGAGCTAACCATAAACTAAAACCTCCTCACTTTAACAGAAAGATTGTAGAGGCCCTGGACCTCTGGGGAAAAGAAAATGCATTTTGGGTGGTTGCTGTATAAATTGAGCCTTTTATTAGTTCTATTATTATTATTTTGAGACACATGCACAGCAGCACCTTAGTATCAAGTTCACTTATAACGTATTACAAAAAAATAACAATCAGTGGTCAAAAATACGACCAACGTAAATGGCGGTCTCACGGTCGCTCCACGGCGGAAGAGCCTTAAAAATATTAGTACCAGTTTACAGAAAATCAGAAAGTACACCGGTTATTGTGTCCCATATGATAAATATGCAACATAACAAGAAGTTCACAGGGCGTCCGCTCTGCTCAAAAATAGGACCCAACGACTGTGGTGTCAAAGGTGTGTTTCCTACATGGAGCTCTGCTGATTTAACTGTGGCTCCTCCCTCTGTGAAAGAAGAGCGGAACAAAAAGTGGATCTCCCCCGGGACTCCGGACCTAGTAGGGAAAGAACTGACTGAAATACTTAAATTTGAGTTATGCTTTTCTAGGTTTTCAATATGGGGGGAAAAGAGTTTTTTAAGACTTAACAATGGACACCTGCAATCTGTTGTTGTGGTCATTATTTGATCTTTAGCGGCTGGTCCCTGGGGCCACTGTGGTTGTTGTTGATCATGGTCATCATTTCTCATGCCCAAGTTTGCAAAGTCACTTTGTCCTCCTCCAGGTCCTCCTCAGGTCCTCCTCCAGGTTCCTCCTCCTCCAGGTCCTCCTCCAGGTCCTCCTCCAGGTCCTCCTCCAGGTCCTCCTCCAGGTCCTCCTCCAGGTCCTCCTCCAGGTCCCCCGTGTAATATATGGATATGGATATGGATGATTCAAGGCTGTACCTGGAGTTAACCTTTTCCTATAATCTAGACTCTGAAGACATTCACAAAGACTTTGGAAGGTCAGCCTATCACTGAATTCACGGTTCTGGATTATGTATGGATGGATAGGATTGCTTGATCTAATCTTAACCTTGCGGTGGAGTTTGAAATTTGATGGCTGGGTGAGTATTACTCCGATCTCTGAGTCTTCAATCTCACTGGTCATTCTGGGTGTAGGAATTTCTTTTTGAATGGGCCCCGGCTCAAAACTTCATTTGGAGGAAAACCCAGTGCTTTAATCGTGGTCTTCATAGTTCTCATTGGGTGTGTCAGAGAAGGGGTGGACACTGTGGTACAGATAGACTAGAACACAGTCCAGAGATCACATCTATAGCTTCAGATGACCCAGGCTGACCTCTGGAGCTTTGTAGGCTCTTGGTTGTATCTGCATTCCCTGTTCCCCCTGTCGATAATGTGGGGGATGGGGGAGGATGGGGGAAATGAGGGATTACATCTACTTGTTTCTTCTTTTTTTTTTTAAGAGTTTGTGGCCCGTAGGCTTTGATAGACAGGAAAGGACCGAGTGAAATGGGGGACGAGAGAGAGGGGAAGATATGCAGTAAATCATCAGAGTCGGGATTCAAACTCACAACACTGCGGCCGGCTGCACTTAGAGCCTGGCATGCGTGTGCTGTGCCTTAACCACTCGACCACCAGGCAGCACTAGTTCCAAAGTAAACGTACCAAAGAGCATGTTTACAGGTCAATAACAATACAAATAATGCATAATCTTTGTCCTTTAATTTTGAAAGAAACATTTTAACAAATATTAGTGTCACATATTTTCAAATGACAATTGTGTTGTCTATTTGGCCCATCCCTTGGCTCTCTTTCTTCTTCGCAGACAAGTCAGTGTATGTATGTGAATTGATAAATCGCCCGTAGCAAAGAATGCAAAAGTCAATGGCAGACACAAGACAGTATCCTTTTCCCAATGGAGCCCCTTAATCGAGCATTGATCGGCCAGAGCACATTGGAGTACACCTGGACAATATAATGCCAAGGGTGGAAGAGGCAGAAGAGAAGAGGTCAGAGAGAGCTCATCGAAATTCTGAGCATGCTTTGGGGTGACAGAGAGTCCCAGTCCATATGCGGCAGTGAAATGAAAAACGATGAGGGGAAAAGTGGACAATCTGACCTATTTCTGAGCCGTAAGATGCAGGGGACAGAAGAGCAGCGAGTGAAAGTATTCAAAGTAGTGGCAAAGATGAAGAGGCCGACACACATTTCGGTTTAAATATGACTAATTAGAGGATTTTTCAGATTTTCCCCAAGTATATAATGAGCTGAGCAGGATGGAAGAGGTTCGTCTGTAGTGACTTTGGTCTAGAGTCTATTACCAAAGAGACAGGAATTGGTGGAGATCTTAAAACACTTAATTTCTATGAATGTTACTGGCTGTACAAAGCTTGCTCTGGGTTTTAGACTCATAGTTGCATTACGTATTGATTTAAAGTGCCCCCTACAGGTCGGACGACTCATTGAACTAAAATGCAGTTAAGATAAATATATTTAGAATTTTGCTTGAAATTATACAAATGTTATCACAGAATAGCACATCTTTTAAGTTTATAATTTCACCTCCTGTTTGTAATTGATGATAATTGATGAGGAAATTACCCAGCAAACACTAGGCAAAAACTCATCTAATGTCACACTCTTTTTATTTAACAAATAAAAATATATGAGAGCGACTTTATTTTTGTTGAATTAATGTTTAGAGGGTCAAAAAAGTTGTTTCTTTGTGTAAATTATGCAAAAACTTTGACTGAAGTGTTCCTCGTGTGATGTCACTTCCTGTCATTTTGTACTGATTTTGTGTAAAACTGTAATTTATATGTACAAAAGGTATAACTGCACCAAATAAAGTCAACATTTGAAAATCATAAAAACCTGTCATGCGCACTTTAAAGGTATGTTGTTGCTTTGCGAGATTTAGCAACGATCGTAAAAACATGCAACTCGAACCTCGCTTCTGGCGCTAGAGAAGTTGGTAGTGCGGTAAAACCCACTGACCCACAGGTTGGCAGTTAAGTTCCTCCTCGGCCCCAGTGTTTGCACACACTGGGGTATGAATGTGCGTGTGGATGGGTGTGTGGCTCCTTGATGTAAAGAGCCTTGAGTGAGATACAATCTACCTTCTGTTCACAACCGCCACATCAAACCTCGGTCAAGTAAGATATTTAGTTTATTAGTTTATTTATCAGGGACAATGCAGATAAAACACTGACCAACAGGAAAGATGCTTGTGCCAGGTTATTTAGCAAAGTTCCTCTTTTCCACCTGCAGTGCCTGTAATTAAGCTAATTAAAATGAAGCTAATGAAGTACTTAACAGCTGTGTGAGAGAGGCTGGCAGAGGTTAGAACAATCCAAAAGGCTAGCAGGTTAGGAGCTGTGAGATGGAGGGGGGCAGAGAGCAATAGAATCACCCATAATGAGGAAAGCAGGGAAAAAACAGTCTCCTCAGATTGAAAATGACATCCAGGTGGCAGGTGAAACGTCCCAATCAAAAACAAAAACAAACCGTGTCCAGATGACTATCTTTGACACCTTTTCTACCACTCCTGGACGAATGCGGGATTACACCGACTCGTTTTCAGTGATCATGGCAAGTTTAGAAACAAGCTAATCATGTCCCGTTTTTATTCATTTATTTAGTTTTTGGTAAATTTTTATATTTAATGTTTTCCCCCAAAAGCAGCACACTGTGACCAAAACTGAGACCACTGCATCTAATAATAAAGTATGTTAAGTCTCGTCAACACCGTAAACAAGAGCCGAAAGCAGCGCTCTGATTGGCTGTGCGTCACTGACACTTCACCGTGTGAGAAAAAGCTGTTCTAAACCTGTGCATGCGCTTGGAAATGAATGCTTGTGGATTTTTAGCAATGTGCCAAAGGTTTTGTGAGTGCTACTTCTGGTTTTGCTGTGTGAAAATGAGGTACGTCATCTTAAACCGATCGGTAAATTCAATTCAGAGGGAACATCTGTGTGCCATTATCGACCTTGAACGCCTGACTTTTTATTGTGTATTTGTCACTTGTTGAGCGTGAAAGGGACACAAGGTGAATTCAACAGCACACATTACATTAGAGGATTCCACGTCCGCAAAGCTCCACCAACACGTGCCCATCGTGTTTAAAAATCGATCAAAACGTCGTAGCTTATATCATACTTAACTTCTCTTCACACGTCTGTCTCGAGCACACGTTCAAACACATTACGGCGTGTTTTGACTGTGGCACTGGAGTTTCTTATTGAATTCCGCTCACACTCCCATCTTTGCTGCCAGCCAGGGCCGCTTATCTGCCTTCAGCCCATAAGTGCCTGTAAAAACTAAATGTCAAAAGGTGGAATGGATTCGCCTCGCGTTTTGGCAGGGTACGGCGCGCAGGTACCACTTGGATTTAGAGCAATGTGGAGATGGAGAAATGATGTTTTGGTTTTTTCGACGCCTTCTGGGTAAATGGCCGGCGGGTATTAGAAAAGTTGGGTAAACTGTTGTTTTCTTGAGCTCGAGATAACATATTTTTTGTGTTTTTGTGTGACTTGGAGGTACAAAATGCTGCCAAGGTCTTATCTGTGCTCAACTTTGTGGGTTATGAGAATGTGTGCGTTTATATGATATATTTAGCATTTCAGCACGAATCATCCAACCTCAAGTGGGCGGTGTGTCCTGCCCAGGAGCACGATGGCGCAAAGGTTGGCGCGGTTGAGAGTTTGCCCGGCAACGGAAGGAAATTCACCTTCGTTTATGAGAGATGATGCATAAACCTGAAAATTGAAATTGCGTCTTTAAAACAGTCACATTAGCAGATTCAAATGAGAAAAGTAGGTGAAGTGAGGTGTCTTGCCCAGGGGCCCAACAGCCGAGGCCACGTCCTGAAGGTTGCCGGTTCGATCCCTAAATACGTACTGCCATAAACCGGTGTAAAAATATGAACACGTCAGAACTTATGTGCTTCCGTTTTGTTCTTGAAGGTGCGGAACTCTTATCCTTGGGTTTCAAAAATGACGAGAAATTAGCACAGTTGCTATAGTGATAAACATGTTAAAAGTAAATTGTATATCTTCTAAATGGATAAAAATCCTCAAAAATGCTGCATAAAACTGGAAGCTGAAACCTATGAATATACTGTCGTTCATAGTCCATAGTCGTTTTACTGATTTTCAAACTTTATTGTTTAAAATATCTTTACAATTTAATTCAACTTGATTTTCCACAAGTCCCTAGCCAGTATTTATTTATTTAATTAAAGGAGATAAATTATGCTTCTTTTTTTTTAACAGTAAATAGCAGCCGATTGCCATTTACATGTTTTTATTGTGAAAAGGTCAGAAGGTGATCCGTGCGCGGAGATGAAAATGTTGTGAGTTTTAGGCAGTTTTTGTTTCATCTGCACGCACACTTTTAGTAAGAATTACACGTTTTATAAATGAGACCCCAGAACAGCCCACAGGTGTCGGATTACACATAAAATCCACTTTTCAACATATTCGAGCAGATTTGTGTACAATCAATATGAGACTTGGACACGTGCCTTGTCACACAGACATGCTCCATGTGTCTTGTGTTGGGCTGATCCCGGGGCGGGGGGCTTAGGGGGCGGCGTGGGCAGTCAGGCGGGCGGGGTGCTGTGTTAGCCTGTCTGCGGACAGGATTAGGGGGGTCCTGGAGGTGACGGCGGCTGGCCCCGACTACACACGCAAACAAGGGCTTTGGAGAGGCCTAATTTACAGCGCACGGTCCCACACGTGTCACTGGGGGCCCGTGACGGATCGAACACTGGACTACAATAAAAAATTGCAGGATTTTAGAGTGTTGACAAATTTGTTTTTATTTAATTTTATGGATATTTTCGACCGGTTTAATTTTTTTTTTTTTCAAACATTTTGAAAAAAATATATTTTTTATAAACAAATAAACATAGAACAGAAAACTATACTAATAGAGAGCGAAAATCAAAATAAGTGAACATAAGCAGAAATCAACTAAAGATAAATAAAAACAAAATCACAGCACATTTAAATTAGACAAGTTAGACAACACATTTACATAAAGAACATAAACATTTTCCAACAGTTTACCCATTTCTGTGGTTTATAAACATTTACTTCCTGACTGAAAATGATGACATAACTGTTACTTATAGTTAATGACAATATAATTATTTTTAAACAAATTTTAAAAAGGTCATAAAACATGTGTCCCTTGTGCATAAATGCCCTTGAATTATGGAATACTGTTTCTTTCCTTATTTTTTTCTAACCCTTCTCCCCACTTGACTGATATGAAATGTTTTATTTTTTATCTCAGGTACAATCCCAACGCAATAAGTCATAAATGAAACATAAAAACCTGTAATTAGCCCTTTAAACTCACAAATTAAGCAACAACAAAAACAAGTACATTCATATATTGCATTAAATTAGTAAAAAATATTCAAAGCAAGGTCAATATTCTGAATTCATATCATTTTACCTCTTTTTTTTTCTTTTTTTTTAAACATGCAGAGTTCATTACTGCTACCTTACAACTGAGCACACATAAAAAGTAAGACTGCTTTACACATTGCGCACACAGCATATATTTCCTGTCCTGCAGTAAGCGAGTAGTACAGGCCCATTTAATCCAGCAGACTTTTCCATATGGCGCGGCGTAAAAGCATCGAGTTATGGCCCGTGGAGCAAGTCCATTTCATTAACATTTTGTGGCTGTAAATGCCCAGATTAGCGCTTATCCCCCTGTTTTCCAGACCCAAATAAGCGAGTCGGGATGGGCTGTCGTTATGGGGATGGGCGGTCGTTATGGGGATGGGACACAGGAGAGGCACACGTCTTATCCGATCGCGGTCGCCGGAATAATAATTGAGGACAGAAGTGAACTAATTAGGACTGAATAAGTAATGGATTTCAATTAACTGCAACGTATATGGTTCTTTGGTAACCGCGCTGTGTCAGAAGGAGGTCGACTGAGGGAAGAGTTGGGAGAGACATTCAGTTTATCAATCTCACAATGCTCGAATGCCTGTTATGTCATTAAATATATACTTGATTGACACACTAGTGTCGTGGTGCTCAAGGCCGGTCTTGGTCTTGGTCTTGGTCTTGGTCTTGGTCTTGGCCTTGGCCTTGGCCTTGGGCTTGATCTTGTCTTGGTTTGGTCTTGGTCAAGGTCTTGGTCTTGGTTGCATTTGCACTCGATCTTGGTTTTGGGCTTGGTCTTGGTCTTGGTCTTGGTTGCATTTGCACTCGGTCTTGGTCTTGGTCTTGGTTGTATTTGCACTCAATCTTGTCCTTGGTCTAGGTCTTGATCTTGGTCTTGGTCTGTGGTTGCATTTGGAAACTCGGTTCTTGGTCTTGGTCTTGGTCAAGGTCTTGGTCAAGGTCTTGGTCAAAGGTCTTGGTCAAGGTCTTGGTCTTGGTCAAGGTTCTTGGTTGCATTTGCACTCGGTCTTGGTCTTGGTCTTGGTCTGGTCTTGGTCTTGGCTTTAGAGAGGTCTACGTTCTACATCCACTCCAGTTTCAAAGTATCTAAAATGAAATATATAAGTGCAGATCAACTCAAATATAAATATAAATGGAGTAAAAATGTACGTGGTGATATTTTAGCATGATATTCAATACTTTTGATACCGCAATCAGTCAATATATCAACAATATTGATGTTCCCCGTCAGTATCAGTATCTCTAACAACAGTGAGTTTGCACGTTCACACACCGCTGAGCAATGACTGACCACGGCCTGCAGAGGGGCTTAACCTTTGACCCCTGTGGGATCAGTTACCTCCATCTGTCCCTCGGTCTCCTCACGCGCCGGATCATAGTGTCACTTTAAAGGCCGCCGCTACTTTTCCAGGACCACCTTTAACTCACTCGACACTGGACCAAAACAGAGCCGTATTTGCACATCCTTTAATGGCAGCGGGGTCTTGAATCAGGACCAAGAGGATTAGAGGTACTTTGTAGTTGGGTTATCAAATCAGTTACTAATCGATGTTACAACTAGTATCAAAATTTGATAACAAAAAAAATCACATTACCGGGACAAAATTTGACCTTTCCTGAAAAAACAACATTTTTTTTTATTTTAAACTTAAAACAACATTTAAATAAACAGATAAATACATTTAAATATAATAAATATATACATTTGAATAAATACATATATAGATTTAAAAAAACAAATAAATACATTTAAAATAATATATACATACATTTAAATAAACAAATAAAAATTTAAATAAACAAATAAATAAATACATGTAAATAAACAAATACAGGTAAATAAATAAATAAATTGAATTATAAATTTAAATAAATACATAAAATACATCAAAATTTCAAAAGAAAAAAACAAAAATAAAGAAGAAAAAATCAAGTAAAAAAAAAAACGGCATGGAATCCAACAAAAAAAGAAAGGTTAAAGCTTATCAAGTCCAAAACATCTGTCCCAATTTCGTCCATTGTTTGTTTAAATGTGTCTATTTTCAAGTTGAGTCCAGAGGTTATTCATTTCCATTGTGCGTGTGTCGGTTATGATATTAGTCAAGTCCCTTAATCGTCGGCGGGTTTGAGTCATCCATTTTTGCCTGATGATAATTCGTTTTTCAGTCTATGGCAGAGGTCTATTTATGTACTGTACACGCAGCACTTTTCACAGTATATGCACTATGCACTGTAATTACCACCCAATCAAATCAGTGTTGAAACGCCTCCAAGGATTTTATGACGATTATCCTCAATTATATTTGATTAACTTAATTCGGTACGGTGGATTTCTTTTGAGTAATCACCAGTAGGATGAGAGAAAAATAGAAAAAAAGAACTAAAAATTAATAAAGTACAGTATTCAAGCTCGTTCAGTAGCTGCACCTTATTGGACCATCTTCTCCACGTCTGCTATAGAGGAAAGAACATGGATTCACACGTTCATCTAACCTTTCTGTGGGCAATTTGTCCTTGAAAAAAAAACAAAAAACAATTACAACTCGATACGGAACCGTGAGTGACGAACGTGTGGCCCCGCCTACTTAGTCCCTAGTCTGCTCACTCTGATGTTGAACATAGTCATACAGACTTGTATATGTAGTTTGTATTTTAGTATTTACTCAAGGCGTAATAGATAATAATTAATAATACTTTATTTAAAAAAGCGCCTTTTCAGAGACACCACCAGGACACTGTACAAGAGAAAAAACAACAGATAAAACAACAGAATAAACCCCACAAGTACAAGAACTGGAATGATGGTGTTGGGAGTAGAACGTTTCCGATGATGCCCGTACCAGATAACACACATTTTCCCTTCAATATAATATAATCAGAATTCAGAAAATGTTTATTGCCATCGTATACAGGTAACATAGGAACTTGTTTCTAGCATACATAGGTGCAATGACAGAGGAACATGAAACAAGGAACAATAATAAAAACAATATATATGAAATCAAAAGGGCATGCATTAGGAAACAGTTAAAATGTACTATAGTATAAGACAAAAATAGGCTTACATACAAGAATTTATAGTTAAATTTACAGTTGTAGTGCAGAAAGTGACAGTGCAGTGAATGATTGACAATATCATTTCATTTAATATAATACAGTGCATGTTGGAGCCATTTTGCTGTCATTCCTCCTGCCACTATGTGGCGCTGTATGTAAGTTGTCCTGCCTTATATAAAGGGGAAGAAGGGCGCATTCAGGTGTTGCAGTGTCTTTTGACCGTGTCTATCATGTCTATCCGATCCTGTTATCATGTATGCGGACTGGAGACCTGTGTAATTGTGGATGGCTAAAGGTAATGCCACTAAACTCTTGGAACACAGTATTTTCTGACTCTTTTGGTGGAAGACACGCTTCCGAGACACCGCACACGCAGCATCCATACCGGACCTTGCCTAGGGCAAGTTTTGGCCGCTACAGTGCAAATATTGCAAGATGTGACAGTATTAGCTATAAAATAAGTAGTTTAGCATTAAAATGTTAGTAAATGCTACCAAAGTTTATATAAAAATAATATACTATTACACACATTAGCATTATAAAAGCACATGTGGTATATTGCAAAGTATATGTAACTGTCAGTGTGGGCGTCCCTGGCTTGTTTTACACTTGGGAACACTGCGTTGTCCTCTAGTGGTGGTTCTTGTGACCCTGGTGGTCACTGAGGTCTGCTGAATGAACGTCTAGTACAGTTCTCCTTGTATAGTCATTTTCTGTTGCTTCTTTAAGTTTTTCTGCCAACAAAATGCCTCTTTCCGCAAATAGCTGCTTTTGCTTCAAATAGCTGTGCGTGTGTCAGTTATGATATTAGTGGAGTAAAACACTTTTCTTTTTTGCTAGAAGAACTAAGTCAGGTGCAGGCCTTTTAATAGAATGTAATGAAACATTTTTAATTTGCAACGATTAATACAATTATTGTGACTTGTCAACCAATAAAATAATCACAATTGTTATCTGGACTATATAGAATCTAAAGCACTTTTTCATGAATCTTAGACTGTGCATCAAAATAGCAAAATAGGATAAGCTATTTCTGATTTTCAACATTTATTCATATATATTTTCTATCCAAAAGCTATCAGTCAATGTTTGTTAGGTTAAAAATGTCAAATATTCGCTGACTAGTCGACTACTAAAACCATTGTTCATTGTTAACTGCAGCCCGGCAACAAATACTTTTAATGGTTTTTTAATGCACTTCTGCTCCCTTTTGAAGTAAACAAAAAAAACCCCAAAAAAACATTTTAAAAGTGTGACCAATACATATCACATAACAGTTATCCATATTTATGAAACTATCTAACAAAAAATCAGCTTTTTTTTAAAAACCGAGAAATAAAAAAAAAGAAGTATTGAAAATAATAAAAAATAAAAAAGTTCAAACAATAAAATCATTAATAAAATAAAATCACACCACTCAAGTTGGTCAGTTAAAATTCTCCTGCTCTCTGAAACGACTAGAATAAAATCTATTGTCATCCTTCTTTTGTTTGCCTGATGCCTCCATCTCCCGCTCACTCAAACTGCTTCTCCCGTCAACATCTCCTCAGTCAGCTCCACCACCACACCCAGACTCCTCCAGCTGGTGCTTCTGAACCACAGGGGGAGGAGACGACAGCGGCTGTTACCGAGTCGGGCGTCCCTCCGGCGTTCCGCAGATTTAGCGGAACACCGGGTCGAATCCGCGACGAGTTTAAGTATAAAAATAAGGGCGAGCCGAGCCGGGCGATTCCAGGATTATCTGCCACCAAAGATAACGCAGTGAACAAAGATGCAAAGCTGCAGGCGGAGGAAGCTAAACACGCCTTCCGGATATTTAACTGGAAAATATCCCCCCATGTTTACGATGGAATGCACTGGGAAAAATAAAAACAATTTATAGATTTAGATTAGTTTACTTCATGGAGAATATTTGAATGTTTCATCATTTTAAGATTATTTGCCAACCTTACTGACTTAATTTCTTATTTGAAACATAATTAACTTATTGGAAATGTATTGTTATAGCCATTATCCGGGCTGATGTTCCTTTTTGCAGTGCGTGTTGGCGAATGAGCTTGGTTTTGGCTTCGAGAAGCTGGCTAGAAGAATTATCCTGCGTTTCCATAAAGGATTGTTTCTGGACTAAATGTGGGCTTGGATTAAGAAGGCGTCATGGGAGCGTGTGGAGAAGCTGCAGGGGAGGAAATTGCTCACAGAAAGCCTGATTGGAGGTCTGACTACTGTATCAAGTGTACCGCTTTGTGTGGTCACATATTACATTAAGACTGGGAAAGTGTTCTGGGGATTTTTGGTTTTAAGGAAAATTTGATAAGAAATCTAGCCTCGCAAAGAAAAAGGGAGTTCTCTGAATTTACCACAAACTCCACAGCTTTATAATTACTTTATAAACATGAATAAGTTTGATGACAGAGCCGAAATGTCTTTAACTTGCCACTAGGGACGTCACAATATCAAACGTTAGTGTTACGTTTATTGAGACTGTGACCAAACAACAGTGAAATTTTTAATTCTCTTTCATTCTTGTGGTTTGACATGTTGCTATTCCTGAAGTTTGTGACTGGATAGACACAATTTCACTTTTTGAAAGGGAAGATAAAGCTAAATGTGACTAAAACAGCCAGATAAAATAAATTCTTTACATTTGGGTTTATTTTTTGGCTGAATATTTAATAAAAAAGACTTAATTTCGCTTCTAAAATTGTCACGATTATTATTTTTCCTATTTTCTTTTAAAGCTCTTTAAAAAAAAAAACAAAAAAAAAACATTTTAAAAATTAATTTATTAATTGTATTAATTTATTTTATTATTATAAATTGATTAATTTGCATTTATTTATTATTATTTTTTTATTTTAGGTCTTTTTTTTACTTTAGCCTCCTTGTTTCACTAATTCCGTTTCAATTTCAACAACCTCAATCACACAACACTGCTACATGACACATTCTTGATCGCACTCACACACACAACACACACACACACACGCCTGACTTCTGAACGGTTTAGTTTGTCTGTGGTCACTTTACGCTCGTTTGTTGTTTGTTTGGTAGTTCAGTTTGATCCGGGCCTGACACCAGTCTTGCCCATTTGACCAATTTAAAAAAGTGTTTTTACTGATAGTTTTACAAGGAAAACTTTCACAGCAAAACAAGGATCAACGACGTGGCGGCGATTGTGGCGACACTAACTGATGGAAGTGGCATTTAGGAAAGATGTCTGCGCTTCACTTAGACTATAGAAAAACAACGACATGTTCCACCGGTGTGACACTTCTCGCTGGTCATCTCGACTGAACGAGTTTGAGTCATCCTTTTTTGGTGAATGGCCTTTTTACGCACGCTCCAGAAATATCCACTTATTTCTCCTCAAACGTGTGATTTTGGTTTTCCAGTGAGATGCACATTACACTTTCCCACTCTTCGTCCGTCCAAACAAAGTCACCTTCTTTTTCCATATTATATATATTATATATATATATATTATATATATATATATATATATATATATATATATAATATATTATAATAATATTATAATATAATATTGAATGACTATCTAGAATTTCGATTTATATTCAAATTATGAAGGAATTTTGTTCATTTCCTGTTCAATCCAACGACCAATACCAGTGAGGTTTAGACACATCGGTTTGAGTTTATTACGGGAGAGATTTGAGCTCTGTGGAGAATCATATTATCTTGATGTATATTTATAGATTTAAACCTTCATAGTAAATTTTATAGACTATTGAAATTCAGTCAGCCCTTCAAAATAAAAATAATAATAATAATAAAATGGGAACTCATACTTTTTGCCATAATATGCATTAAACCCTCTTTCCTTTGGAAGCTACCAACCTATTTACCTGCAAATTTAATTTTTTACTTCTTTCTTTTTCTTTATTGTTATTTATTATTATTATTATTATTATTATTATTATTATTCTTTGTTATTATTTTTAAGATTATTATTATTAAATTAATAATATATAAGACTTTAGATAGGTTAGTTTGTTTTATGTATGCTTTTGTTGCTTTATGTTTAAAAAACATAAATAGGAAACAAAATTGTGTTTCATATTTAAAAAATAAATAAATAAATAAATAATTCTGTCAGCCCAGGACACATTTTCACAGATTTAACCTTTCTGCAAGGGTAAGGATTCTTTCTGTAAGGATTTAACAGCAAATTATTTAGTTTTGAATAAGTTTTGAAGCAGGAGAACTGATCACTTTGCCACAGTGTCACCCTCGATAATTGATCCAGTCCGATTTGTGATTCCTGCTTTAATTGTACAGCTTCTTACACTTTTAGTTGTGTGTTTAATCTGTGCAGAGGCCTGCATGTGTCACCTCTCAGCGGAGGCAGGCGACGGCTGAAGAACTCATTGAGACGGGTCTTTAACACAAGTGCAGCTTATTCTGGGCCAGTCAACACAGTCAAGTGTAGAGAAATGTGTGCGCTGGTGGTGCAGAGGTTTGGGTTCAATTGTGCGTTTTGAAACATGAGCGGCGTTACGAGAGATAAGGATCACATTTTAGTCTTCCAGGTCGGTGCAAATATATAGTTCAAGATCATATCAAAAGATCGATTTGAATTAAAAGGATGACTTATATTTATTAAAACAGACACAGTGGCTCACTTAAGAAATGTTCAAAATTGAGTAAAAGTCGCACACTTCTTTGTATTTACTGACTTGTTCGAGATAAAATAAAAAAAATAAAAAAAATTGTATAAAAGGTACATAAATAAGGTGGCTGCAGTTGGTTTTGTAAAAAGCGTAACAGATATATAATATAAATGTAATATCTCTGGATAATGCACTTCTCTTTTAACAGTGCTTTGTTTGTCTGGTTTCTGTGGATCTGTTGAAAAGTTTAAGTAAATTAATATAATGTGTAGAAGTGTTATATTAATATTAAATTGCGTACATTGTATATTATAGTTTTATATGTTCTCTTATCATGGTCAGCGGTAGAAATGCACAAAGAAATGCACAAAAACAAGCGCTGGAGCTTTGGGGAAAACGTAAGTGAGATACAGTTGGTGAAAAACTTCTAGAATACAACACATATTACAAACATAACATCACGTGCAATCAAAAAACAGCCCAAAAAACCTCAAAAACATTGGCGAAATAAGAGCTGGATCAAAGCTGTTCATGTGTGGGGCACAACGGCCGTCTCATCTTGATCAATGCAAATGACACAGCTCCCCCGGAGGTTTGGAGCAGATTTTTGGCACGCAAGCTCGGTTCGTCTGGCTCTGGTCTAACGCTAGACTTATAAAACCGGCCCAGAGGAGGATTCAAGTCGCTGGCAACTCGCTCAGATTAGCAGGCAGCGACGGGGGGAGGGGCAGAGGGTAAACAACACTTTCTTGTGATAAATTGTAAAATATGTTATGATTCCTTTTGGTCGAATATACCTATACATGTGCGCTTATCAATTTAACAATGAGCACTTTAGTATCACAGAGGGGCATTTGAAGTACTTTTGGAAGTTAAAATGCAGTAATAATAATGATACATACAAACAAAGAACGTGTCACATAGTCAGTGGGTTATTCAAGATCAGAGCATTTTATGGAAACCAGTCAGAAACATCTTTAAGCGCCACACAACAGGCATTTCTTTTGTTTTATTTGTTGTTTGGTCATTTGGTTTTCTCAACATGGACGCTTTCATGTGGAGACATTAACACTGTGTCCAATCTGCACCTTAAGATGTTTTATAATTTCATTCAACATTATGGGGGTCATTGTGGCTGAGTTTTGCATTTTTCTCACACATAGACATTAAGATCTGCCCTTAAAGTAGCAAATACACTCAACGATTTTTCTAATGCATTGTTTGGAATGATTTGTTGATATCTAATTCTAATTCTGCTTTATTCCAGTTTTAAAGCATATACTTCTAATTATGATTTAGTTTGGTGGGATAAAACCTGTGGTAAATATTTTTCATAGTTTTACTTCCGTTAAGTTGCAGTTTGTGAAGACATTTTGAAAAATAAGAGTTTAAAATGACAGGAAGTAGAGTTGAGTTCTAAAACAGAATCCCTCTGTGATGTCATCAGTGTGCGACGTGCCATTGAAAACACAGACAATTGACACTTGACTGACACATTTTTAACAGTTTAAATGACCATTCAACAAAATGAAGGTGTTATATGGTGTTGTGCCATTTATATGGACTTTGGCTCTTGTTGACAGTATGGTTGCTAGGGAACAGTTGTGGAATTACCTCAACCTAAGTCATATTTGTGCTCATGTACAACCAGGCAGTACAATTGTAAATTTAAAAATATGGTCAAACTGGGGATAAATAGGCAAAATGTTTAAGAAAATGTGAAATATAATAGTGTTCACTATGTTTCCGTCATATAGACTTTATATGGAATTTGAATATTTAAACCCCTTTCCAGTAAGATAGTTTACTCAATTGTATATAATATGTTGACAAAATGAAGCAGGGAATTTAAACCTGGCTTCATCCATTTATTAAAATTATATTTCCAACATGTGTGCAATTTTTCTCACCTTCATGCAAGTAAACAACAGAAGAAACTTAAAATGTATATCTCTAAATGTAATCTCTTTTCCGATTCACCTGCAGTGTCTCGCCTTAATAATATAATCTATCTAGTGGACAAGTTTGAGTCTGATTGCATGTCTTAGTAACCCATTTTTTCTTTCAAAACCAAGCTCACCGTGCCTCCATGTCGGATCCTTCCCTGTCGCCTTGCATTTGTATGAAGTGTGTTATCCTCTCCGTCCTCTGACTGTGAGAGAGGGCGGCGCTCTGGATCATCTGCCAGAGGAACGCCACTTGTGCCAACTCGGGCTCATTCAAACCCCACAAACGCTGCATTATTGAGGCTGCCATCTCGCCTAGAAAGGATCTCCTTACTCTCTGCCAGACTGCCCGGCTACTCGCCTCAAAAAAAAATATATGTTTACTGTTTAGAAGATATGTTTTGAGTGCTGCTTAGCTGAGCAAACTCCAAAGTGTGTTCCCAAATGCGTGCCAGGGATCAGTTTTTGGAGGCCCGGTGAGCGTGGGAGGTTTTCAGAAGTATTATTAGGCTCTGGTGAAGCTTGAAGTGTGTGCACGCAGTTAAAGAAGAGTTGTCTTACATTCAGCGGGATAAATGTGTTTACATAGTAGCTCGTTAAGTGGTTGGTAAAGCAGGCCTCTTCGGGCAAGTTTACTCTGGCGAAAGGCCAAGTGATGATGTGTGGACGGGTTTAGGGTTCAGGGTTAATATGTGACGAGATGACTCATTTAAGGGACACGTATCATGCAAAATTCACCTTTTTGCGCTTTTTGTAACATTGTTCACTGGTCAAAAACATACCTGGAGTTGTATTTAGCTTCATACATGGTTGTTTTATTAATCCTGTTTC
Source organism: Chaenogobius annularis (assembly GCA_015082035.1). Classification (NCBI taxonomy): domain Eukaryota; kingdom Metazoa; phylum Chordata; class Actinopteri; order Gobiiformes; family Gobiidae; genus Chaenogobius; species Chaenogobius annularis. The sequence goes on from BJKM01000106.1 coordinate 1,621,145, forward strand.
TTTGGCTCTGAGTTTTGCAAAAAAAACAACAATCAGTTTAAAATTTGTGACATCATAGGTGGAGCTCCGAGATCGTCCATAAATCACCACCAGACTCGTTCTGAGCGTTCATTACAACCGCAGGCTAATATTAGCATATTGGGGGTAAGTAATTCCTTATGCTGCCAGTAGATGTTGTGCTAACACCAATCCTGACTAGGAACGCCTGGCTGAAAGAAAGTAATGTTTGGTTTTCAATACATTATTTTAAAGGACACATATTATGCAAACTTGACTTAATTGAGCTTTTAACCCTGTTCTAATATTGTTCCCTCATCAAAAACATACCTGGAGTTGTATTTGGCTCCATTCACTCTAGTTCGATGAATCGTGGATAGAAAATCCTCTAACTCCGAGCGTCAAAAACACTCTGTTCTGAATCTCCTCGATAACTGATGTTTTCTCGATCTGTGACGTGCTTCTGCTATCTTCTGCTGTTTTTCAAGTTCATAACTCGCTCTGTGCTTTTCTCCCATCCATTCATGATTAGTACAACTGTATGGCCTCTAGCATCTCTGTGAAAATGTTGCAGTTGTTTATTATTAAACTCTGTAATTCACTCAGAGATCCTTATATAATTTTGTTTGATATAATTTTTGTTGTTCTAAAACATAGAGACAGAGTTTATCCAGATATGGGTAGATGGTATTCTCTACACTTTTTGTTTGTAACACAGCTAACATGAAAGAGCATCCGGCATTTGAAGCTCTTTATGCCCCATGGATAACTGTGAAGGACGCTAACCACTGCCATCTTGTCCCAGATTAACCCCTTATTATGGGGCTGATTTTCTTCAAAGCCCTAAAATTATTTCCAATTAAAATGTATTCTGGTTTATGCTCCAAAGGGTTCAGAAACAATGACTGGGCTCGTTGTGGAGCTGAGACTCTTTAGTTTTGTCTTCTGATTTACAATTTTAAGTGGTCACAGGCTATACACAGATATTATTTGCTAAATATGAAGAGGAGGAATGGACTTTGAAACTGTTGACTGAGCATTTGTTGGGTCTTGCCTGGAGAAACGGTCTCTACTTCATATGAACGGTTCTTCATCGGCCTCGAAGAATTGGTTCTCCTCCTGAGTGGGTCTAGCTCCATAGTGTATCTGCAAATTAAGGCGTGTCCACCTGTCCGTCCGAGGGAGTCGGATCTCTCCTTCACTGTGGAACTCCTACAGGTTTCTACTTTTTCCCAAAGAGGTTTGGTAGTTTTTCCTGGCCGAGAAGGACTGTCTAAGGACAGGGGAGCTTGGGACATCTGTCTAACGACACAGGACGCTGGGACATTTCCAACTCCCTATGAACATAGCTTATTCTGTTTTTATTCTGTTTTTTCCACTGTAGCCCCTCGAGGCAACTGCTGTTGTGATTTTGGGCGTTACAAAAATAAATTGAATTGAATTGAATTTTGTCAATCTCCATTTCAAAGGTGAAGCCAATATTACTAAAAATGATTAAAAAAAGTGCATAGGACAGATTACTCTGCTTGATTATTTGAAGAACAATTTTGCCTATTTTCTGTCAATTTAACAAAGGGAAAATGTGGCTGAATAAGGTGAACAATGTACACAGTAGTTCTAATTTAACACATAAAAACACCTGATGACACATTTATTTTGTTAAATGACTGTTTAAACTGACATAACATGTGTCAGTTTCGTGTAAATTGTTGAAATGTTGGAATTGTTGGCATGTTTTTTAATAGACTTTGATTTTGGTTGAGAATCATCTCTAATTTCCTCATTTTCAACTTTGTCAACTTCATGTTCTTTACAAACTTCCACATGACTGATGTAAAACTATGATAAGGGACTATACCACCAAACTATGTAATCATTAGAAATACTTTAGCTTTAAGGACTATAAAAGGCCAATTCAAATTGTGTGAATTTTAGGCTTATTATTATTATTCATTTCATTTTTTGTGGGTCTGGAGTACTCACCGATCTCGATTCTTCTCAGAATGATTTATTTGACTGAAAGTTACATGGGTTATAGATTTCCTTGACAGTTGTTTTGAGCCTCCGTGCTCAAACACAAACTGTCTACTTTTCCTTGCTCTGACTTAGTGAGTGACAGGCGGTTTAAACCAATCACAGTTAAGTGCGGGCTGTCAGACTCGGACTTTCAATAGTCTATTTTTCAACACTGGATGTATTTGATTAATAGCAGTACGTCAGCATCAGCTCTTTAGGCCAAACGGGGTCTCCTCTTCGGTCGGCTCCCATGCGTCTCCGCTCTCTTTCACATTGGCACTCGCGCACTGATGAGGTCATTATGCTCTCAGGCTGTTTAATTGCTGTGACAGGTCGGGCCGTATGCTAACACGATTTAGCCGGCTTGCCCCCGGACCCAGACGCGCAGTCACTTGGCAGAAAGTCATTAAACTCTCTCTAACCTGAACTTAGCCCCCGGTGAGATCAGGTCTGACTGCGAGGGAGACAATGGTGTGGTTTATTCAGATGAAATGCAGATGTGCGAGCGCTGATCGAAACCTGCTACTAAATCTTATGAGGACACGTGGAGAGGAACCGCTCCTGAATGAATTAGAAGTAATGACTTCACTGGCTTTAAGACCCAGTTTGCACCTATCAAGGACCTCACCGCCTATAAAAGGACCTCACCGCCTATCAAAGGACCTCACCGCCTATCAAAGGACCTCACCGCCTATCAAAGGACCTCACCGCCTATCAAAGGACCTCACCGCTATCAAATTGCAGCCTATTAAGGACCTCACCACCTCACCACCTATCAAAGAACCTCACCGCCTATCAAAGGACCTCACCGCCTATCAAAGGACCTCACCGCCTATCAAAGGACCTCACCGCCTATCAAAGGACCTCACCGCCTATCAAGGACCTCACCACAAGGTTTAAGATTGCTTAAAATCTTAGGTCAAATAGGTCAGAAGAGTTATCTTTGTGCCAATTTTACTCTGTATGATTAACGGTCCCATGTTACTACATGGTAAACTGGATTTTAAATAAATGTAACCTGGCTAAATGATATGAGTAACTCTTGAGTTCTACACATTATTAGTCGATGTTATCCCTCATTCGTAAATGAAGCATTTCTACACGTTCTCAATCTGGAATAGCTGCCATTGCTATCGCTCGAGAAGAGGAGAGCCAATCACAGCAGCCAATTGACATGCTTTGGTAATGTCGGTGTAATCCCTCATTCGTCCAGGAGTGTTCCATTGTAGAAAAAGATTCAGTTGTAGTCATCTGGACTCTGTTTTAGAAAAAACGATGCTTTGGTAATAAAACAATATGGTTTTTGTCAGTTTCTTACGCTTGGTATGTCAAGACTCGAACTGTACCGGACTACAAGACGCTACTTTTTTCTCACGCTTTGAACCCTGCGTTCATTAAAACAGTGTGGTTAATTTATAGATTTTTACTGGCTAACCGCCACCGAGGGGCACACTAGCAGGAAGCCCAAGCGTTTGACACATTGGTGGACATAGGTGGACAGTGAAAGCACTCTCCAGGGGACACGTCATGTTCTCTGTATTTTAAGCTTCAAAACGCTGTGTTTTATTACAATTAGACTCATATTCATGGAGAAATATCTAATGAGGAAGTGCATCTAGACACGGCAAAACGCAAAGACACAGGTGGAGTGAGGACATACAATATACGGCAGTCTGCAGTTTAGAACCCGCATTGAAATGAGACTTTCTTGGCCCGACCTGGTCAAAAGACAACCCTGCATTATTACCAGGGAATATTTCTGTGTAAAGATCCCATGTTATAACGTAACACTCACTCGCTCAGCACAAGCGCAGGATGATCAGATGAACCAGATGTGAAGACACAGACACCGGTAAATCAGCTCACGCAGAGTCATCAAGGACAGAGACGACAGTAGGGACAGTTGGGATTTATGTTTAAATATCCTATTTTACAACGTGGGCACCTGCGGTTTCTTGACAGGTGCGGCCCGTATATATACAAAATCTTTTTTCTTTGTAAATATCATCGGCGCGGCTTTTATTCAGGGACGCTGTATAGCCCTGAAAGTACGGGATGTATGACAATCCAGCTGCACAAAAATAATGTTTAAGCAATCCAATAGTAGAAAAACAACAAATTCATGTCTTTCTGAAAACCATAAAGTGCTGTTCCACTACTGTGAATACACTTTCATGCCCATCACTGCACTACTTGTACAAGTTTTCTATTATTTTACACAACATAAAAAAAAACAATGCCAAAAGATTACATTGGTAATTGATAAAACCTACATAACGCTTTACCTTTAATGACAAAGGAATTTAAACTAAACATCCAAGACGAAGGATTGGGTGTAATAGTCATTATTATAATGGTTCTGGTCTTGGTGGTGCTGGAAAATCCCATATTTACACTAGTGAGAGCCGGCAGCCACATGATATAATTCATTCAGATTAATTCATTCATTCATTCATTCATTCATTCAGAATGATTAGAATAAAAACTTGTATTTGACTTTAATGTCTGCCCACTACAAACTACATATCTTGCAATCATTTGCTGTATTTAGTTAAATTTGCACTTTGTGGTTGGAACTGTGGAATTCCCATTGAAGCCTAAAGATTGCATCATCATTGTAAAACATGATGTCATGGTTCTGTGTGTATTTGTAACGTGTCATCACACGTATAACTCACAGAGCTGACTGTTCACGCTCTGTAATCCTCTTTGTTTTATAGACTGTCACGCAGACTAATGGTTTTACCTGAAGGACCACGTTCTGATCAGTTCTCAGTAAAAGATCTAAATCTGTTTGAACGTTTTAAAACAGCAGATGTGTAATTTAGGACTGACTGCTCTTTTATCACAAAACACTGAAAGGTTTGAACAATATCTGTCTCAAATAATACAAATAATTACTTTTACACTTTTACAAGTACTTTTTACTAACATACGGATACATGGATGAGTTTAAAACCAACATTACAAGAAAAGATCAGAAAAGTTACACTTTTCTGAAATATCATGTATTTTGATAGTGAGGATTAAGGGCCAATGCAACTCAGAGGATGTGGAAGCATTTATGTGCAGCTCTTAAAAACTTTTAACACAACTTTTTGGCCTTTTAAAATGGCAGTTTTTTCTGCAGAATACTGACATAATGAGGATATAGTGCGAGGCTGTGTGAAAGAAGGAGGAAAGGCCATTGTTTTAAACAGGTTATTAGTGACTTTATCGAGACATAGAGCAGTGCTTTCTCTGCCTCCGGGGCAGCTGCTGTTCTCTCCTCAAACTTTACAGTGACGTCTCCCTTTATGGTGAATTTATGAACAACAAAAATGAAAAAGGCCACTTTACTGTAAAAACGAACTTAATCACAATTTCAGTTGCAGTCGCTCAGATTTTTCTTATTTTTTTCTTATTTTAAAAAGCTACAAGAACCATATTTTCACAAAGGGATTGGTGTTTTTTTTGTTTCATCTGTCAGTATAGGAAAATATGGTTCTTGCCGCCTTTTAATACCTCCATTAGACCTTCGATTAAATGTAATGTTTTTGTAGAACCAGATATTACAAGAGCAGTAGACTGGCAAAAGGCACATTAACCAACCAAGGACAAGCATGGATAAAAAAACAGCACAGAGGATTCCGGAGCCTAACCGGATTTCTAACCTTCATCAAACAAATGTGAGTGAAGCTAAACACAACTCCAGGTATGTTTGTGATGCTGTTAGAACAGGGTTAAAAGCTCACAAAAGTAAATTCTGCATAATATGTGTCCTGTAAATTATATATATATATATATATATATATATATATATATTAAGGCTCAACGTTTTATTTTGTGTCATTCAGAGTACCTTATTCCGTTGTCAATAAATGATGTCAATTTATAACACTATAATCTGGTTGCAAAGTCATTCTACAAGCATCTATATCTTCCTGCTCTGTGTCCCAGCAGAATTGCCCATCACTTTGCCTCCTGTAGTGAGACTGACAGGTACTTTCTCTTCTGTAATCTCATCGCACGCTCCGCTGCTCCGATCGGCCCAACCCGGCAGCCTTTACGCGGTCCGCGCTGGACGTGGCTAGTTTCCTGTCTCCTCTGTTCCCCGTCTTGGGCTCGCCTGCACAATGAGGCCAGTGTTGTGCGAACGGAGGTGTAGAAAAGCCAGGCATGAGCGACGGGCTTTCGGGTTTACAGTAGCTTTCTGTAATAACCAAAAGGGAGATGGTGAAAGAGCGGAGGAGATTGGGAGATTCCTGTTACAGAGGCCGGAGTCGGGAGGGTTTAGCAAAAGCACACTTGATGATTGGGGGGGATTACGTAACACAGTATCCCTGGACAACCTCGGAGTATTCATGCAAAATACAATGAGGGTTATTCAGGTAGAGTTTCTTCATTTTTAGGTACCATCTTGCAGTGATTGGGGGAAAAAAGGCTTTAAAAATAAGTGGGGAAAGTGGGAAGCAGAGTAGGGTGACATTGGGGAAAAATGTGTATCAAGCCAACAGAAATGTGCCAAAACATGTCATTGAATGTGATCATTAAATGCATCAGACAAATGTGAAAAAACTGTTAAAAAAAACATTTGTTCTGTAATTTTTAGATTTTTTTCATTAAAGCCCCAGTTGGTTTTTTTTTTAGAATAATACACTTTTTAAAATGTTTAGTCTCTATTGTAGTGAAAAACGGGCTTGCATCGATGAGTGTTTACTTTGTCTTTTTATAAATGCAAAATTGTGTCACAAATATTGCCTAAAAGTTGTCGGTTTGTGCCAACTTACGTCTCACAGAGCACTCAGTTCAAATATTTTAAACGGCTTTTTCACAACTTTACACATAATTTTAACTGGCAGACCTTCATCAAAGTATGCACTAACAGCTCAAAATCAGATAAAGACGTAATTAATATTTAGAGCGGCGCTATTACCACACACACGGTAGGTTTAGACTCTTAAAAGTCATATTACCGTTGTTTAAAGATTTCTTTGTATCCATTATGTTTGACCTGAATGCTCATCACCAATGCTAACCATGTATTAGCATTTTCTACATAATTCGCAACAACAAAGCCACATTTGTGTTTTAAAAAGCATTTGAACTTTTGTACCATGTAATTTGTTGTATAAATGTCAGAACCACATCCGACAGTAAAGATTAGGACTGCTCCGACATTTGAGCAGTTTATGGAGCTTTTCGAGCGAACAGAACTATTTTGGAGCGAACAGAACCAAGATGGCCGCTTGTGAATCCTCGGACGTTGTGAATCGGAGTTCCCAAGTTTACCAAATAAAAAACAGGAAAATGCACCGCTGAAATATAATTTGGGAGTTAATTTTGTGTTTTGCTGTCAGTTGGCTCCGTGTAGACGTTAGCAACATTAGCATAAGAACAGTTTCACACACAGCGAGTGGACAAAAGTGAGCAACTAAAAGGAAAATATACTAGTACTAACAATATTTTTACTGTTGGATGTTAAACTTTATCCAAATGTAGGACGCAGCCGTGTTGGATTGTCTAACTGATAAACTTTAGGACAACTGGAAACGCAGCCTTAAATTAAAGTGCGTATGACAGGTTTTTACAATTTTAAAATGTTTACTATATTTGGTGTATTTGTACCTGTTGTACATATAAATGATAGTTTTACACCAAACGAGCAGGTATTTGTGGAGAAAACTTTGAAAAATCTGTAGAAAATGACAGGAAGTGACATCACACTAGGGACTCACTAATTCCAGACAAAGTTTATGCATAAATTACCCAAAGGAAATAACTTTTTTGACATGAATTCAACAAAATGAAGTTGCTCTCATATATTTTCATGTCAAATAAAAAAAAAATTGGGTTTGTTCAGTGTTTGTTGGATAATTTCCTAGTGTGATGTCATCAATTACAAACAGGAAGTGAAATTATAAACCTAAAAAATTAGCTTTTCTGGGACAGCATTTTGTATAATTTTTAGCACGATTTTAAATAATAAAACTTAACTGCATTTTAGTTCAACGAGTTGTCCGACCTGTAGGGGGCACGTTAACTAACAAATGCTGCGACAATGGCCACTAAACAATTGGGTTCAACGGCCGTCAGCAGTTCACAAATCAATCAACCAAAGTCATATATTGTTACAAAACGTATCCGTCTCTCCCCTGCCAGTTCCTGTTTCCTGACTGTCTGAGCGATTGAGAGGCAGGAGACACATTTGAACAGAAGACCTCCCTCCGTGGACTCCAGAACTCTGCACACACCCAGAGCGTTCACGTCCTCCAGCTATTACTGTCTGCACTCTTCATCACACATCCACTGACACGGGGAAACAAACAGACCACCGATTTGCCTCTGCTCGGCTCACACTAATATCATGTCCTGGTGCAGCGGTAATAATCTGAAGCTCAACGCCCAGAAGACAGTGGAGATGATCGTGGACTTCAGGAAAATTCAATTTCAATTTATTTGTAACGCCCAATATCAGTAGTTGCCTCGAGGGGCTACAATGGAAAAGACAAAATAAACAAAGTCCCAGCCCCCCATCCCCCCCTCACCATGACAGACTCCCCCATCACAGCCGTGGACTCCTTCCGCTTCCTCGGCACCACCATTACCCAGGACCTCAAGTGGGAGCCATCAGCCCCCTCATCAAGAAGGCCCAGCAGAGGATGTACTTCCTGCGGCAGCTGAGGAAAGCCAAGCTGCCAGGGCAGATGATGGTGCAGTTTTACACGGCCATCATTGAGTCCATCCTCACCACCTCCATCACCGTGTGGTACGCTGGAGCCACAGCCAGGGACAAACAGAGACTACAGCGCATTGTGCGTTCGCGTTCTGCTGAGAAGGTGATCGGCTGCAGACTTCCATCTCTGCAGGACCTGTACGTCTCCAGGGCTCTGGGACGAGCAGGTCGGATCACAGCTGACCCTTCTCACCCTGGACATGGTCTATTTGAACCACTCCCCTCAGGCAGGAGGCTACGGTCCATCCGGACCAGAACCTCCCGCCACAAAGAACAGTTTCTTTCCCTCTGCTGTTGACTCATGAACACTTCTTAAACACCTGCCACTTTAACTACACTATTCCTCACTCACTGCACTGTCACTTTCTGCACTACAACTGTACATTTAACTGTAATCTTGTGTACATACTAATGCTTATTTTATTTTAATTTTAATACTATAGTAATTTTAAATGTTTCTTAATGCATGCCCTTTGGATTTCATATATATGTTTTTATTTATTAGTCAGTGTTTTATGTTGCACCTTAATGCCGAGACAAGTTCCTATGTTTGTGAATTTTGTTCATTGATTCTGATTCTGATTCTATCTGAATTACGTGTGAACTCTACAGTATGTGCTATGTGTTGAATTGTTGTTGATTTAAATTGTTTAACTTGCAAATTAACTTTAGGCAAGAGCTAAATTGAATTAGATAAGCTTAATTGTTGTGTTGATAGCGTTATACGTTCCTAATTCCGCAATGTATTATTTGTTATTAAAAAAATATACCTGAAGGAAAATTATTTTTAATTGCGTGTGTGGAATTGAATTAATCTTTCACGGTCTCTGGCACAGTATATGATTAAATAACCTGAATAATGTTGTGCCTATAGCATGGGCAGCCTCAGTTATATAAATTCAAATAATAAAACTCCTATCCTTCTGAATGATGAGAAATTAGTACCTTTGCAATAGATATAAAACAAATATATCTTTTGAATGGGAAAAAGGCCTCAAATTAGATGAAAGAAAGAGTGCTAGATGTTTGTTAGTAGTAAGCCAGTTTGTCCGTCCACTCATCTCCTCCTGTCTCACTCCGACAGGATTTCTATTTTGAAAAAAATGAAATGAAATTCTCTTTCTACTCTGAGTGGGCTCTATTCTTATTGGCTGAACTACCGGTACAGATGCAAATAAAGCATAAGAATAAATAAAAAATAAAAAAATAAAAATAAATAAAATAAATAATAAATAAAATAAATAAATAAAATAAATAAAAAAATAATAAAATAAATAAATAAATAAAATAAATAAAATAAATAAAATAAATAAAATAAATAAAATAAATAAAATAAATAAAATAAATAAAATAAATAAAATAAATAAAATAAATAAAATAAATACATTAAATAAAAAATTACAATAATTAAAAAAAAACTTAAAAATTCCTCAACTTAAATGAGGGTTGAAAAGTGGCATGTAAAAGCCCACTCATTTAGGTCAACTGCACGTTCAAAAGAGTTACTGACAAGCCAGAATAACATGAGAGACTTTCATGTTTTTCATATCCACAAGTTTATGCTTTTAACTGTAGCCTGGGTCCATGGGGTGCAATCCCACTGTGATCCTGCAAAGCCCCTGTTCAACGTACGAAAACCCACTGTTTGTGTCGACATTTCCCTCTGGTCTGACGATATATACACAATTTCACTGCAGTTGTGTTTGTTCTAAAGTAATGTCCACAGCATCAGTTCAGATTCAGGTTTTGTACAAAGCTATCTAAGTCTGATCATTCAGAGTTTGTATGTGGAAGAGTCTGACAAAGGACGGCATACGTCAAAGTTCGATGGTCGTGACAGTTTTATAGGCATTTTCACATGCAGAACTTTTTGCAGTTTTCTTTTTCAGTACCAGCCCCCTTTTCTAGAGAAGAGTTTCAAACACAGTAGGAACTAAGCACTGGGACCACATTTTGGGGACATTTTAGCTTTTGCTCTGGGACTTTACAGGAAATGGTACAGTCTAATTTTGCTGTGAGTTTATTTATTTAATGTGTTTATAAAGGGAAAAAACTAAATGAGAAATTGTGTTGAATACAAAACCGAATATCAGCTAAAATGTCAATAAAACTAAATAAAACAAAGTTATAAAAACCCACAGAACATGGAATAAAATAATGTAAAGCAAGAGCAGGGGCATTGTGGGTAGTCTTTAACATGTGCTTTGAATGCATTAAAAGGCATGAGATCATCTAATTAAATGGTCTGTTTTGTTCCACAGGGAGCAAAGTTGCTGAAGGCATTTTTCCTGATTCAGTGTTGACATGGTGTAATATAAAACTGACCTGAGATCGCAGTCGGTGAATACTTGATCTGATCTTCAACATACTTGTTAAATAATCAGGAAAAATACCGATGAGAGCCTTATAAACAAACAAAGTGGGTCAGTTAGACTAACTTTAGGCCTCTGTTGGGGGAGCATAGGTTGTTCCTCTTACTAAATGTGTGTAGGGACTTAAGGTGTTTCTTAAGCTGTTTTCCAGAAGTGTCTCCATTTTTACGTTTAGGCTCCAGGTCCGCTTTAGCGACGGAGGGGCTACAATGCACACCATGGTGAGATGATTGGACAAGACAGAACACAGCTTCAAGTGAAAACAAGACGTATTTACAGTAAAGGTAACTTATACAGTGAAGGTAACTTATATTTAGTGCACGTGCTTAGCAACAGAAAGTTAGCACGTGTTAGCAACAACTGTTTCCTGTTCATCAACACGGCACTCACGTCAGGACTGAAAACATTATATTTCCAGTGCATAATGCATGAAACATGATCCGAAACCAAGGCATTACATAAAGATATGTGAAAACACAGTGTAGAGGTGCAGAGAAGTGAAATAAATGCAGGAAAAGCTGACCATAAACCAGAAGCAGTTACTCTAGCTTTAGCCACGTCGCACAGCGACACAAACTTGGAATTACTGAACGTCTTTTTTGAACATGAAGAAAAAACATGATTCAAGTATGATTTAGATTGTGTTTATGAAGAAAACACTTGGGTCTAATAATGTGGGGCCTTTCTGTGTTATCATCTTCTCCAAATGTTTGGGAGAGTTTACTTTGAATTCTGTAGTTTCCCATCAAACGCTCATCCTCCTGCTTTTGACCATGAACCTTAGACCTGGAGATGGGTCCCGAAGGTCCTGCTCCTGACAGTTTGCAGCAGCAATGAATGTTAGGGCAAAACAAGTCGAAAACAACTTTAAAAAATGACTCCAACTTGAGTAATATTTAGTTTGAAACAACACTACTCTTAATTGAGTAAAAGTTTTGCTTACCCACTGTGAGTAATAACTAACTTTATGTGAACAACATTAGAAGATTTAACCTTTGCACTTCATCAACATTTTACGTCCAAACTGTTACTCAGTAAGAAGTACTTTCTCCACATACTTTTGATTCTTACTGTTTACTTCTACTTAAGTAATATTATTTTTGTAATGCTACTTGTACACTAAATATTCAGGATATGTTGCTCATGACTTGATCAATGTCTTGATTCCAGTAGACTAAAGTATCACAAGAACTGTAACTTATGTGTTTAGATCATTGGCATGTTGAGCCCTATTTTATTTATGATTTGTCTGCTGGAATCCAAGGAAAATCTCAATTTCTTATAAATAACGCATCTTTAAAAAAAAAAGAAAAATATATATATATATGTGAGATGTAAATACGAACGCTAATGATTTTAAAGTTAACATGTCTCTTATAGAGAACATGACCTCTTTGGCAGCAGAAGAATCCTCAGAAGAAAAAGCCATTGAACATGACCTACTTCAACTCAAACGCGCTTCATCAGATCTGTGCTGTGCAGTTACACAGGACAGACATAAAAGATGGTGGAGAGGCTGCTTAGTGACTATATTTTTAATGAACCACTCATGTTCCAACAACGCAAATTACACAAGTTGTGAAAAACAGCAAGAAGAGTCTAGGTTCAACTACCGGGAAGCCCATCACCCTCCAGCTACAGTTCTGAGCAAGCTCAACACCTGGAGATGGGCCCCGGGCGCTGCACTGTGGCACCCACTGCTCCTCCAGGTTTGACCCCAGCACCACTGAAAGATGGGTCAAATGCAGAGGATAAATTGTCTCTTGCCTTTACCTTGCCTTTTAGATATGGTCTTACAGAGGCTAAGGTGGTCATCTCATGACTGTAAGGTTAAGCCGGCTGCCCCCCTGGAGGATTCTAAAATTGTCTGTGATTTTAAGACGCAACACAAAGTTTGTAGACCACAGACGTGAGGTCATTTTGCAACGATGATTTGTCTCACACTTGCATGAAGCACCACACAGTTTTGGGAAAGATTTGTCTCTAGCGGAGGAGCGCGCAAGTGTCACGAGATGGAACGAGCTGAAATTAAAACAAATACGCAAACGAGAATGGCTTCTCCAAACTTGTGGGGAGGCAAATCAGGCTTAACATCTGGCAAAAAGTCCTCAAGAGCTCAAGACTTTAGTGGCTCAATATCATCTCTGAACTGTCACCGTGTCCTTGGGCAAAACACTTCACCCACTTTGTCTAATTAAGCATGTGATGTGTGAGTGTTTGGTGGTGAGACGTTGTAGGTGCAGATTGGTATGTCCTTTCAATCGGCCCCAGGCAACCAATAATGCTGAAGTGCACACAAAAATACATACATCTAAAAATCTATACATTATTATTATTTCATTCATTCACTCAAGTATTCTATCGACCTTATCCATTATATATCAGAGAGCGTTCATGTAGCAGTTTATATTCTGAGCTGCAGCTGTTGTGTTGGTTGTTATGGTGCTCCTATGGGATGTCTTGTATTTTCCTGGCCTGTCTCTGCTTGTGTTTGAGCTTATGTCCACTATAATTAAGTGTCCAGTATGCTTTGAAGCGGCCACAGCACAGGGGAGAAGAGTTGTCGGGGCATTAGGAGCATGTGGGTTTGATTATAATGGATGTAGAGGGAAGGGTTGTCCTCAAAATTGTAAAAAATATTCAATTTTGTCCCACTTTTTCCCATTGAGAGTCTAGAGTTTAGCTAAGCACTGACCAAGATCCTGACTCAAAAGCCAGAGATGGTCTGGTGCAGCACTGGGGTCGCCCACTGCCCCAAGACTGGTGGTCCAGAGACTGTGGTTGAAGGCTGGGTCAAATACAGAGGACATTGGTCTCAGATCGCATTAGCAACAGATTTGATTGACAGCTTGCACCTCGTGAAAACCAGCGGTGCCGGAATGGCGGGGACCATTCTGTCCTGCTTAGCTTCTGATACTGATACTGCATTGGCAAAAAGTTATGGCCACGAACAATAGGTATGGCACATCATAGAGGGCCTTGAATTACCTACATTCATTAAAACATTATTTTACACTAACTGTGAAATCCTTGCCAAGTTGTCATGACAATATGGACTTTAAGACATTTATCATAAGTGTTATTAAGCATTAGTTGTATAGGTGTTATTTTCTGCCACTCGGGTGTAATCACAGTGTACAGTCTGTATATGGAAAGGCTAAGTCCGGCCATTGAAGTAAGTGCTGGACTTCCTCTCAGCTCTGAGTGCTGATTCACAGCAGAGAGCCAGGGCACTCGTGGAGCTGGAAATTACAGGCTGTGGTTCTGACGCTGTAACAGGAATATGTGTGTGAAGAGCTCGCGAGAGTAGCAGAGAGAAGCTGGAGCTGGGGGGAAACTAAACCAACTAACTAACTCTTTGTGCCAGGTTTGGGTTAGTGATTTGATAATGGAATAGGTTTTCATAACTACATTTCGTGGTCCCAAACCCTCTTGATTCTGTCATTGGGATGATGCCAGTTTTACTTTTAGAAAAAAAAAGTTGACTGTGCTATCTATTTTTTGTGTTTTGAAAAACAAAAACATGCAGAGAAAATCACTTTGTGGATTTGTGGATGGGAAAGTTGTGCTTTTCAATTGGCAAACGTATAAATCTGCTCGCTCTACTGTTGAGATGCTTTGCCCAACTTTAATTATACGACTTTATGTTTTGCTTTTAACCGGAGCCATCCTAAAGAGTGCTACACATATCGATCTGGCTTCTGTAGGTTAACGCACTTACACACTCCTTCACATGTGGTGTAAGCCCAGTACACACCAATCCGCCTTCTACCACCTATCGAGGACGCAATGCAACCACACTGTCCCCCTGAATCTTATCCCACTGGAACCGCAATCCAGTGATCAACCTTGTGGCTGAGTAAGTTCTGCGCATTATACAGCATCCGAGGAGCACCAAATACAACTATGAAGCCATAGAGAAGAATAAAGTAGTCCAACAGCTCAAATTGGTACAAGTATCGAAGACTGCTACTGTAAAACGTAAACAAAAACATTGATAGTTAATGCAGTTTTATTAATTAAAAAAAATTAAATGCGCAACATTTAACAATTTCAGACCATTGATGTATTACCAGTGAATAGCTGGAGTCATTGATTTACTGTTTCAATGCTAATGTAGCTTATCCTTGGTGGTCCTGTACCCCTCAGACTAGAGCTGACAGCAGTGGGGCTCATGTCAAACGCAGTACATGTGGAAGCCATTACACCACTGCTACTGTTCCATAGGCTGCATTACACGGGGAAAGGGCCACGGGCTTCAGGTATTCTGTGTGTACTCTGCAGTGTACCGCGCCGATGACATACAGATGTACAGAACAGTGTGGAGACAGGTCAGGCAGAGGCGAGGGAGAGCTGAATAAAACAACACAGGATTGCAAGGATGTGTTCACTCCCCCCAGCAAGTCCTGAGACGAGTGAAATAAGGACATACAGGGATTATAGGAGTAGTATTCTGTGACGTGGAAACTGTCTTATACTGTATGAGGTATGCTACTTCTGAACATGTAAGCATTCATTCAAAGTAATCCTTCAATTTAACCACTTCAAGACAAAACATGTGGTTTAAACCTCTTGCCCATGAGTACAACAGCAGAGGGCGCTCAGACAAGGTTTGATCAGCCACTCTTGGGAACCAGTTAGTGGGCACGTTCTTCCTTTGACTAGAATGTTGCAAGTAAGTTTTATTTGTACAGCGCTTTTACACAGATACAACACAAATACAGTCAGTTGTAGTAGCTGAGTTAGGAAGGCTAGAATACTTGTTTGCAAAAGTTTTTAGGAACATTTCAAAGACATCGAGGCCAAAGAAGGAAGCAAGAGAGGGTCTCCTCAAGTTTTGAAACATGTTTGTGGAACCATTTTGCCCAGGGGGACCAGAGGTTGATCAGCTCAGCTACACGAGTCCACGTAGGGCTTGAAAGGTCAAAAAACAAAACGCATACCAAAAAGACGTATAACAAAACAAATACAAAACAGGGAGCCAATGATTTTTAGAATAGGTGTGATGCGGGTCCTCTTGATTGTAGTCAGGATCCTCCCAAATTTTGGACATACTGCAGACGAGCCAACTCTCCCTTGTTTAATGAGGTGAAGAGGCTGTTGCTGTAGTCCAACTGCGAGGAGACAAACGCATGGATAATCATAAGTTGTAGATTGATCTTCATAAGACGTAGACTCGTCAAAATCTGTTCAAGATTTCTGGTTTTATCTTTTGCAGAGGAGCTCAGGACACCTACTGCTTGATGACAGGGATGGCACCAATATGTTTAGCAAGAAAAACACCTGCAATTGAAATAATACATGATACAAAAGTTTAAAGGCTATACCGTGGATCATTCCAATGAAGGCTATAACATAACCCTTAGCAAAAAGTTACATTGGCAGGGACAACGATTCAACTTGGAACCATCTTACGAGCATAGACAAGCTGTAGTTGATAATGAGCAGTGCCTGATATTTTGTGAAATATTGGTAGAAGAATTCACCCTCTTCTGGATGTTTTTACGATCAATCTCTGTCAAACAACGGTAAACACAAGTGCTCCGTATAAAAGTAGACGATCTCAGCCGCGAACGGACCACATTTTAACCTTAACTTGCCATTAACAAACTTTTCCAAGCACAAATGCATCGCTAGCATTTGATGCAACGTGGCAAGCCCAAATACAGAGACGTTAACAATCTGCTCCTATTCCAGAAGTTGCTCCGGGTGCCGCCAGTAATTAATACCTCTCCTTCAAGATGTGATTTTGCTTTGGGTTTCCAGTCTTGACAACAAATAAGTTCCATACAGACTTCAAAGTTGCTTGTCATAATATTTAAGCGTCACGACTTTTCTCTAGTTCCCGATACAAATTAATGCGATTTCGCTTAATCCACTTAACAACAGACGTGCGGGTCAGAAAGAGGGCGGAACAATGCGAAGAAAGCCAGACATGTGACAAAACGTTGCTCGGATCCAAGATTGATCTAAATTAGTATGTTTTGCCTTTATAATTTCGAATTCCCAGACTATGTAGCGTGATCTACAAAATGTTTAAAATGAAAACAATAAAATAAACCTAGTTTAAGATGTCTTCCAAAAAGAGAATCCCTTTCCTCTTCCAATAAAACAGTAGGGAACTTATCAAGACGTTCAGAATAAAGGCGCATGATGCATTGAAACTGTATTACCTCAAACTCAGGGTCGTATGTAGCACATGTTAGAATTTATTACTCTCTTCTTTAAAGGTCACTATCATTACTCTGGATACAAACTTCCTACTGATTTTCATTACTTTGGCATAATCAGGAATACCGGATTTAAACCTGATTTATGGCCCCAAACACACAGAACTGGGAGCGATGGAAACTGCATTACCAGGCCCTATGAAGAAGCACAGCAGAGGACGGGCCCATTACTCAAAATTGATACCTATTAATGGTATTTAGTTAGTAGTCCAACGGTGAGGTCTAATGCACGACTTTTTAGCAACGGAAGATCATCTCGACTTTAGGAATCGAGGCCAAGGACAGCGAATAACACCCCAGATCTAACGTAGCGCATACATTTTGGGTGTCACCAGTTCGTTGGTAGATTGTTTGCCCGCTGATCTAAAGGTCCGTGGTTCAATCTCCGCTCCCATATCGGCATCCAATAGTGTAATGTACAGGGGATAGTCAGGAAAACAGGAATATCTTTGACCTAACGTTTTAATATTTTCATATCTCTGACATCGATGCTTCAACATATCAAGACACTGGAGATCGCAGGCAACATTCTGTTCCTTTAATACTCAATCCATGTTTGAAAAGACAAATACAACTACAAGTTAGATTTCATGAAGACAGCTGGCCAAAAAGTTACACAGCGCACTTCTATAAAATAACAACCTGGACAAGTTAATGACATTTTAAAACAGATTTCTTCCGACGGAGGAGTCTTAAAAGCCCATAAGTGTATTTAAATATAACTATTTACCACAGGAAGCGCGCTCATTATTCACTCTGCATATTTGTCTATCATTTAAAGTCATTAGGATTCAACCAGAGCGGGCACCGTTAAACAGGGCTCTGGGCTAACTCTGGCTTTAATTCACGTTGGAGAGACATTCTGCTGCATGCCCGTCAGGCTGCATACATTTACTGTGAGGTTCAGCAGAGGAAACAGACGACCTCAGGAGATGGTGGTGTCATTAGGAGACACTTAGTAAGGCACACTAGCTTCATTCTTCTCTTATTCTGTGCGTGTGGCGTGGGAAAAAGATTAATTGTTAAGTGTTTTGAAGATTCAAATGCCCGGAGCTGGAAAAGTTATAGAATAAACAAAATAATTGCTTCATAGCAGCAGTGAATAACGCTGGGCCATTTTGATATATAACAAACGGAGATTTTTAACCTTGGAAAACAAAGAAGAAGAAAAAAGACCAGACCAATTTGCACATCTTCTCAACAAAATGTGAGGGTTGAACTTGGTTGTAAAAGGCATATTACAATCTTAAACGTTAAATTAAACATCTTACGCAAAATTGAGGTTTTGAGCTTTCTGTTCTCACATCAAAAACATACCCGCTGTTGTATTTAGCTTCATTCATGCTTGTTTGACAAATTCTTTATAGTAAGTCCTCTTCCCTCTAAGCCTCAGAAAACATTTGGTTTCAAATTTCCCAGATGTATTCATAGAGCTCCGAGATCTTCTGTTCTGTTTTTAAGTCCATAAATCGACTCGTTCTGAACATTTCTGCCATCAAATTACGTTCATTGCATGCTTATATTAGCATGTCTATTTCCCTGTTGTCAGTAGATGGAGTGCTAACACCAATCCTGATGACGGATCGCCTCACGCATTTAAAGTAATGTGTGGTTATGTATGTATTTTAGGTTTTAAAACATGAACAACCAAAGCAAATGTACTCAAGAACATGTTTAATGGTCAAGAACAACAAAATAACGAGCAATACATGTCCTTTAATGCAATACTGTGGAACATTCTTGGCAAATCGGTAGCATCTCCATAGAGACAAGTAGGTGGCGGGCCCTGCAGAAAAGTTATCATTCTAAAAGCCAAATTGTGCTCCTAAAATGCCACGTACTGGAGAAAAAAGACTTTAATTTTAAGCTGTCACATACTCTTTTCGAAGACATGCGTTGTCAAATGTCAGAATTGAAACCTTGATTGTGTGGGAGGGCACGGACAGAAGGCAATATCCAGCATACAGCAGCAAATGCGGCATGAGCATCACGCCGTCTTGGGCTGTGGATGGAACGAGTGACCTTTACAGACTTAATCCCAATGGAAACAGGAGCAGCGCGTTATAACTTCTGTTTGGAAATCATTTTTTGCTTGAAGAAAACCTTCTGTGGTGTAACGCATGAGGTGTAAGGTTCAGAGTCGTATACTTCATGCTTTTTTTGGTATTTATTCAGCGAGAAGAGCAAACATGATGCGCAGCTGACCAAACAACCAAAGTCATAAAGAAATTGTTGACTTGTAAGATCAATGTTGGAGTGGCCTTACGAGAGCTTTGGGATTGTGCATTTGTGAGAAGAGAAATGACAAGGAAGTATTAGAATTTCAGGGTCTAACAATTTGATAGTGATTTATAATAGCTGTAATATCACAATATCGTCCCCTTAGAATTGTTATAACTTATTTTTTTCTTTTCTTCTTTTTAACTTTATTTAACCAGGACAAACTCATTGCGATTAAAACGTTCTTCTGCCAGAGCGTCCTGGTCCAGAGGCCGCAGCACAAGAGATCAATGTGCAACAATAACACACTACATTTCCCATAAACTCACAGGCAATCAGCATAAAGTGACAGTAAAATAAATAAAGCATTTGCAGACTGTTAGATTGGTTTCGAGTTCATATAAAAGTCATTTGAACGAGTCCAATAAAACCAGCTTTTTAAATTCTTCTTAATTAAAAAAAATATAAATAATAATAAACATAGAACATCACAGAACACAACACAACCAGAAATAAGTCACAATGAGAATACAACTAGACTTCAACTAAACATCAAAAGAAACAAAAATCACGGCACATTTAAATTAAAATAAAAGTCCCACTTAGTCCAAAGTCCAAATGGTGCAATGCAATGTCACTTACAATATTATGGCAAGAAGTAAATGAGTAAAAGTAACTCAAAGGTAATGCAAGTAGTGTAACAGTGGGACAGTAATATTGTTATAATATTATATACCGTAAGTTTTCAGCACTGTAACTTGTAATATATAATGCATTACGATTCCAGAGTAACTTGACCAACAGTGTCAAGGAACAGGAATATAAAAATAACTCAATGTTGACAAAAATATCAGACAGAACCTTATAATTCTAACAGGACGATGTGTGAGCCCTCGGTTGTCAGGCTACGCTCCATAGCAAAAGAAAATGTCATTCTGTCATCTGGACAAAGGTCTCAAGAATGAATACGTTTTCGCCACTCATCCAATTATCTTATTTGGTTCTGACAGCTTTCTGGTGAGTCACTACCTTTAGATAGATATTCAAGGCAGTGATTTACCAGATCCCAGACAGATTAACTGAAGAAGCTACTTGGATGAGTGACGAAACATGTTCGAGCTTTTGTCCAGATGACATAATCGCATTTCTATTTGCAATAAGTATCGTCACTTCAAAAAGAAACATGAAATACGAGGTGAAAAATAAGTTTAATATCATACTGTGCAATAACATCTCCATGAGGACGAGCAGGTGGTGGACTAACCCCCTGGAAAGTTACATAGTGCACCTTTAAAGTGACGTATGACAGTTTTTTTTACGATTTTCTAATTTTGACTATTATTTGGTGTATTTATACCTGTTGTAAATATAAATTATAGTTTTACACCAATCGAGAAGGTATTCATGAAGACAATTTTGATAAATCTGTAGAAAATGACGGGAAGTGACATCACACTGGGGTCACTCATTCCAGTCATAGTTTATGCATAAATTACACAAAAGAAACAACTTTTTTTTGACTCTGTAAACATGAATTCAACAAAATCAAGTCGCTCTCATATATTTTTATTTGTCAAATTAAACAAAAATGTGACATTAGATGAGTTTTTGGCCAGTGTTTGCTGGGTAATTTCCCAGTGTGAAGTCATCAATTACAAACAGGAAGTTAAATTATAAAATATTTTTTTATATTTTTTGTGGGAAAATTCAAAATATATTTATCTTAACTGCATTTTATTTCCGACCTGTCTTTAAGTATAATGATATATTGATATTGATATTTAGATAGTTGTGATACACTCCCACAACATTTAAGCAAAAAAGAAAAAGAAAAGCATCATCCAACCAGATTTAAAATGCTTTAGAGTGACTAGAAATGATCAGTTATTTCCCAGTGGAGCGGGAAATCCAACGTTAGATGACCGATGGGCCAATTAAACCACATTATAAACATGTATTGACCCCATGCATAAAGGCCTATAATTACACCCATTCTGAGAGCTTCACTTTAGCTTCGTCAGTGGCCACGTTTGAGAATAGGCCCGTAATGGAACATCCTTGAAGCTGATTGAGAAAATATAATGGACCGCGGGGCTTCCTCACAGCTGCCTAATGCAATTGAGCTTTTAAGGCAGCGCTCCTCACTCCATTGTCCAGTGCATTGTCCAGAGAACCTTCTGCTCCCGGCTGACCTTAACCCTGCCCATCCATCACCAGCTGCTAGCGCCTTATGATGGATGGACATTCATTATCGGAGTGCTTTATATAAGGTTTGTGTCCACTGTTATCTTTAAAGTCCGTTTCAAAAAAAGATGGAGGATTTTGATGGACCTAACCCTAACCCGTTTACCTCATTATTGACAGAAGTCTATAAATTAAAGTACGTTTTGGTGTTCATAGAAAATACATTACCATCGACATACAGTTACACAAAAAATGAATGAAAAGGAGCAGAAAGAAGAGCGACCTTATGTTCTCTGCCCCCTTTTCAATTTGTACTCGACCCAACCATCACAATGTAAATATACTACATAAACCACAATTGTGACTCTCTCTCCTATTTATGCATTGAAGTTAGTGTTTGCCCTTCGTCTTTGTTAATCTAGTGGTGATATTATATGTGGAACAAATAACTTAAAAATACGGTTCCGCCTGGCTCCAATTTAGCACTCTGCTGCCACATTTTGAGGATCTCTGGCAAATAATGCAGAATAATGAGTAATAACGAGCAAACTACAAACAAGAGCAAAGAGGAGGACACATTGTGGCTGTAGAAGAGTAATTAGTCTGTGATGGATGTCATCTCACGAGTTCTCACTGCGGCACCCTCAAGGATTTAGCATGAGCATGAGGTAGCGAAAACAGCGTTGTCAAGACAAGAATAACCCATGTTTTCTCTACCTCGTGCTCATGCTAAATCCTTGAGGGTGCCACAGTGAGAACTCTTGGGAATACGAGATGGTGTCAGCGCCAGGGTCGAGAGGGGAGACAGACACACGTCACTTCTGGATCGCTTGCACAATTTCGCGGTGGCGAATGATCAAGGCCATTGCCAGACTGAAGCTCCTTGCAAAAGAAGTGAAAGAACGCAAAGCAAGATCCTGTGAAATCAGAAGAGAAAAGAGAGAGAAGAAGCAGAGTTGACAGCGCTCAAAATGGTATAAAACAAAACCAAACAAAATACCTTCATCACAATGTAATCCAAACCTAAGACAAAGTCAACAACAAGGCTGCACAAGTTATGCCCATTCCTGGATGACCAAGGCATTCTTCTAGTTGGAAGTCGCCTTACGCATGCTGTCTTGCACTCTCTCGGAACACATTTGGATGCTTCACGGTTTAACCACCAACGCCTTCATCAACTCATTGCGTGCATTTATTGCCATAAGAGGTTCAGTTCGCCAGATGAGATGAGCCAGAAATGACTTTTTTGAAACACTCAAAGAAATGGATGAAGTCAAACTGAAAAACGCGAGTTTCTCACAAACACCCCAAAAGTCCATATTGCATATTATGTGTTATTTTTACGTTGCTCCTAATCAAACTTTGAGCAAATGATGCAGGAAAATAAAGCAATAATGAGCAAACTTCGAAGAAGAACATATAGGAGGACAAACTGAGGCCGTAGACGAGCAGTCAGTCTCTGGAGGATGTCAGCTCACAAGTTCTCACCGTAGCACCCTCAAGCAGAAAACAGGGTTGATTCGTGTCTTGACAACGCTGGCTTCTCTACCTCGTGCTCGAGCTGAATCCTTGAGGGTGCTACAATAATATCAAGATTACGTTTTAAATATGAAGTAAGTTAGTCATGGCATTTCTACAATACAACGAGTCTCTCCAACAAAAAAAAAAGCAGATCTTAAATGAATGTATTATGTTTTCCATTTAATTATTTTTCGTAGATTGAACAGATACATTTAAGATGAGTAACGTAAAGTCCAAATTTTCTTAGGATAAAGGTAAAAATAATGCATATTTATATTATGCAACATTGACTTTTAAGAAGTTTTTAACAATGTCACCATGGATTTTCCTTCTCATTTGCAGACTGTGATGTGTGAGTGATGTTTGACTTATTATTATTCTCCTACATTCACACCATTGCTCTGTGAATTCTAGTTTTCTCCTAAACCCACCGCTCTGTACTTAATTTGCTCTCAGAATTGTTTTCTTAACCTGCGATGCGTTTGATTCATTGTGATTGTACTGTACTTTGTGTGTTTCGAGGTTCTAAAGGATTAAACTGTCATAATTCTTTGCTCTGACTTCTCCGTTGCTGTTTCTCCCGATTATTCCGAACACACAGCAGACAATAACAAAAGCTTTGAAATCCCCAAGTCTGACACTGGCTGTGCTTTCGCCGCTGTTTGACGAATGCATCAGACAGGTAGAAAGGATAGAGAAGAAAGACAATAGGGAAACAAATATGTGCGACTCTCTCTGCCTGCCGCGTGCTAGCCCACCTCTGGGTCTAACAGTGGTGATAAGCTATAAAAGTTAACGTCCCTGTGTAGTTTTGCCCATTACCAAACACCTCTTTCTGTCTCCCCTGGAGGAATGGGTCCCATTAATATTCATCGCAGCACATTTACGTCTCTGGTGGATGTCTTTACAAAGTTTTAATAGGTTTGCAAAACAGTGGAAATGTTGACGATAATTTTTATTTAAGGATGAACAATGAGGGGAAAAGGGTTAAATTAAAAGAAAAAAAACATGCAAATTCAGGTTTATTTACTATTCACACTTTGTCACCTAGACTAAACGGATTACGTTTTAAAGAACACATTTTGGGCTTTTTTATGTTCACCTTTCTCTATGGAGATGTTATTGCCTTGTCTAGAATGTTCCACAGTATGGCATTAAATGTATCTCCAGGTGATGTCACCAGCACAAGTTACAGGTTATGTCTATATCTATATCTTTTTATATGTTAATGTTTGAGCATTAAAAACACATTTTAGGCGAAGTAATAACATATCCATGGAGACAAGTGGGTGGTAGAACCCCAACTAGAAACAGTTACACTGGGCACTTTCAAGGAAAAAGTAAACATAAAGGGTTTGGGTTCGGTCCCCATTTTTTTTCTTGAAGCCATTAGCATTTTCCCGCAAAAAACGTTCCATTTGACGTAAGTCCAGGTAAGACTCAACTCAATGACAACATAAAACTGACCAACCGGTTCCGTAGACGTCTGGATGGGCCGGGAACGTCAGCAGAGATATGTGGAGGGTATGTGAAGTTATAGTGGTGTGATGCGGAGCGGACAAACAAAGAAAGGAAACAAAACGAAGGGACGGTGCACATAGGTGGCTTGCTACAACAAACTGAGAGACGAAGGGGCACCGCGGACACCAACTTCACGAAACAATCAAAAGAACCCACACCACAGCCTCAGATCGTGACAAATAGATGAAAATACAGCTTGATTACGTCTAGAATTTGTCAGCTGAAATGACAAGTTTCATAGAATCTTAGTAGATAATTTAGGTGAAATGACAAGAAATATACAGTATTTATATGGAAACTAAAAGTAACCACACACTTTTTTCCCTTTCAAAAAAGTAGGAACATCAAATGGTTTCTACTGTGCGAAAATGCCTATATTAAACGTATAAAGGAAGAATATTTTGAATCCAACTCCTTTTGACTTCATGATTTGCAATGTATTTCTTTTCCACTGTATTCCAGCGTAAAATATCATGACGCTGTCCTGACAGCTGTGGCATTCATCAAGGCACTGCCAAAAACTTTTATCAAGAAGAAGTCTCACGGAGAGCATCAATCATAGCGGACAGTCCCATATGTGCGCAGGTCAGGGGGACAGGAAAGGCTCTGACAGGAGCCTATTATGGAAGGGTAATCCACGTGTCACCAGGCTGCCCCCGGGTCGACGCTGGTCATCCGTCTCCATACGCCCACATCGCACGTTACGGCGATATACAGGGGACGTAATGACTTCAAAATCATAGGTGTCACGGAGAAGGCGATGGCGAGTGAGGGAGGATGAACGGACAACAAAGGTGAACAAGGGTTTTCAATTAGCAAGGGGTCTTGAGCCTTGAGGACTAAACCAGAACATTGGAATCCAGGCGAAGGCGCACTGTTGTTTTATTCTTAGGTAAAACAGTAATTTTATATCTTTAATCTATGGCCAACAAACTTTATCTTCTGTAAATTGAATCCGTATTAAAGACAGGGTCATTCTTTGCGGCTTCCAGTTGTGGACAATTCCAAATGCTACCTATTTCTAGTACAGTACAACTACTACTACTACTACTACTACTAGACTTTGATTCACCTTTCTGTCTGCATATTTCTTTAGCCACATCTTCCCTGAGAAAGATTGAAAGGCCCTGCACCGTCAATCACATTTATAAGGGCAAAGAGGGTGAAGTGAACCCAAAGGAACAGTAGAGTTGAACCACCAACATTTCCGGTTAATGGGCGGATTTCTCTACCAAGTAAGCTGCTCACCCCAAAGTGAGTAGAAGATGGAAGTGTAGTTATTTCCTCTCCTTCACCGTGGGAACAGTCGAACAGCAGTCGAACGAACTACGGTCTGTGCAGACATGAGTGGGATCTCCTTGGAGCTAGCTCAGATTTCTACTGATTACTGCCACATGAGCTGCACGGACTAGAAATACTGCCACTACACGAATCCCATTTCTGTGCGGAATTTACGTGAAAGAAGTATAATCCAAGCTTTACTGTTAGTTAACGTTCCTGTCAGTAAAAGGTGCATTATGTAACTTTGCTGTGCAGAGTTTGCAGGTCAGCCTCCATCAAACATGCACCGGAGGTCAAATCCTGGCCCACTGCGACAGTTTGCCCCAACTGGAGGATGGTTCAAATGCAGAGGGCAAATAAAGTGGAGGTAAAGGTTTTCTTGTTTCATGTTCATGGAGATTATTGCTTTGCATGGAATATTCTACATTATGGATTTATTTATTCAATTCTGGGTGTTTTTTTATTGCCTTGAAAAGCATGCACATTCTGACTGTGAGCGGTGTTGCCTCCACATAGATTTGACATGTAAGTTGCCCTGGTGGTGTCATCGCCTCGCCTTTATGGAGATATATAAATTCAATACTGTGGAACATTCCATGCAAAGCAATAATCCATGGGCAAAGGTGGTTTTGCAATCTGCGTTTCTCATTTTCTCCAACATCAAGAGGTAAAGGATAACGTAGCTGATATAGACGTCTAACTACAGATTTATGCAGCTACCTATCTACCATAGAGAAACGCTGTAATCTGTCGCGGTATTAAAACTGTCGAATGGGCAAACACCTGGAGCAAACATGGTAAACCCCACGAGAGAGCTGAAGAGAGAGGATGGAAAAGGGGGTAGGTTAGGGTTACAAAGGCCACGCAGGAATGTTTCCTTAAGAGAAAAAGTGTGAACAACAGCAGCAGAGAGCGAGAGAATGGAGCAGAGCCACTGAAATGGCATTTGTGATACGGTGACATTTAGAGAAATCTCAGCTCAATCTCCACTGAATGAAAATGTCTTATCCCAGTGTCAGAGAAAGGGATCAAGTTGTTGCTAAAGGAATCAGTGAGGCACAATTGTATTCCAGGGCCATACACTACGAACACAAAGAATGTTTTTGAGAACTATTATAATCCAAACCTCTATATCTATCTATCTATCTATCTATCTATCTATCTATCTATCTATCTATCTATCTATCTATCTATCTATCATATATAAGCATACAACTGAAACTCCACAACTCCTGGGTCAAATTTCTGGATAAGGCGCAGCTTATAGTGTCTGTGCTGGCTTTAATCAGAAAGAGTCGCCTGTAACTTGTAAGTTTAATGCCATACTGTGGAACAATCATGGCAACTCCATGAAGACAAGCAGGTGGTGTACCCTCCACCAGAACAGTAGTGCGCCGATAAATAAGATTAATTTAAACAACATTTTAGCAGCAACTCTCTGTCTGAAAGACAGTTGACGATTGATTGAAAGATTGTTGATGAACTGGTAATTTAGTTGTCACTAGTAAAAGAATGTGAATGGAAACATATTAATGATTGATTTTCTAGAGGGAGAAATTCAACAAGGAATCGACTCCAATCTCCAACCATTATCACAATTATTTCATCAAGAGCTCTAGGATTTTAGTTCCCAGACTGAGAGATGTTGAAGTAAACCTCACTGTCATCATCTTTGCCGTATGAAATCTAGCCCTTTATAACTTGTTGCATGAAGGTAACTGTTGTTCTTTCAAATATTTGCTCATTTCCTTAGTTCACTTCAAAAGAATGGGCTTTCGAATCCTCAAAAGATGCTTGTTTGGTGTTTTGTCTTTGAGCTGATTGGTCGCCAACTTGTCACATTTCTGCACATCACAGCTCTGTGTTAAGCGTTGCTATGGAGAACCCCATGATCAGCTGGTGCCCCCCCTGCCCCCATCCCCAAACCATACCCCTTGTTTCTTATTGTGTTATAGTGACAGAGCATTGCATCATGGGAAGTGAGCCCTCAGCTGTTATTCCCGGGGAACTTCACCCCCCCAAACCAAGTCCCTCTCCATCTATCCGGTTCTAGGTGAGGCTTTCAATACTTCCACCACACCTCCCTCCATTTTGGGGTAACTAAGCTCATTTGTCCCCCCCAATAGAAGCATGATCTGTCTTTTGTTTGGACCCCAGCCTCCCATTCATGTCCCCCCCAAGAGCAGACAAAAGAGGGAAAGAGCCAGGCGGACACCCTCCATTTGGCCAGACAGACTGTGCTAAAAGCAGCCATAAAGAAATGCGTGGAGACAAGGGAAAGCCCTGCCGCGTATCAAGGGGAAGAGGGGAGCATGGAGGAATTTCATTGCAGGACTGCGCTATTTTAAGGGATTTAAAGGGGTCAAATGGGAACAGGATTTGAGCTGGTTGTGGGGAAGTAATTAAAGGATATATATCATGCATCATTTGTATTTTTTATAAGCCTTTAAACATGCAAACATTACATTTGCTATTGCATTTCATGTTAATGATGCTTATGTATAACAAACATTATTTAGCATCAGCTGCGCTCATCTGCTTAGACGTTATCACAGCATCTATCAGCAGTGGGAATAAGCCATTGAAAAAACAAAGAAACAAAAGCTAAACAGTTAAGCAATGTGGCAGACATGCTAATACAGGCACGCTATTGTGATGGACGCAATACGACGACAAAAATGCTCAGAATGAGTCTGGTAAAGATTTATGGACTTATAAACAATGCAGGCCACTCAGCGTCAATTCCCGGCTCCATCAATTTGCTGAATGACCTCCCTGCGTTCACGTTTTACACCGTCCTGTCTAATAAAGAAAAAAAAATAAAACTAAATTAGCACATGAGACTTCTGGATTTCTACCTGTGACGTAATAATCCTGGGAAATTGAGTAATTGCTGAGGATCAGAGCAAGATGACCTCATAAACAAGATTCGCGAATGACGCTCAATACAACTCAAGGGATGGTCTAAAAAGTTTATTTGGCATGATACGTGTCCTTTAAAAAGTTCCAGGAGGAGATTGTCTGACAATGAGAAGCTGCTCAAGGTTAAATTAACTTCAAGGCGGATTATATTTCACATTTCATACAGTGTTTGATTTGTAATAAGTAACAGGTCAAACTAATTTCACACCTTTAAATTGTATGTGACATTTTGATAGTGGTAGTCAACACTTTTCTCCACTCATCAAATTTGCAAATCTAGAGAACAAATGTAATTTAGTTTCAACACAAATTCTACGCTTCATAAATACTAATAAGAAGAGTGAACTTCTTTTAGCCATTGTTAAATTGTTAGAGTTTACAGTTTGACAGCGTCTACAGATTCTAAACTCTCTAGCTCTAGGGCAGAGGTGGAGGATGAAAAAAAATTGTAGAAATGATCTTATCTATTATCTAAGGTCAGCTCATGATAAACATTCTGTAGATAACGTCAGCTGTGTCCAGATTGTAATGGTTTCTGACTTTACAGAGGAGGGATAGTCAACATATAGGCAGAAAGATGCTGAGGTTACTGTATCCGCCAGAAAACAGGAGGCGTAGAGGAGGACGAAAGAGGAGATTTATCGATCTTTTGTCGTTAGTTGACACGGGAGAAGAAAATATCCTCTCATTCTGGGTGCGCGTTGTCAGCTTGCATCCTGTGGTTTCCCTGTCCACGCATCACACCTTATATTTCAAACGTAAGCTCTTTCGATGCAGCTTAGACTTCCCAACCCTCCGTAAGAAGCGCCTGAACTCCCCATTGCGCAGTGTTAATCTACAAATCCTGACAAATGCATCAGCTGTCTCTCCAACGGCATCGTGTTAAAATATAGGCTTGCAGGTTCAGCCGGGAGGCAAAGGGTGGGAGCGGTCACATCATTCTATAAGGGGCTGTCTGCTGAGCTTAAAATAGACAAGATAAGGCTGTGTTGGCACATATAGGCGCGGATGGATGTGTTATAGCGTGGAAATAAGGTGCTTAATACGTAGAAACATAAGAGACATTCATTATCCGGCATAGATGGGAAGCAGAGCAAAGTTTGACTTGAAGCAGGGCATAGCAAGATTAGAGTCTAGGAGAAAATGAACAATTCAGGAGATGTTTGTCCCTGAACCCGAAGCATCGTAAAATGAAATAATAAACTGATACGATTAGACCTGAGATGGTTTGAACAGGAGGAAGGATTGTGAATGCAAGCGTAGAGGGGCGCTGAGGTGCGAGCTGCCATACCACCTGCCCAATCTGAAGCAAAGCGGGGTTGGGGTTAGCACTGGAATGGAAATAAATGGAATGCATTATAGTATTATCAAAGCTGAGAGGGAACAGGAGGTCTTTAGGCAAACCATGGAAGCTGTGAAAAAGGACTGCACTGTAGGTTGGTTTGTTTGTGGGATATTGCTGTGCAGGGTTGTCAAAAGTATTGCAAATTAGATACTGATTCATACACAATTTGGTATTGAATAATATCGATAAAAAGCAAACATAAACAGGGTTACATTTTACCTTTCTTGAGAGCGTTATCAGAGCTAATATAAGATGACATGGTAACATATAGAACGTCAAAGTTATTGCAGAGGAGATGGTGAGACAGGAGGAGGAGGTTTACTGGGGTGACATGAATAAAACAGCTGAAAGGAGAAGCGAGTCTCAACTTACACATAACAAAAATACGAATCAATTCGAACATATCGTAGAGAGTATGGTTGAAGGTACATTTTATTTGGCAATAGTCATGAAAATTGCAAACCGTAGTGAACACAGTTGTGGATTAACGGCAGTGTGATGCAACGAGTAAACCACCCACCGGCCAGAGAGTGGTGGGATAGAAACTTCTTTTGTCACTTCTGCTTGGGCAAAGCTCTTAACCTTGCATTGTTAAAATGACTACGTAAATGTGGCAGCTCTGTTTCCGTCACACTGCCCCTGGCGACTGTGACTACCGGCGCAATGAATAATGCCCCAAATTGTGAAGTGACTTGTCGAGAAAAGCTCTATTTATTATTGGTTTTGATCCATTCATTTCATGTGATCACAAGGTTACCACAACAAACGTCTCCAAATGATGTGCACATTCAGCAGTGTACAATAGCCCTTCTCTTGTTGATGGTGGTCTTGTTGGCCCTCTGTAGCCCCCCCACCCCCCCTGCAGCACCCCCTTCTGTGCTGAAACATGAGATTGGAGCGAGGAGACAGGTGGGTGTCCCGGGGCCATGTGGGGCTGCCTCCTGTCGTTGTTATAGCACAGAGTTGGGGTCAGGTCTCAGGGGTCACTTCACCCGGAGGTCCATATACTCTCACTGGGTACATTCCAGTACGGGACAGCCTGATTGTGGATGCTTTTACTAGTTAGTTAGAAAGGTTAGTTGGGTTTGATCAGTAAA
The DNA here is from genome assembly GCA_015082035.1 of Chaenogobius annularis. Lineage (NCBI taxonomy): Eukaryota > Metazoa > Chordata > Actinopteri > Gobiiformes > Gobiidae > Chaenogobius > Chaenogobius annularis. The sequence goes on from BJKM01000106.1 coordinate 1,652,566, forward strand.
TAAGTAAGAAAAAACTATGTACACAACAACATACAAACTCTATTCAAAACACCTCACTTACTCATTCCTCGCTCGCACAAACCCTTTGGCACTCGTATTGGCATGCATCGATTTGTTTTTGTTATCCACTACAGCTTTAGAACAGCAAGCGTCTTATTGACTGACTCTTTCTTACAAGTTTGAAAAGATAAAATGTTTAATAATGAGATGAAGACGGCGGGTGGAGAGCTGACTTTTTTTCCAGTTTTCTTTTAGAATGCACTTTATGGGGGATGAAAACAGAATTTACTAGTAATTATTGAGAAAGAAAAGCACCTCATAACTTCTATGGCCAAAGCACCGTCATAAACTACACGATGCAGACACCGGAGCCAAGCAGGCAAAGTGTGGCGCTCACAGGATCTGGTCACACAGCTTTTGCTTGTGTTTTTGGTAGTAATTCACGTCTCTTAGAAGTGACTGTAATGCCGGGTTTATACCTATGCCGTTTTTCCATTAGTCCCTGCTCGGCTCTACTCGGCTCGGCGCTCGTGGCCCCAATCAGCCCTGGTTGCATTTCCATTACAACTGGTGCTCAGTGTTGAGGTGTAAAATTGGGCGAGGAAACAGCGCAAAAGATTTTAGACTCAAAAGGAAGTCTGTTCGACAGACAAACACCAAAACACATGATAATTGCTGCACTATGATGTATAACTTCAAAACATCAGCAAAACTGCCAAAGTAACCACCAATAAAGCAAAGCAAAGCAGATGGAATTACGGACACAGAGGAAGGAAACAAACACGGAGAACAGCGAACAGGACGAAACTATTACTCACCTCTCGTGAAGCTAAAGTCGGGCATTCTCATCCATGCCCCTATTGTATTTTCCTCCCCAATTCAATGGTTACCCAGCCCAGAAAACATTGCTATTAATACATTTTAAAGCATTCTTTATAAGAAATCATTAAGCGAGTCTCGATCCTAATGTGAGTTTAGTACTTTGTTTATAATCCACGCTGGAAGAGTCTGTGAAGCTGAAGCAGATTCGACAGTAAACGCACTTCATTTGCTGTTCATTAACAACTTTCTGTGCATTAAAAGCTTTTATCTGCAGTACTGCACATGATAAATACACAGTTTGGACGCACATCTAAACTAGGAGGGCAGTGGAACAGGACAGGGAACAGCACAACTTTTGTGTATTGTCGTAGTAAAGTGTGCGGTCTTTTTCGACATGATAGTTTAGTTTTTGATCTTGATCCTGGTTCGATTCTGGTTTGATTCTGGTTTGATTCTGATTTGATGGACTTGGACTTGGTTTGGTACCAATTCAAGTCCTGGTCAAATCCAGGTTTAGTTTCAGGTTTTTGTCCTTGTTTTGTCACACTAAAATTACAATTTATTCATGCATTTCTGTATTTTTAAGACAAACCAAGTATACAAAAAGTAATAATACAAGACCTCCAGATCTCACAAAAATTGGGGTATGTTGTTTTTTATTTGTCACAACCCCCTAAAGACCCCCTTTTGTCCATTTAATGTATTGGCTTTACCCACTAAGCCACAGGACTTTATATAACAGTGCAAATCGACTTCTTGTATTGGCATTGGTCATAAAAGTCCCATAGGCGGCGGTTATCTCTCCCTCTCTCGGACGATGTGGTCAGTTTGCTTATTTTAACATTTTCTGCCGCTAGACCTGTGTTTGTTTGAACAGTGGACGAGCTTATGTTCCTAAGCTAAAACATAAGCCATTTATTGTCCGAATGAAAATATACATTGCACAGTGGCAGCAGAGTGAGTATGTGGAAACAAGACCATTATTATGTCTCGCTAATAGGGACAAGTCCGTGGTCAAGTTTAGAGTGGATCTTGCCTGATACAATTCAAATATTGTTTCACCAAGCCAAAACTGCTGAGGGCACACAATTTGTTCAGTATATGTTAAATTTAATGGATCTTTTGTGCTTTGTTTTGGTATAAACAGCCACATGCTTCATTTGAATGATTAAATTGTGTGCATATGAAGAAATTATTTAGCCTACTGTAGCATATATAATGCTACATTTATGCCATAACAGTTTGGCCTCATTGCTGATAACATGAGACATAAACAGATGCTCTTTAGTCTATGCTTCGGCTTTGTGTGCGCGTTAATGACAACAACCATGAGGGAAAAAATGACTGTAATTATCCCAGACAATCGTTTCTCTGTCATGGTTAAAAATAAGGGAGATGGTACTAGGGTATAAAATAAAACACATTCTTCAGTCATGGTTCAAAATCAGGGTATATTTTTCATTCAAATTGTTATAATTGTGTTTTTTATATATATATATATATATATATATATATATATATACACACACACACACACACGTTACACACACACACACACACACACACACACACACAGTTGGCAACGCATCACAGTTGGGGGTGTGTTCTGGTGTGTGTGAAAATGATCTGTTGATACAATAGGAAATGCACTTTCCTCTTTTAAGACATTTCCTGGCGAACTAGGAACTAACTATTTCAAGCTGAGTCACAACTGGGTCTTAACAGACGTTGTCGGCATAGCATGACCATGGATTGGTCTATAGATGTTAAAATGCAGCATCGAGGTAGCATTTAGCCTGCATGTACTGCTAGCATTCGTGGATATTTTCTTTTACAATTTTGGGTTGTGGGACCGTTTAATTCTTCTCGACGAGTCAGCCTTACGACACATATTCTAAAGTCTGCCTTTGCTCTTGTAGATGTGGGACAGTGGGTGACGGAGCAGCTCTTCTACATTATAATGAATGGATTGCTTCGACGCTAGCAGTTCATTAGCTGGTGAACAGTTGTCAAGTGCAGTGGGCGGGCTAAAGGGCGCTAACAGGCTAGGCTAACAACTGTAGCAGCACAGAGGTGTGTGCAGAGTGGTTATAGGGTCAGAGGTCGTGGACCACAGCACAGGAACAAGCCTCGTACGTGTTGTTCAAGGTGGTTATTGGTCTTTTATTGGTTTTTTATATGGACACATGCAGCAGTAGCATCTGTGGGTGGTCCGGCACCACTGTCAAGAGCATGGGGGGGTCTTAAAATAGAACTACAACTTTAGGTGGGGTATTGTCAGACCCACAATACAGGTGCACCGCAGTAAAATCGAATATTGTATATATAATTTGAGGAAATATAAATAATAAATAATATAGCACATTTGAGTCCATTTTTTATTCATTATTTTTTCAATTATTTATTTGAAATGTGGGTTTTTGATTTTTTCTTTAAGTCATAATCATAAATATATAAAAAGAAGTCAGTTTGGTTGTACATTCCTATATAAAAAAACACATAAATAAAATAAATTAGCAACAAAGAAAATGAAAAAAATAACAATAATTAATGAGTATCACAATTTACATCATAAGATGGTAAATGTGCTATGGCAGAAAACATAGAACTTTCCCCCAATATTCAAAGTATTTTAGATCAAAACAAATGCAACAAATACAAACCCAATTTCTTTCCAAACAACAAAGCTCTTATCGTCAACATGAAGCATCACTTTTAGCCCGTGCAGGATGCCGTTCAAAGCCTTTATCCATTATGCAGCATTGCAGTTGTGATACCTTTCACTCGCTGAATGAATAATTAGCACGGTGCTATTCTGTGCGTGTTGTTAGCCCTGCATGTTGCGTCCACTTGAACTGACAATACGTTTTAAGACATATGTGTATGAGGACGGGAGCAGTGGCAGCTTGAATGATGGTCCTTTCATAATTTATACAAAATGTGTCACAAAGACGTTCTTACTACCAACAAGGGGCTTGTTGGATAAACGTGATTATAGGTGGGAGATGTTTCAGAAAATGTATATGTGTATCGTCTAGTCTAATCCCCCAATGTTTTAAAGTGATATTTCTGCCCTTTTGTGATATTATTTGAACTTCAACTAGAACGTTACGGAATAATTGTAAACGTTAAAATATTGTCAGCATAATAAATAAATCAAAAAAGTCAATTTTGTCAATATTGCCCACCCCTAAAAGTGCTTTAGCTAGTCTAAACAAGTCATTTTTTAACAGCATTTTATATATATATATATATATATATATATATATATATATATATATATATATTTAAAACTCACGACACATTATAGTTTTATTCTATGACTTTTAACACCGCATTAGTTGCGTGGTTCTCTATATTTTTTATTTTATCATTATTATTATCATTATTATCATTATTATCATTATCATTATTATTATTATTATTATTATTATTGTTGTTGTTATTGTTATTATTATTATAATACTATTTTTGTTTTTCTTACAGTTTCTCTTAGTTATTTTATTACTTTTATTTTTTAATATGATATAGTTTTATTCTATTTGTTGTTGTTAGCCACAATTTATTGTTTTAGATTATTGTATTGTATCTATTTCAATCATTATGGTTAGGAGCACTGGTAGACCATGTGTATTTAATGTTTTTGTAAAGCAGCACTTTTGAAATATTTCAGTCTATAAAATGTACCATATAAATAAAAAAGTGAATTGGATTGGATTACATAATACATTTTCAAAATGTTTTGTTTAACATGGTTGAAGATGAAGATGGGTGTTCTTGATCCATACCCTGAAAAACGATTAAGAATATATTTAAAAACAAGGTTAAATACGCATTTTTGCATATCACGCTGTTTTGAAATGAATAATTATACTGCGTTAAATGCTGGCACATCTTAACGGTAACTGAACAGTGAAAGTCTTATGCAGTATTTACCTCGAGCGAGATCTGATCCGGCAACCCTCCGGTCAGAGGTCGAACGGCTATGCCCTCCAACAAGCAGTATTTGAAACAGAATGTATAAGCACAGTAAATCAATTATGAATCCAAACCTATGCAGTAAAGTAATTATGTTTGTAGCATGGTCACCGGGGAGACGGTGCGGTGTTGAAGGTTGCCTGAAGCGCGTATTATGGGATGTGTGCGTAATTGGTGGCATCGAACTTGAAGGAAAGGTGAAGGGACTTTGTGGGCGTCAATGACAGTGAGACCTAATTATGCCGTGGAGCCCCCTGCAGCCATGGAGGATGTCAGCGCGGGCAGCGATAAGGTCCAGGGAGGTGTGCACTGTAAAAGTCAACTCAAGTTCGTTCATCTTAAAATAAATGGGATGAAATGTGTTGTTTCAGGCATTGTCTTATTAGTATTTCTTCTGTACCTGTAATATACAATAAACAACTACAATTATTTGTTAAATGTAATCGGTCACACGTACTAAACTAAACCTTTGATTCCATTTGCTGAGAACGCGTCATTTAATCATTGTAGGATCTGGAAATACATAGGGCAGAGTGATATGGTCTAAAAAAATATTGTCCTGGTATAAAAGAGAAAATTAGTAATACAAACAGCATAATTGTTGGTGTTAATACATCGCTGCTCGTTAGCGTTCGCAATCAGCTGCAGTCTTTTGTCTCTCCCCATTTGTAACTGCCAGGAAAATCAGCTGCAACGTGAGTAGAGTTAAAGTGCAATATTCCAAATTCCATATTGCCCCAAAAGCAAATTAGAATATTTAATGAACAATGTGATATGGCAGGGCTATTCAACATAAGTTTCCAGAGGGCCAGATTTTTGTGAGGGACAACACGCCACTACTGTAACTACTGTAATTTGGGTTGCACAAAATGTATCAACACTATTTCGATAGTGCTTTGCAAAATCGACCATCCAGTACTGAACCAGAATTAAGCTAGGACTAGACTACAATGTAGTACTAATGATTTGTACTGATTTGGCTCTCGGGCCTGATGTTGTTGAATAGCCCTGTAATATGGCACCTATAACACCTATCTGGCAACCAAAAGTGAGGAGCTCATTCCACTCACCGATTGGATAATTGCCTTGAGAACCAAACACAAAATGTAAACAGACACAACTTAAACGGATTAATAGCAAATGCACTCATATATTCTTACACGGTGAAGAAAGATGCTGGAGAAAAGGTGTGCGTGTGAAAAGCCTTGCCCAAGTACACAACAATAGTGTGTGACAGGGAACACTTATTTTAGTAAATATTGTCCTTGTAAAAGCTTTCTTCTTTTTTTTTAATGACTACAAACAAAAACAAACAGAATGAGACACGGAAAGTGAAACGACAAAAACAAAAAGAGGAGCGAATTATCTGGAAAATGTGGCCTTTTTTTGAGAGCACAGTCCAGCGGGAAATGAGGATGAGACTGGGGAATGACATGCGGTAAATTGCCGACACTAGACCCCACAGCGCTGCGCATGTGTGCTATCCACTCGGCCATGAGCGGCACGGGAAATTTGTCAAATGTTCACGTTTATGTTTATGTTTAAAAACATTACATATATATTTTTTTTCATTTTACAAATGTCTATTATTTTCATCCAGTCCGGTTGAGAGTCGGCTCCGTCCCTGTCATCCATTTATTGTTTTGCTGCAGTCAAAAGTACTTTCCAAAGGTATCCATCTATCATTTTCATTGTTGGAGTTTTATATCCTAGTTTTAATATCATATGAAATAGTGATGGAATTATGCATTTTCCCAACAGAATTACTCTTTTTCCCCTCTTTAGTTTTACAGTGCATACAGGTAGGACAGAGCAGTTGCCTGTGGGTTCGCAGATGACCTAGGAAGACCTGTTTACCTCATTAAAAATATATCAGAAGGTAATAAGGACCATCTCTCCACCTCTCCCTTCTCCTCTCCTCCCTTCTCGTCTGCGCTTCATCCATTATGCAGCACTCAAGCAGGACGGAGCGGGTTAAGTCCTCAGGGACACTTGGACATAGAGCCGACCGGGCTGGATCTCTACCAGTCACACCAGTTACTGACAAATCCCTATCAACGGTTTGATGAAATAATGGGATGTGGTCATGGGTGAAAAGTTGAGAATGTGGGAGGATGATAGGTAGACACCAGCCTTGACTAGCAGACGGTAAGTTAAACAGCAGAGGAACAGCCTATTAGCGCTGATTCATTATTCATAATGCAGGGAATAGGCCGGTCCCGAGGTAGCGCTCAGAAAACACGGGGGCATGCTGGAAGATCATTGTTCTGGGACGGTTGTGAGGATGATGTTTGGAAAGGAGATTTGAAGTGAAAATGCGTGTCTACAAAATGTGACAATAATAAAACATGGTAACGAGTCATTTTGAACACTACGCTTATATTGCAGTTACTTCCAAAGTGCAAGGTAATGCACGGTGTAACAACTTGTAATAACATGAGACCCAAACATAAAGCCCAAAGTAAGAATCTATAACATGTAGTGACATGTTTTATCGAATGGTTAACACTCTATTTAGCAACCAATTATGTATGTTACATGTTACAACCAAAAATAAACACTGTGATTTCCCACAGCTTTGAATTGACCAGGGACTGCCCACCGCTCGCTTGCGTTACATACATTTTCCCCATAAGATTCAGAAAAAAATAAATATATATATTAAATGTCCGAAAGCTTGCTCGAGGCCGTATCACCTATGTGGTAATAATGAGTACAAGACCTATAGTTTTATTTAAAATCTGTATCTGAAACTTTGCAAACCACTAAGTTATTACAAACATTTGCAGAGTTTAAAGAAAGAATTAAAGAATTATGTGTTTTTAGCCTGAAAAGAACCACTTTATGGACGTGATTTACCACAGAGCTCGTTCGCCTCCATCGTGCCTTTTAACTCTTCAAATTTGAAATAAGTTTTAACATTTTATTTAAGTTTACTTCCGGAAGCACGGTGAACTTTAAAGTGAGCGGGACTGGTGAGCTTCATTTCACTGATCTGAGCTCCGAGATCTTCTGCACTGTTTTTAAGTCTTTAAATCATCGCCAGACTCCCGTTAGCATGGCTACATTAGCATGTCAGTAGCACGCTTGCGTTTGTTTATTTCACTGATGTAATTCTCTCCGCAGTAGTAGATGGAGCCAAAAGTAAATTATTGGCATGGGAAAACACCAATGACAATACAACTAATGCATAATATTTGTCGTTTAACTTTCCATTTGCCTCCAACTTCTAAGACAGTGTTATGATTTTGCTTGTCATTTTCTAGTTCTCCCTTGGTTTTCTTGGCATGTTTTCGCAGCCTGTCGGATTTGTGCGTGCATGCGGAGTGACAGTCGATTTAAGTGAACATTGTTTTGTTCTAATGGAAACAAAATGGCTTTCCTCCAGCAAGTCCTGCCCGTTCCTCTGGCAGGAGCAGGGACCGGATGACACGTGAGGATGAGGCAGGTTGGTTCTCGCGAACGCCGTGGGAAATCAAAGGTGTGCGCTTGAGTTGCTTTGAAAAAGTCAAGACCAGAACAGGTATGCATGTACAGTACCGTATGTGTGTTTGTGTGTGTGTGTGTGTGTGTGTGTGCGTGCATGTGTGCGTGTTTGTGTGCAATGACAAACAAGGAAGAAGAGAAGTCCCATCACAATTCACCCTGAAGTCTGTGGAGACGAGTGAGCGAGTGGAGGTGTGAAGGAGAACAGATGCAGGGAAGCGGCGTTTACCACAGACACAAATCGGTGCTATACGTTCAGTCGACACTCATTTCCCTTTTTCCAGCGCAACAACATTCTATAGCTCGTTTTAAAGACGCTGTATCACGACTTGTTTCTCTTTTGGTAATTAAATCCTGGTGACATCTGCAACTGCAATGCACAGTTGGCAGACATTAGAAACGCTCGCTGAATTTAAATGAAGGGAATACAATGTAAACTTTATCGGTGTTGCAAAGAAACAGGTGAAGAGACCAGCAGGGGGCAGGAGTGTGAAGTGCAGTTCTGTAGAAAATGTATTGAATTCCCAGGGATTATTCATTGGTGAGTACTTCCCGCAGTGGGGGAAGAGAGCATTTGTATTTATTTTGCAATGATACTTAACTTATCGTCGTACAAATGGCTAAATATCAACGCACACTTTGTTATTCTTGCTTTTGTACAGTTTTGAACTGCCCTAAAAGCCCCCTATGGTGTTGAAAATTACTGTTTTTGCTGGGTTCATCCCATGTAATTGCTATGTACATATTAAACAAACAAATCAATATATAATCTGAACCAGAAATTGTGTGTAAGTGACATGCTGTAAGTGTTTTGATCGTATAATGTATCTGGTTAAAAGTGCTCTATGTAATTTTATTCTGTTCCACCTTCTTGTCTCCATGGAGATGATATTGCGTTGTCTGTAACATCCTGTATAGCGTTAAACTTAGCGATAAGCAGGTCACATTACAAAGATACAGGCAAGATATTTTGGTGAAGTAAAAATAACATATGTAACTGAATAAATGCAAAAATAGATACGCTTTTCAGGGGAACATTTAAAGTAACATCTCCATGGATACCCCCCAACATCAAAGTTACATGGTGCACCTTTAATATCTGGATTTCATGGTTTCAAATACATTTGTGAAAACCCTGAAACACACTGAGCCAACTGAGTCTGGGCCTTATAATGATAATACTTTTAAAATTAAAAGTCAATTCAATTCAATTCAATTTTATTAATTAATCATATCATATCATATCATATCATATCATAACATATAAAATACATTATCAGTTACACAAAGAATGAATGAAAAGGAGCAGAAAGAAGAGCACTCTTACAATATCTGCCTGCTTTTAATAATAAACAATAATAATAATAATAAATAATAATAACAATAACAATAAAATAATATAATAATAATTAATAAATAATAATAATAATAATAATAATAATGCAAATAATAATAATAATAATAATAATAATAATAATAATAATAATAATGCATCCGTGTAATCAAAGGTGTCTCTTTCCCAGTTTCCAAGAATATTTACATTAAACATTTTTCCATTAAAAAAAAAATGGATAACACAAACCGCACCTTTTAATCAGGGACTGGACGGACATTACAATGGCCATAAGGAAAATGGGAAATAAATAAATAAATCACATTTGGACTTTGGACCAATTGGTGCCACTATTTGTAAGTCAATGTCTCATGATTTCATGTCCTGTGCTTCTTGTGCTCTTTTTGTTTTGTACATTGCTCTCTGGTCATATTATTCACATTTTCAAGCATTATCGATTCCCTCCGCTCTCTGGGCAGCTATGGCTTTCTGTAGCCATAGCTGCCCTGGGGTAGAGTGAGGGAAGTGAGACGGCCACTCTGCGCACATACATTCACCACTTTCTCACTCCCACACCACATTCACAGGCAGAGTGTGGATGAGGTACTTTTTACTTTCACTTCATTACATTTTAAACAAAGTATCTGTCCTTTCTACTCCACTATGCATGGACCCAAAAGTAGAAAGTACTTTTTGTTTGGTCTGAGGAGTTATTTTAAGCACATTCATGGTGTACAGGTTTTGAGTTCAAGTCCAAACAAAAACGTACACATAAAATTCCGTACAAAAGTACAGAAATTGATTCGAACTGATCTTTGTTGACCAAAATGACCTTTGGGATCAAGCAAAACTCTTTACCAAAACCACTGCATTTAACACTTAAAACAGTTCTCAAAATCTGTGTGAAATACTTTTAAAGAGGTACTTGACTGTGATACTTTTACTTTAACTTTTTTTTTGCACTTATGTAACAAAATTGAGCCATTCCACCACCGCCAAGAACACAACAACCGTTTACCTGGAGCCGGGGCCGAGCCCAGTTTGTGGCCGAATGCGGCGCTAACCAACGCAGACAAGGGAAGAACATGCAAACTCCATGAACCCAGGACCTCCTTGCTGTGAGGCGACAGCGCTTATTGCCATTAAAACCCAATTGCTGGAAAAAAACCTGGTCATTCATTGTATTCCGCTGATTTGGCCAGGCAGTGCGTACGACAGTCTTCTTCACTTCCCTTTTCAGACCATCAGCTCATCTTTATCAGTTCATCATACCCGAAGTCATTAGAACTCTTTCTCTTTTCCCCCCCTCTTCATAGAAATTCTCCCCGGGGAGCGAGGACGTAAAATGATTTCGGGGCCCCTCCAGTCATTGAATTTGCGTCTTTATCACTCGATGGCCGTGCTACATGTGTTCCATTGTGCCGCATATAGGATTAGAGGGGGATCTTTTCTGCTCGACTGGGCCCCGGCTCGTTTTCCCCCCGCTGAGAACGGCTTCTGCAAACTGCCGTCTCCACCGGCGTTATGGATCGTCCCTGGTCTCGACTTTATTAACGCGAGCAGTGCCTTAGATTGGAAATTTCCCCAAAGGCTCGTTTGTATAAGTTGGTGATGCATTTTTCCGACTTGAAATTGTTTTGTTCTGTAGGAATTGGATGGTTTTTTTTTGTACACATGCAGCTGTGTGGAAGTGTGTCGTAATGGATGTAGTAAAACTGGGTTCCGATCAGATAGAGAATGCAGCTTTTTAAGCGTAGAACGGACGACAGCTTTTCGGTGTTTGAGGTTGTACGGGCAAAAGGCGTTCAATATTTAATGCTACATGTCTTTCATTTGCCTGAATTGTTCTTGACTAAACCAATAATGACACCTGCACAGTAGAAAGAAATAAAATCAACAGATCTTACAACAGTGATATTACAAATCCGGAATCCCCTTAAAATATTTCAGTTAACACACAAATCACATGGTTAAAAAGTAGTTCAAGGCATAAAAGATAGTTAATTAGATCTTTGGTAGATATTTCGAATCCTAGACATTAAAAACACTTGGGGGAAAGCACTAGCACTACTAGGAAAGCACTAGCACTAGCACTAGCACTACAAAGACATGACAGAAATCACAAAACCTTCATTCCCACCTTCACATGAATCATGCATTTTGTCCGTGCTTAGCGATCCGCCAGATGGAAAACCAAATCTATTGGACCACACTGGCAGACACTCCAGACACTCTTTTCCATATTAATTTGACATTGCCAGCGTGATAGATGTCTCCGGGATGGGCACATATTCGGCTGGGACCAAGCCATCAGCGTGAGGCAACTTCCGGTTGCACCAGATCTTTAGCAACAGGCCAATATTGAGAATGTTGCGTCTCCTTTTTAATAGTCAAAAGTCCTCAAAATGTATAAACAGGACATTGAAACCCCAAGTTTTCCCCAACGTTTTAACTATACACACAATATTTACTTTACATTAATAATTGATTGATAAATAACTGAAGTACCACTAACTAGCATATCGGTTACCACTTAACTAATTTGCTAATTTGTGGCTGTTAAAACTGGAGTGTTGCCGAAATGACAAATGATCTACACAAACACTTTATTTACCTTTTTAATTTGTTCTCCGTCATTGTCAAATGTTATCTTTAGTGGTATTCCAACTATATAACATACAAAAAACATTATTTAGCATTTTGTTCATTGTAAACCGCAATATTGATCCAAAACTGCTAAATAATGGAAATGGGTCGAGAAATGATAAGCCCCGCCTCTTCATGGTGAAAGGTCGTGTGGTTCATTCGTGTTTTTATCAATTTTAAAGGTTGTGCAGTTAGATTTTTTTTGTTTTATTAATTACTTTTATATTTGTTTCTGTATATTTTACTGCTTTTACATATATTTTAATGCTTTTACATATATTTTATTACTTTTAGACTTACATGTTTTAGTTTTATTACTTACTTTTATATTTGTTTCTGTATATTTTACTGCTTTTACATATATTTTAATGCTTTTACATAAGATAGGGGGGAGATAGGGGGTAGATGGAAACGGACATTTCCAGAGCACTCGAGCATGAATCAAATGAAACGTTTAACCTTCTGCTGGTCGTCCGTGGCTCAAGGTAAAGCTGCGTCTGAATGACCCACCTGAAGACACTATCGTCCCCCCTCCATAAGACGGTCTGGGGGTCACACTGCGCCTCCTCTGCCTCTCCTCTTCTTTTGTTTGAAGTGAGCTTTGAAGCGGGAGCCGCGCAGATTTGAACAGGCCCCAGCGCTTTGTGTTTTAACTTTTGTTTATTCGAGACAGTTGTTCTTGTTTACTGCGTTTTACCGAGAGCAGAACCGAAAGTAATTACAACCAGCAGCACATGGCAGCCGCGCCAGGCTCTAATCAAGGCCGCGCTGCACACGCTGATGTTTAGTGCACAAGGATCACTTTACAACACGGCGGGCTGCTGCTTTGGGAGGATGACGAGTTGGAAGAATCTGCAATCCTGGTCGTCTTATCTTACCTGCTTTATTTACTGCCAAACCAACAAACAAACAAGCAAACATCCAAAAATGATTACACAATAAGTCTGTGCCAATAATCAAACATTTTAATTGAGATAAAGATTCTATCATTTTTGTGCGTTACGTGCTTGGGACAATATCTTCTGTCAGTAAAAATTTAGTTTGGAACAGAGTTTTGGGGAATAAATGTAACTTTTTTTTTAATGGCGTCCTATTATGGAAGGTTGACGTAACCGTAAAAGGGCAGAGGAAAACAGCGCAGCAATTTTCAGTCCAAAAGTAATAGGACTGGGTTTTGTTTTAAGTCGTTTTATTGCAATTTAAAATAAGGGATATAATTCCTGGATTTTGTAGTTTAGAACTATATAGCAGCACTATCAGTTCTACTTTAATGTTAATTGGTAATTATTAAAAGTCTGCAATATATAGTTCAGAAAATAAATATTGAAAGCAATTTTTATTTGTTTTTAACATGACAAAATCAAATTGAGACGTTATTAAAAACATTTTTTTTAATTAAATACGAGTGGAAAAACGTCATATTGCCCTGCCCTGGTTTATATTTAAAGCAGAACAAAGTAACATTTTACAGTTATTAAATGTTTTTGTAAATCTGTGTGATGGTTAAATATTGTATTATCGGGGCATTTGAAGTGTCCTTCGTTGCCACCTGCTGTCTCTGAGCGGAAAAGCAGCCTTATAACATTTACCCGACATCGACCCGAACAAAACTCTCCTGAGAAACCCTGGCAACTTGAATTAGTTTTGTATGGGATTATATTGATTTATTATGATAAAGAAATACAAAACAAGAAAAAAAAAATTAAACATTTCTGACAGTGTATTTTCACAAGGGAACTGCGGAGGGAGCTCTAACACCCTTGAAAGTAACAGTTTACGGAGGGCAAACTCTAAGTCGACGGAATCTAATCATGAGACTATCTCGGAAATACAACAAACAAGCTGATTTGTCCACTTTGTTTCAAATAAATCTACTTAGAACATTACTTCTTTAACAACATGATTATCAACATTTTGGGCAATCTCTGGTCTTGTTTTCATTAAATATAATGTCAAACACAGGGGAATAACATCCTGGGCTGGACGTGGATATTGTTGGCCCTGGTTTAGTCCTGGATCTTCACTGGTTTATTCCTGGTTTAATATTTAGTTTTGGATATGGCTCAGTGCTGGATTGGCGTTCAAAGACACACACTGCAAAACTGGGACTAAACCTGGAACTAACCCCTGAGCTAAATTAACTTTGACATTTTTTAAAATTTATTTTTTCCTGTTTTAGTCCTATTTTCATCTGTGTATTGACCCTTTAGAATGCCATGTCATAAGAATGTTCAAGATTTCAGAATGAAGACGACAGAAGGCAAAATGAAGTAGACCAACACATTTTTGATGATTAAATTACATCAGCTCTAAATACTAATGATTTTATATTTTGATAACAGAAAAATAAGCAGCTATTTTGAATTTCCACGGTAAAGAAATAAAGAAATAATACAAATACTACAGTAACAGGCTCTGATAACACTCAAATGTATCTGCGTTTGCCAAAACCACCTTTGATTTTTCATATTTTGTGATAGTATGTGATCAATCCCAGTTTCTTAATTGAAATTGCATTATATTCCGCCATTTCAGTATTTAAAATGTAATTGTAGATTAATTTATTTAATTAATTGTATAACAAATAAATGGAAATTGTGTTGTAACTGATGAAGAATAGGGACATATGTATACTTCTCAATGGAGGACCACAATTGCACATTATTCACCGGTAATACTGGTTGCTGGAGAAACTTGCCTGTCCCACCATCATCACGTGTCATTCATACATATTGGTTTGAGCTCAATGTCTTCAACAGCGACATTCCCTTTAACTTTAAAACGTAGTACCTCGGATGTGAAACTCCAACGATGTAAACGACAGATGGATACGCGTGAAATGCACTTTTGGCCGCAACAAAACGCACAGTAACAAGAAAGCGGACGACAGGGACGAAGCCGATCGTGAAGGACTGCCCTGTAAGAACTTTTGGACATTTACAAAAGCGAAAGAACGCGGTACTTACTTTTTTCTTCTGGCATTTTCGCTCTCTGCTCTGCTTGTTCGGTCTGTTGTTTTTGGTTTGGAAATAACAAATAAACCTAAGACACATCTTTGCTTCGTTTCGAGCCGCAAACTTTCCCAAACACCCATTGTTAAAGAGCGCCGGCGAGCCTTTCTCTTTCTAGGTTAACATTAGTCCTCTTCCCATCTCTCTCCACGCATCCTTTTCCTCTTCATGGACCGAGCCAGCTCGGGCAAGCCTCTGTTCTCTCTCTCTCTCTTCTCTCTCTCTCTTACTCTTTCTCTCTGTCTTTCTCTCCTCAATCTCTGCGCTTTCAACTTTCTCTCTAAATGCTATGTTAATGTGGGCCCTTGCTTTCATCATATCTCTATAGCCATTGGCTCGCTGCCGCAATTTTGCCACTATGGTCTTCTAACCAGCAGCAACTACCAACCCCCCCACCTCCTCTCTCTCTCTCTCTCCCTCTCTCTCTCTCCCTCTCTCTCGCTCTCTCTCTGTCAGTCTCTCTCCCCAGCCTGGAGGCGTCCCATTTCACTCACTTTTTTTGAGTCACAATGCTGCGCTGCCTGCTACTGCCGCCGCTGAGGGTGCGCGGATGAATGGGTGGGTTGGGGGGTGGGGGTGGGAGGGGGTATTAGTTGGAGAGAGAGAAAGAGAGTGGTGTGTGGAGATATAGAGAGAGAGAGCAAGAGAGAGTGAGAGAGAGTTTTTTTTTTTTTGACCGCACAGTTTTAAGTGAAAAGCGACGACTGACTCTCCTCTTCCTCTTCCCTCCTCTCTCTGCCTCTCTGCTTCTCTCTCTCTCTCTTTCTCTCTCTCGCGCTCCGTCGCTCTCTCCCCGGCGCTTGCAGAGGAAGGAGCGCTGAGTCGGAGTTTGCACTTGGAGACGAGACAAGCAGGAGCAAGGATGACCGAGCTGCCGGTGCACTGAAAGAGCGAGAGCACCGAGAAGAAGAAGCAGAAGGAGAAGTGATAAGGCTCACCGCAGCATCTCTTCACAAACAGCAAGCTTTACATTGGTGAGTTTTGTCTTCTTTACAAATACATTAGCATGTTTTTTTTTTTACTGTTTAAGAAGAGAAGTGACTTTGCGTTGGATTTTGGCAGATTTTTTTGACTTGTTTTAATCGAATGGGAAACAATTGACAGACTTAAATGTGACTCGGCGTGAGATAATTGTTCATGATTTTTTTGGGGGAAACTACTCCTAATTGACAGTTGACATCAAAGCAGTGTCTTTTGAATGGATTGAGACACTTTTTAATGAATGGGAAAGGGTGAGTGGACATTTTGGCTGTGTGAAGCAGCAAGAAAAGACGTGTTTCGGGCTTGATGCTGTTAGAGTCTATGAGGTTGCACTTAAATTGTGATTTCATTGTTAAAAAAGACTTAAAATGACTTAAAATGAATTACTTTCAAAGCTACTACGTTCCAGATACAATACATTTTTTGCTATTTTGGTTGCTATTATTTCATACAAAGCTTGCACATTACCTTTAATGCACAACTGTTCATTAATCATTAAACATTTTGTGAATTCATCTTCGAAAATTGCCTTGTTGACGAAGTTAACAACGTTTTTTTTTAATAATATACAGTCAAATTTATTACAAGTTTTGATCAGAACCTGTAGAGATTTGCCACCGCTGATTTTGTTTTCATGTTTAACGAATTTGTGGACTTTTTCTTTCACCCTTTCACTGCTATCTTGATGTATGTAAGTGCTTGCTGTCTCGTATTGATACAGAGAGAAGTGCATTATGATTGACAGCACAACGGGTATATTGCAGAGCTATAATTAAGGTTCTGATTGGTTGTCCTGCGTGTAATGTGTTACCTAGGCTGCTGTTAGTGCCTCTTAAGAATGTCTTTTTCATTCATCAAAGCAGCTTTTGTAATCGTACCTAATGTTTTACTGGCTTGGCTTCAGAGACCGCAGTAACTCTCCTCTTTACTGCGAACACCTGGATGCCAATTATGCTTTTTTTAACAGTGTAACTTTTCCGCGAGCTAGCTCTTTTCCCCCCCGGACCCTCCCCAAAAAAACAGACGTGTTAAGGAGACTGGTGCAAGTTGGTGGTTCTTGAATATTTCAGACCACGAAACAAGCTAAATATTTGGGTTTGAAAGTGCTTATTTGACAAGTGAAATGCAGGCTCAAGCAACAAGACCAACGACGAAGGCAAAAACTAGAACTGAACTAGAACTAGAAACTAAACCAGGACTACATTTTGACTCATTCAAGGCAAACCCATGGGCAAGTTTAAAGAGGGACTAAACTCTTTACAAAACACGTCAAACCACAAGTCAGAGAGCTCTTGAACATGCTTAAATCAGGTATAATCCAGAACTGAACCAGGACTAAACAAATACAAAACCATTGCGAAATCCAGACTACTAAATCAGGCAAAACTGAACATATCAGTACAAACCAGGTCTAAAATCAGGACTAAACCAGGACTATATCAGGACTAAACATGTATACGCCCACATCAATATTCAACCTACGTTTACTTAACCATGTCACAGCTAGGACTAAACCAGGTCTTTGGAGAGCTCAACCAAGAATTCTCCAGAATTTATCCAAGACTAAACCATGTCAAAGCCTGGACTAAATCCAAAATTGTACCATAACTCTAAAGTGGTCTAACCAAGCTCTAGCCAAAACCATGTCTAATTAAGATCCAAGTCGGGGAGAAACGATTAATCCAATCTTAAAACCAAGTCAAAACCAGGACTAAAAAAAGGTCTATCTAGCTTTGACTCAATCAAGTCAAAGAACTGTTCAAAAGAACCAGAATTGTTCCAGGACTAAACCAAGGGCTAACCAAACTATCCAAAACCATGTCTGATTAAGATTCAAATCAAAGTTTAAACATAATCTAGACCAAGGTTAAAACCAGGTCAAAACCAGGACCAAACCAGAGCTCAAACAGAATTTATCAAGCTCTAACTAAAAGCAGGTAAAACCCAGCTCTAAACCAGGGCTAAAACATGTCTAAGAAGGTGATAAAATGTATGTAAAACCATGACAAACCCAGATAAAGACCTGGACTATAAGCAAAGGTCTTCAACATAGCATCATCTATTGTGCTCTTTGATTCCACTCCTAATGTAATCTGAGGCTGTGTACGTGTGGGATTGTGCCAGCGCGCGGCCTGGAGGTGGCGCTGAGAGGGCGACATCTGCTGTGAGCGTCGGGGTCTGTAGTTTGATTCCTCCACCTCTCCACTGAGCACGGCTTCTGCTGCTGCTGTGCTCGCTCTGACACATGTACTGTTACTGCTACTGAGAGAGGGAGAGAGGGTGGGAGAGAGAGGGCGGGAGGGTGTTAGAAGGGGAGGGAAAAGGAAAAAGAAAACAAGGAGCAGGAGAGAGATACATGGAAAGAGATGAGAAAAGAGAGAGAGAGAAAACTTGAAAGCGCTAGAGATGGTGGGAGAGGGAGATAGTGCGTGAAAAAGAAGATGGGCAGCAGGAGAGAGAAGGAGAGGGAGAGAGGGAATGGAAGGGAAAGTGTAAGAGGGGAAAAAATGGGGAGCGATAGAACGGGTGGGAAATGGAGAGGGTAGAAAGAGAACGAGGAGCAGGAGAGAGCGAGAGAGACAGTAGGGGAGAGAGGGAAGGAGAGAGTGTGTTAAAAGGGAAGGGAAAGGAAAAAGAGAACAAGGAGAGAGATAAATAGATAATAGATAGATAGAAAGAGAAGAGAAAAGGAAGAGAGAAAAAAAATATAAAAAAAAGTGCTAGAGATGGTGGGAGAGGGAGATAGTGTGTGAAAAAGAGGATGGGCAGCAGGAGAGGAAATGGAAGGGAAAGTGAAAGAGAGGGGGGGAAATGGGAAGCGAAAGAAAGGGTGGGAAATAGAGAGAGTAGAAAGAGAACAAGGAACGGGAGAGAGAGAGAGAAGGCGAAGGAAAGGGAGAGATAGACAAAAAAAGAGAGAAAGTGCTAGAGATGGTGGGAAAGGAAAAGAGTGTGTGAAAAAAGCGGACAGGACGCATGAGAGAGAACGAGAGAGAGAGCAAGACGGGAAGAGGGACAGAGCGTTAGAGAGAGCGAGAGTTAGAGAAGGGAGGGAAGAGGAGAGAGAGAAAGCGAGAGAGTGTTAGAGAGGGTGTGTGAAAAAGGAGAACAAGGAGCGAATGAGAGACAGAAGGAGAGCGAAAGTAGCAGTGTCCTTTGAGCTGGGCAGTGGAGAGAGAGGAAGAGAAGAGGAGAGGAGAGACGAGAGTGAAAAAGAGAACAATGAGCAGGTGGGAGAGAACGAGAGAATGGG
Source organism: Chaenogobius annularis (assembly GCA_015082035.1). Lineage (NCBI taxonomy): Eukaryota > Metazoa > Chordata > Actinopteri > Gobiiformes > Gobiidae > Chaenogobius > Chaenogobius annularis. The sequence continues at coordinate 1,672,076 of BJKM01000106.1, forward strand.
TGGAAAATGAGAGAGACAAAAGAGAGCGTGCTAGAGAGGGTGTGTGAGAAGAGAGAACAAGGAGTAGGAGGAGAGAAAGAGATGGAAAGAGAGAGTGAGAGAAGAGAGACCGAAGGGGAGAGGCGGGAGAGCAGTGTCTTCAGAGCTGGGGCGTTGGAGAGAGAGAAGAGAGGGATTAGATTGTCATTGGAAAAGTAGATTAAATTATTACATTTTAATCCCAATAATTGGAATTATATAGGAGTTTTTGGGGACTTTAATTGAGCTTGTTCTATCTTTTTACACAAATAAGAATCTTTTTTTAATATGATATATGCCCAGAGCTGTGTGTACATTTTCCTTCTTAACTGTTTCATGTGAAAAAGTTGAAACATTGTGGTTATTGAGCGATTACGATATCCGATATTTGGCTTGCTGGTGTTGCCCTTACCAACAGCGATATTTAGATTTTAAAATCCATTTTAAGATCCACACATCTATTTTAAGATCACAAATGAACTTTTCACTCATAAACAAACAAGAACAAATGAGAAAAATAATTGCGGAAAGTCTTTATTTGATATAAAATAATTAGCTGTATGACTGAGTAAACATGCAGCATGTTTGTTGCCTAATTGCGCTTTTATTTCCATTTTATTCATTTTTCTGTTAAAAAAAATACAATAAAAAATATTATAGATATTGGCACCAAATATCTGCAATTTTTCTCGATATCGCCTGATACCAGTATTGCAGAAAATCGCTCTATATCGGCCGATACTGATAATGAACCGATATTTCGCCGGTTCCTAATGTCGGACATATAGAAACACACCAGAAACCGTCAAACCGAACGGACATATCCACACTTTTCCAGGTTATTCCAGCTACAGCCGTCTTCTATAGGCGTCTGATATATAGACGTTTAGTTCCATGTTGAGGAGACGACGCGTGGGCACAGAGATAAGCGCTGACAGTGCGGTGAACCCACTCATCGCTTGACACATTTGGCGTGGCACGAGCAAGGCACCACGAAATTCTTATCAGATTTAACCCCCCCCCCACCGTCCATTTTCTTCCGCCAATTTTCTCGCTGACACATCGTCGAATTGAAACGTGAGCCTCGGCGGCCGATTATCTTGCCCCAGCAGACGTGGTCCGTTGTGGGCGGGTCCGTGAATGTTTTATGACGCCGGCGACGCTGACACAAAGATGAGTAGTGGGAAACGCGCTTTTGTTTGGACAGCTGTTAGCTCCCCGACGCTACACGGCGCACCGGCCCACAAAGAGAGCCGAGAGAGTTGACAGCGTTTAACCCCACTTAGCGCCATCCGCAGCGCTCATGGAAGAACGCGCTGTAGCAGTACGCATTCAGGACGGTGACCCGGGCCGGCCGCACAGACTTGTTTTGGTTGGGTTGAATGAGTTTTGTGTTGGGGTTCGTTCTCACAACGTGCATCCTTAGTTTGAATGGACGGATAGCACGAGGATACATTCGCACCAACGTTAAGCCACCGAGTAAACAAGTACTATACCACAACTCAACCAAGACTGGGCCAGAACTTGAACAAGGATAAATCCAGACATGGACCATTCTAGAACCTTGACTTGAAGGTCATAAAGGTGTTCCCCCATAATTAACTTACTGATCCCCTTGACAGGTTCATGCTTGAGTGATCCTTTATTGTGCTGCATTTGAGGGTTCAGTGCTCAGAAAATTCCAGCTATCACGCACCCCCTATCTCCACCCACTGCTCAGCGCTTACTTGAAGAGGCGGGGCTGATTTGTTACAGTAAGTCAATGGGCCTGTTTCCATTATTAAGCCGTTCAAGATCAATATTGAGAGTGCAGTGAACAGAATGTAAAATAATGTGTAATCTATGTGCGGCAGTTGAATACGAAATTCAAGGGGGGAAAAGCATAATAGGACTTCTTTAAACATGTTTTGCAAAGGGCTTAACCAGGTCTATCTGGCGACGTTACAGACCCCAGTTCCAGTTGAGAGGAAAGCACGGACATCTTTCCCATCCACAAATCCACAAAGCACTTCTTTCAGCTCTTATTTCTCAAACAAATACTTAATGAAATCAATAGCGGCGTAAGTATGTTTGACAGTCACGATGTTTGTTTTGGTTACTTCAGACCTCTTCTTTTTACAATTGCCTAAACAAGTCTTCCAGTCAGTAGTCAGATTACTCACGTCTTACCAAAAGCATCCCATCAAATAAATCCAGTGTTTTTATCTTCCCAGATGGTTTTTAATCCCCCTTTCACACAAACGTACGTATGTGAGGAGTGGAGGTCTGCGCTCGCGTCTTTGTATTGCACCTCCATTGGACGCATGTGTGCTCGCCCCTCGCACATTGGAATGCAGGAGCCGTAATGTCCACGGAGAGGCTGCGGTGGGGCCCATATGTAGAGTATGTAAATCTGGTGAAATGGTCCCCAAAAAACCCCAAAAAAACCCCGCACCAATGAAGAGGCGACCTTGCCGGAGAGGGGGGTCAGCAGACTCATACAAGTGTTTGAATGCGAGGCAATCCCAATTTGGACACGCAACACGCTCCGGGCCATTCAGCGCCGACAAGGACAAACAGATGTCCCGGTATCACAGCCAAAACGCTGCGTCCGATTGAGCAGGGAAAACAAGGGGGGAAAAGGGATAAGTCTGTCTGGCCTCTCGCGGTGAATGGAAGTGTCCGATAAAGCAGGGCGTCGAAAGTGCTGAACTACGCAGTCTCTCACAGGCGCGGTGGGACTTATATGTTTACTCAGCGCTTTGGAAGACTTGTAGCGTGTTTGAATCGCGTTTGACGTCTTCATGTCGTCTCGTAGGATTGTACTTGCGCATAAAAGTACGCTGAATACACAACACGGACAAGCTTAAAGGTGCGCTATGTAACTTTTCTGGAAGAGGGTCTCCTACCAGTCTCTTTGAAGATGTTACTGCTCTGCCTGGGATGCTCGGCATTAACGTGCTGCATTTATTGAATTACAGTTGTTTTTCATTCTCAAAAATACATGCTGTGAGCGGGGTCGCGTCTCCACGGACCTGACTTGTTACTTCTCTGGCGGTGGCACTTGCTTGTTAGAAGACAATAATGACAAGTGAATAGGTGATTTAGCCTTGATAGATTGATAGGTTGTCTGTTATTTGTGTGAGTAACTGTGGGCAAGTGTAACAACAAACAACACGTGCAATACTAATATAATGCACAAGTACAACACCAGCAGAGGGCAGTAAAGTGACCTCTCGTTGGTTCTCTTTTGAAGGGCAATAGCAAATTTCGGGATGTAATTTTGCAATTCTTTACAATAAATGCATTTAAGTAATAAACCACAGAGGTGTTTTATGTTATAAATAATATTGAGTTAGACCTCATATTTACAACTGCCGAGGTTTACCAAAGTTCAGGCAGATGGTTTTGTGTGCTGCCTTCAAAGACTCGTGTTGACTGGGATATCCTTCTGTCACTGCAGCAGACATCACATAACAAGCTCAGGAAGCAAAGCAAGTTTACAGTGAAATTCATATGCAAAGAAGAAAATGTGTTAAAGGAACACAAAGAAATGTGAATAAAAGAGAAGAATGCTGATAAATGATCATATGTATGAAATAAACCCAGGGCCTGGGTGAGTGGTTAGCTCACTCCTCTTGCACCCGATTACCTTTCGGAGGTGTGAGTTACATGGTAAGACTATCTGTCTCTCAACAGGCGACACCCATAAGCCCCTGAAATAGTGATGGATTCAGAAAAGCTGCTGTCTGGAGAAAAGAGTAGTGGTAATCCAAAAATATGGAATAGAATTTGATTATTTTAAGTTTAATCCATTGTGGGGGAAATTAATTCTCTGCATTTGACCCATCCGTTAATGCCACTGGAGCAGTGAGCTGCTGCCGCGGAGCGCTCAGATCTTATTGGTCATGATCTTAGCTGAAGGATTTTACCTATTGTGTTAATGGGGGAGGAACGATGCCTGGAGGAAACCCACCCAGACACAGTGAGAACGTGCAAACTCCACACTGAAAGGAACAGGAGTCGAACCTGTGACCTTCTTTCTGTGAAGAGTATAGCATGAGTGCTAGCAGGACTAAACCACATTGCAAATAAGCCTGTATTACGTATGTTTGAAGCTGCACAAACCAGGTCTACAGTAAGTCTACAGTAGGTCTAAACTAGGAATCATTTGGCTAAGATCCGACTCCCATTAGATAAAATGCTCATAATGATAATACATCAGGAGTCGTTCTCTAGGAGCCGATACAAAAGAAGCCTACGGGACAAAAATGGCTTTAAAAATAGAAAACCACTTACCGGTACCTTTGGCATTAGCCATGCACACACTAACCAGTCAGATCTTTATAGTAATTGCAGAGTAGCGTCAAAGCTAAAGGAAGTCGGTAGAATTATATGGCCCATTACAAGTGTCTGGAAACTAACAGCAGGTGGATGTTCTGTGCAGATTCCACATGGGGGATCCACACAGGGAGGTTAGGCCCATAAACTTTAGGTCACCAGCACCCAGCATGTTAAAAAGAACCGGGACAATGGCGAGTATGCTTCCTCTCCATCTGGACACAGTGGGAACAGCAGTGCAAAGAGGAGGCCCCATAAAGAATATTGATGGCCCACAAGTCAGAAGACAATGTAGTAAAAAGTGAATTGAGATTTGAATGGTTCCTGGATGGTTTTAGCACTGGGGCAGCTTCATTTGGCCCAAAACACATAAGGGGTCGTAAAGTAATAGCAATTATCTGGAAACAAAACCTGTACAGAAAGTAACAATTAGGGTTCAGGGTCCAGACTAGGATCTCGTGCAGTTCCTAATGGGCCATTTTAGGTTCATCATTTAGAACAGTGTTACTAACATTGTTCTTATTTCCTGACTATTTGTGTTCATCAGCATTTAGCGTACAATTACAGTATAATATAAACTCATAAATATGTACTCCTGTATTGGTACAAGATCAAGGACAAAGATGATTTGAAGATGCTTCCAAATTGAAAAATTCTGATACAGACTTCTGGATGAAAGCCAAAACTGAAAAACATTTCAAAATCTTCTTGACGACAGAACATGCCTTGGGGTTTGTTAGCTCTGTTAGTTATGGGAAAAAATACAGGTACACTTTAGCAATTTTTGAAAGCTAACAGTTACATGTCGGAATGCAGAACACAGAGCAAGGACACTTTTGTCCTGAAGGCTGTTACTCTACTCCAACTGCCCGCACAGTGGATCTGCTGACCCTACCGGATGAGTCCTCCTGTTAAGCTGCACGAAGACCTTTGTTTGAGTTATTTCTATTTATTTTTAACTGCACAGTAAAGCTGCCCCTCTGAGATAAATATTGATGAATGTCTGCAGACTTCAAGGACAAGAATCAGTTTGTAAATTGTCATTTTAAATAACAACGCTACCTGCACTTTCTTTTAACACTAACGGTAAAATATCACTTTTGTACACTTCAGATGACTTTGATTACCACAATGGTTCAGGCAGGAGACTACGAGAATGTCAAGAAGAAAAACAGGTTGTCGAAGCCCAGACATCATCTATCTTTGGTAACATATGTTGTACAGATGCCTTTAAGGGCCGTCTCCATCTCTAAAGCACAACCTGTGCAGTGCTGCTTTGTGTTCTTAAAATCCACACATAAGACGTTCAGGTGATGCAGTCCTCTGTTTGTAATATTCTTTATACAAACGACATGCAAAGTATGTCTTTGGCATATTTCTAAGAGACATTCTTTTTTGTTAGCCATACTACAGGAAATACCTTGGTTAAGATGTCCAATTTGGTTTGTTAAACCTTTAAGTAGTAGTTTCTGGCTAATCTAACCTTTTGTCCTTGTTTAAATCATAAAGACATTTATTGTTTTTGTGATACAATTCTTCAAAAGCAAACACCCAGTGAAAATGGCACATTTCGTCGTATGCATTTGTTTTGGTCCTATCTGTGATGTCAAAGAGGTAAATTGGTTCTTGGTTGCAGAAATAGAGTTTTTGGGGCGTCGTATCGTTCAGACAAGATGACAAACTCGGGCTCGATATCATTGGAGGAGGTGATAGCTCTCATTCTCTGGCAGCGCGGCACACTTCTCCTTCGAGGATCCAGATAAGTGTGTCTCCAATTCAGCCTTATCAGCGAAGAACACACGAGCCCCCACCACTGGCCCGCTATCGGTGTCATCTGACCCAACGGGGTCAGCCGGCAGCCAATCACAACAGCCACGCATTTTATACCTAAACCATTTTTATGTATATACTACTAGTTAAGACTATTGCACTTGAAATAAGAAAAAAAATATAAAATAATATATTAAAAAAAACATCAAAAGATGGGGGAAAATCACAGCAAAATGTAATCAAATAAGAGTGTTTATTTATTTGTATTTTTTACTTATTGGAGGATACAAACATTGAAATAATAAAATAGTACACTGAATTCTAATCTCGGTTTGAATAAAATATATCTGCGGTAGTCAAAATGACTCAACTCAAGATGTATTCTGAACAGTGGTCTTAACTAATGTAGAGAGTAATTTTTTTGCTGTGAAAATGTTCCATCTGACTGTAACTTAAGTGCTTTGTGTAATCACATGGGAAATTACGATGACAATTTCAAGTTGCAAATGAATATTGACAGATGTTATCGATTTTATGTCTGAAATAAGCGTTGGTCATGTATTTGTTGGTAGAGCGGAGAAGAACTGCATTTATTAAACATTTCAATGTATTAAAAACATTGCCGGAAGCTTTTTTAGATTAGCATTTTTCCCCAGATAGTTTTGAATTAACCTTTAGCGTAACAGTTCAGTGAAACTTGCATCTTTATTTGGAAGAAGTCTGAGGAAGAAAAATTGCGCTAGGAGCTGTTTTTGAGGATCACAGACGGAGCTCAGTCAGGAATGTTCAATCACTCCTGGTAGGCTGTAATCGACTAAAGACGTGCTCTGTGCATCAATTAGTCGACTAAAAGGGGCGTGGCGCTGGCAAGGGCTCTCAAACGTATGAAGTGTCATTATGATTTGACCAGATATCTGACCCAAAGTGCACTGCCATGACCGCGAGATTACAGGAGATCACACAATTAGGAAGATTAAACTCCCAATTCAATTCCAAATCTCAAGATGATTTATTACTTATTCTTTCTGCTGTGTGAAGATAAGACCTTATAAACTCCCCCAGAATATTCAGTCGACTAATAAAATGTTTGTCGACCAAGACACTATTGAGCGATTCATCAACTAAACAACCAAAGGATCTGCAGCACCAAATACGACCACTGCAAGACTCATTATTATGATTATATTGTCAGTTTACCATCCTTGTTCACTCTAAGGGGGGGTCGGGTGTAGGTGTCAGGACCTTAACAGAAAATAAACGCATTTAAATCAACGAATTTTAGATGTTCTGATTTATAAATGACATCGGTAGATCCGCTGTACTGAGAAACCCCTTGAGTCTAGTCTTCCATCACCTTGACCTGACCACATTTTAAATTTTAACTCCCCAATTCTTCATTTCACCCTTCCTTCTTATCGCCTCATGATTTCTGCCACTCAGCACCATGTACCCAGCCAACCGTGCTCGCGGGTCGTAAAACTGTGTACCGAAAATACGGGTGATAAAACGTAAAAAATCGTTCAACTCTGAGACAACCGGTCCATCAATTTCTTTGCATTGAGTTGTGGACGGGAGATGTGCGCTTCCTGGAAATTCCTGTGTGTTTGAGGATTGTCAGACCGAGCTGTTTAGTGCTGCCGTCAGCGAGCTCCTGACCTTGGGCATAAATCAATACCCACCTGCGCCATCTGAACCGACCAGGTTTCTATCTTCTCAACATGGATATAGTTATGTGTCAATGATTGGAGGCACTGTTTCTCAAAGTGGGGTAAAAGAACTTGGTGGTATGGTTTTGAGTTAGCCTTGTTTAAGACATGGGAGAGTCCTGGTTTAGTCTTTGTTCAGTTTGGTTTACCAATTGTATATCAAATTCTTACCTTTAGATCTTTGCAATTCTTTGTAATGCCTGGTTCAGGACTTGTCAGTCCTTGGTAAGACATGAGGTAGTCCAAGATTCAGTTCTGGTCCAGTCTGGGTTACATGTCGATTAAAATAATTTCTATCTGGAATTCTTTTGCAGTTCAATTCTAGGTTCGATTTGTTGGGTTCAAACCTAGTTGAGACTTATTTTACATCACGTTGGGACCTGGTTTGTCCTTGGTAAGACCACTGGGTTCAGAACTAGCTGAGGCATTGTGTGAGAGACCTGGTTTAGTTCTTGTCTAGTCTGGTTTACCTATTGTAGACTCAATTCCTAGCTACAATCTTAGCAGCTTGCAGCTCATTTCCTAGTTTGATCTTCGGGTTCAGACCTGATTGAAACTTATTTTAGATCCGATTGAGGCTTGAGTTAGTCTTGGTAAAGGATGTAGAAGCCCATTAAAACCAGGTTTACCGATTATAGACTGAGAGTTTTTCAAACAATTTGTTTGGTTCTGACCTGGTTGGGACTTTTTTGAGACTTGGTTGAGACCTGGCTAAGGCCTGGTTTAGTCCTGGTTTGCTCCTTCTTGACATAATTCGGTTACATGATGCAAAAGTCAACAATATGACTCTTTCCTACCTCGTTTCTACCCTGTAACTATTAAATAATCAATCAATCACTCCACTATCTTTGTATTTCCAACCAATTCAAGGCATTTACCACAATCCACCTTCAAACTCATTTCGGTCACCAATTTCTTCACTTCACATCTAGATTCAACAAAACGGTATTGGCACATTTCATGGTTTGTCACGCCTGCGATGCAATGCAGTGACGTACAGAGCTTTAGGGATGAGAGCAAGGGGACACAGGCTTCGTTTTCTCCTCTTACGACAACATTTCAAGGTGAATGCTTCCCGACACAATACCCCTTCAGTGAATCCATACAACGCTGACCCACATTCTGACAACCAAAGACCAAAGACGGGCTGAGGTTTTGTCATGGGTGACCTACAAAACGGGGCACGCTTGATAACGTCTCCACAAATAAAAGAGGCTTCTGATATCAGTCCTGTTTAACATATGTACGTCTTGGGACTTGGGTTGTAGCTGGCTCTGAATATTCACAGCTTTCACACACACAAGTGGGGCATAGCTACATTATTCAGTGTGTTTGTTGTCAGGTTCACACCAAGACGCCGGCGCAGTTTGACATTTAGCAAATTGCAGTTTTCCTCAAGTTGCTGCTTCGTGTTACTTTAATAGTTTTATGATTGTGGAGATTTGGATTTTTTTGACTTGCATGTTGAAATGTTTTTGTTTTGTTTATCTTGAGACTCAGTCGAATGTACCCAAAAGTTAGGAAAACCATTAAGAAAAACTGCAGAACGTATAAGCAGTGCTTTCATAATGGCATTAGACTGCTGCAAGAAGCAGATTTTCATTCATGTCTTTTTATATTTGAAAAAACATCACTCTTTTGTACTAATTTATTGCTGAAATGTTTTTAGCACTTACACCTCAAATGTAGGACAACACATGATTACTCAGACATGCAGGAACCAATCAAAATACAACTGTAATTCATGATAAGAACATTGTTTAATAAAAGCTGATTTTGTTGAAAAAAACCATCACAAATGAAACTTCACACGTTAAATGATCCCTTTACGAAACCAATATGAAAAGCTAGTGTGAAAATAGGTCATAAAAAGGAATAATAATGAATAAAATAAAAAATCTGAACTACTTTTGAATGTATTATTTCTTTATGTATAATATGGTTTGCTTTCTACTTCAGCAGAATTCAGGAAATTAAAAATAAAAGACCAAATCATTACATGACAATAATGCAGATTACCAAACTCAGTCATACAACACTATTGGCACTAAATTAGCTGTTTTGTCTTATAGTTCAATAGCAAGTTTTGTCTGTATTTAGTTTTTGATCAAGTGACATTATTATAACATTGGATAGGTATCTAAAGAGACAATAGTGCATTATGTTATCGAGTATATTACATTTTCTCTTCTAAATCTTTCCCTGCTTTAACAGCCTGACTCTGGTGCTCGCTGGAGCGGCCGTATGGGAGTCTGTGAAGGTGATCTACACTCTGACAAGCTGCAGTCTGACAAAGTGGATTTTAGCTTCAGAGCTTTGGCCCTGTTTGAAAAAAAAAAAAGAAATCCCCTAAAACCTCTGCGACGCTGAACGCTTCCTGTGCTCAGAGAGGAGGAGTGAATCTGCAGATGTAAAAGACAGAGCTGAACTTTAGGAAGAGATAGAGATGGTAAAATAATCACTGTGAGGCATTTAGTCTTGTCGTTTACAACTAGTCTGTCTAATGTATTCGGCGTCAAAGTTAAACGTTTAGGAAAAGCAATTTTTTGACCAGAAAGAACTTGGAGAACTTGAAATGGGCTGTACGTGAACATGGCTGTGTTCACCAACTCCATAGCACTTCTTCTACCATAACGTTTCCTTCAACTATCAGTAATATACGGTAATCATGGCTAGCACTCCTACGCACAGTAAGAAGGTTATGGGTTTGACTGGACCAGGCCTTCTGAGTGTATTACTTACTACCAAAAAGCAAAGCTGCTTCATATAGGCCCTGCTTCTACTAGCGCTACAGCACCACCACCACATTTTTCTTCTACATCAGACAATATAAGTTAGAGAGATGTTGACATTGGCGTTTCATGACGGCTGTGATGTCATTGTGAGATGCTTCTGATGAAGACGGAAGTTAAGGCTGGTTTTACAGAGTCACGCTCCGCTCAGCTGATGTCCTGATGTAGACCATTTGAGCTTCTGTGGAGCCACTCATGGTCCAGGTGCATTGTGGGAATCCAAACTATTTCAATTGCATTTATTTATTAACCAGGTGAACAAAACAATCACATTAGGCTGAAGTGAAGACATTTCTGTGACCATTTTGAGCAGTTCCAAGCTGTTTTAATCAGCGGCCCGAATTGTCTTCTGTGTTTGTGGATCAAACAATCCCAGAACTTGCGGTCGGTGACTTTTTGGCCGAGGAGCTTACATTTTCACTTGATGCTGGACTAAAAAAGAGCCTTTACCATCGAAAACTTGTCAAGTTAATACATCATACTACTGCTACTGCTACTACTACTACTACTACTACTACTAATATATTACCTCTAATAGTAATAATTGACAGTACAACTTAAACAACTACCATTGCTATCACTTGGGGTCATAATACACTTGAGTAAAAGTACGGCATTCCCCAACTCTGCTTAAGTATGTAGCTTATATAGCTTTGTACTCACTGAACTGTCCTGGTTTAGCCCTTCCCATGATTTGCCCACGGATTAGAGTTGTAGATTTATACGTCGCAGGACAGGGTCGCCGTGGGAGCTGCCTGTGCGCGAGGCTGAGGGCGGCTCTCCGGTTCAGTGGGTGCTCGCGCTGGTTTCGACATTAGGCTGATGGGAAAGTCAGCGGCGTGTGATGGAGAGAAGATATGCACACTAAGCTCTATCGGACCTGCAAAGAGCATCAGAGAGAGAGCGAGAGGGAGAGATCCTGCTGCGGAATACAGTACCATTTCTGTAAGTAGTACTGTTGGAGCGTGCGCTAAGTGGAGCGGTAATATATGCAATGCTAATCGATATGTCCTGTTTGGTGATGAGAAAAATAGAATAGGTCTCATAGAATTTAGTTTGTATAGGCTGTGTGTTGGATTGTTGGACTAAAACCACATTCCTTTGGGTTTAGAAAGTGGCCAAAATTGTATTGAAGTTAAAAAAATACTACAATATTACTCACGAAGTTGTCTGGGAACATAAGAATCTCAGTATCTCAAGTAGTATTTTTTCTGGAGGTAACATTTGATTTAGAGTTTTTAGTTTAGTGAAAGGACAGAATATTAAATAATGCACTAAATCTGGTATTTTCAAAGGATAAACAGAAAAGCTAAATCATATCTGAAGGAGCGGTGGAAGAAACACAAATCAATCAACATGAAACTTTTGTCTCGTGTAGCACAGTGGGAAGACCACTGTTACGCCGTTGGATATACTACTCGAGCAAGTGTTAAAGTATGGGATCTGAACCCAAAGTTAGTCAAATAAATGTACTTGAGGAAATGTAACTGTAAAGTTGCTTCAGTAAGACTTTTATAAAGGAAAACCGGTCTTGCCTAACGACACAACAACAGTATTAAGTTAAGGGATGAACATCTAGCCTCTCCAATTTCTTCTACCTACAACTGAGATACGTACAGTTGTTTGAATTATGCATGGATTAAACACCAGACAAGAGCACTCAATTGGTGTGTCCCATCGCACTTGCGGCAGTAGCTGGTGTCGGTTTTTTTTAGCCGTTTTCTTATAACCAGATGGTTTGAGTTCCACACAGTTGTTCATTGTGTTCTTAAAGGCACTGGATTATGACCGTCTTAAAAACATGAAAAACAGAGCTAGTTCATTTCCAACAGTTTGCAGCGGTCCACATGTATCGCACACCTCTCTCAGGCCGTCAAGTTTGGCCATCATGGTAAAGCTAACAACAACTAGCATGCTAACAGCACACGTTCTGCTTCGCGGAGGACAAAACGCTCTATAATTTGATGCAGAGAGCGCACAGTGGACTCATTTTCACCCAAATAGATGCTTTTACAATATGTCTGTACTGCGGCAACACAGATTTTACTTTATTACACGGAAAAGATACTTGTTCCCGCTTGCCAGTGTATAAAAGAGGCGAAGAGTGGTCGCCGGTGGTCGGAGAGGCCTTTGGCACATACATACAAGTTTCTGTCACAAACCCAGAACAGATGTGGCTACAAAAGTGTGGAGTATAAAAGGGGAACTCAACGGATAGTGACCTTGACTGTCCCAAAAGTCAATGTACATATCAAAGGCATTTACTCTGCTACTCCTATAAAGCGTAACTTGCAGCCTGACGGTGGAAGTCGGTGGTTCATCAGTGAGAAAGTGAGTTGATCCTGTTTTGGACCAGGTTTTAGCCCTCCGTGGACCGGCCCGTTGGATCTCTATAGCCCTGGCAGTGGGTTAATGCATTGGCCTGGCACTACACGGCAGTCTGGATCCAGTCTGACGGCGGCGCTTTGTCATACCGCCTGCTCTTCCTCTGTAGTTAGTCTGTGAAATGTAACAAAGCGGCCCCGGTGAATGGGGAGGCAGATCTGACCAGGAGGGACCCTCTGGCACGTTGAGGTTTTGGGGGGCGACCAGTTAAATCTGTCTGTTGTGAAGGAGGTTTGGGACAGTGTTTTGCACCCCACACGGAGCGAAGACTAGGGGAAAACTCTTCACTTCTTGGTTTCGTCGTGCAGTGCGTGTCAGATTATCAATGGATTTCATTTTCCTTGCCACATTAGATTCAGATTACTCACAATAACTTCTGGGCAAGACACTTCACCCGCCTTGAAGTATTTCACAGTTTTTCACATATGATGCAAACTTTACTTTTTGAGCTGTTGTATTCATCTTAATTTAGCTTGTTTCAATAATCAGGTTTAGTAAGTCCTCTTCCTCTGCGTCTCACAAAAACATTCAACACGCACACAAATGTACTTAACTTGTGATGTCAGAGGATGAGATCTGGAGGTTTCCTGTGCTGTTTTACGTCCATATATAATCGCCAGACTCATCGCCATCAAATCAAGCTCATTACAACTATATGTTTGCATTTACATAGCATTAATATAGCTTTATTTATCCACCCATTTTAATTCCTTCTACAGCCAGTAGTGCTAACACAATTCCCGATAAAGGAATGCCTCAAGTATTATTTTAGGTTCTAAATCACGAGATGCCAAAGTAAAAAGCATGTTTAAAGGCCAATAACAATGCAAATAAAGCATCATTTGTGTCCCGTACGTGACAAACCAAACGAGATGACACCTTCAGACCGTGTCCAAAATCTCACCATTTTAATTATTCCACTAAACTCTCCTTACCCTGCCAGTTACTCTGAGATGATTTCTCCGCAATGGCCCATATGAATATAGGAAGCCCAGTCGACCGCAGCGCATCTATAATGGGCTGAATCAGAAAATATTTCCGGACCCTGAGCATATTTGTTCCCTTCATCTATTTCTGAATCGCGGCGGCGTTTGCCAGAGCCACAGATTCTCTCACAAAGCCCGCTTCAGTCTCTACTCATTGCAGAGGTCCATGTGGAGAGCAGCCAGACTCGGAGTGAGAAAGCCAGCCGTCCGCCCAGAACTAAAACCCGAGCATCCACAAATGCAATTTTCAGCCTGTTTTGTTGATTTAATCCTTAGTTTGTGACGCCCGGGCTCAGCAGGGATAAGGTTGACATGGTTTGTGTGACAAACAAAGCTGTGTGTTTGATAGTGGGACTAAAACGCATGTCTTTTGGTGCAGAAATCTCCTGCAAGCTGCGTGGTGTGATTCATAGATGTGTCATGCACGTTCTGCTGTCTGCTGGGATTTTAAAGGGATGTTTGCAATAAGTTGTTTTAGTCTTGCACAAATAAATGTACTTTTTAGAGAGCCATTTCTCTACTGGTGTTCACTGCAATTTGGTGCGTTTAAATCTGTATTTTTTAGAGGCTCCACATTAGGGCTGTGCAATTCGTTCATTATAATAACTTGTGTTTTTACTGATCAACAATGTGAAAACATTTTGAATTGTAAAATCAAGGTTTATTATGCAACAGGTTTACTCCTGACTTTCTTATGAGTAAGCGTTATTATGCAGAATACAGAGGACAGGGGAGTGAACTTCAGATAACCATTAGGGCTGTTGGACCATAACATTTAATTAAATAGACTTAAACAAATATTGACTCAACTGGTATCATTTTGGTATTAATTATATTTGATTGCACATTAATGTTAATGAAGACAGTTGCTCATAAATAGTAGGATATGAGAATAAGAATGTGATGAGCTGCCCCTGTTTTTCATTCATGTTTGACAGTCTCCTTCTCAAGACCTCAAAACAGCCTGTTCCACCAGCTGAGGTCATGAGGTGGTAATCGTGCTTGTCCATGTCACTTGACTTCTGACCGTTTGTGAAGTTGCCTTGACTGTAATGCATTTATTTATTTTTGTCTCGCTATCTAGTATATGTTTTACTATTTCTTTTTCAACTTGTATGTTTTATGGGAAAATATTTAAATAACGCCACACATCAAAGTTATTTACGTACACAAACATTCGGGTAGCCTTTGCATTTAATTGGTTTCGGTTTTAGTAAAAAGTTAGCACATGTGTATTGAGACAGAAAGACCTTTGTAAAAACAGATGTGTCCTTTACCGCTCTTTTGTAACGTCTTGTGATGTACGCCCACAACTCGCTTGGTTCTCATGTATTTATTCATTTTAGCTCATTTTAATAACCCCACAGAGATATAATGGGGTCAGCTCTATCTTCCTATGTTTGTTGTTGAGCTTGATAATATCCACATATAATAAAGTAGTAGTAAAGGTCAGAAAGGGTCTTTTTGTGCGCTAGTGGTTAAGGAAACGGATATCATACAAGCAGAAGCACGTAACTGTGAGTTACACCGGCGCCTTTGTCCACAGAGCCCTTTTGTGTGACAGCTTTCAGCCACCGTGGCCCCCGAACAGCAAAAAAATACTCATCATCGAGAGCGGAGGCAGAATATAGCGCGCCACATTCTCCCCAGTCCTCCACAGAGAGGCCTGTCTCACCTGTCCCCCGGTGCACAGGGGTGGACAGCTCCATCCTCACTAGCCCCAGCTCGTCTGTCAGCCGGCCTAATCACACACAATACCGGGAGCAGAAACAGCCAAACCTGCCTCACCTATCACCCAGAGACCATCCGCTGCCCACACGCACGGAAATAGGACATGCCTTCATGGGTATAACCAGAAACTGCAGACGAGTGAAGTAATATAACTTGGCTAAAACGTGGTTCCTTTTGCTCTTTTGGTGGCGTAATGTAAACTGAGGACACACAAGCGATTTAACGAGGACTGCACCTAATTGTAAAGCTAGTGTGAATCTCTAAACCAGGGCAATTCAACTTTATTTTCCAGAGGGCAAGATTTTTTGGCGGGCCAACGCTTCTGGGCCGGAGGTGCACAACACGTATTACAGTAACAACATTTATCGTACAAAATATCCTGAACACCGTTTCAATAAATTAAGTAGTTAGCTGAATACAACAACTACTGAACTACTTTGTGAGAAATAACATTCAAAAATGCTTTACCAACATTTCTTTGCAAAATTGCCCAACCAGAACTGAACCAGAACTAGGACTAGACTATTTATTTATTTGACAGGGACAATGCAATCATGCATAGCTACAAAACAAAGCTTGTAGCCGATGCGATGCATACAAAGTTTATAGCCAGTGCTAAGGCTAAGGAATAAAGCAGAATCAAACAAGAAATAAACCAAGGCCAAACCAGGTAAACCAGTAAACAAGATTTTTTATTTTGTTTTTTCTATATTTGTAAAATTGCTCATGCGCTGCATTAAACTGCTTGGAGGGCCTGATTTGGCCCCCAGGCCTTATGTTGAATAGTCCTGCTCTGAACAATTGTATTGCAAGACAGCGTTAAAGCTGTAGCATGAAACAACTTTATTTGTGTATTTATATTAGTAAGTGTAGTTTCTCTCCCCATTTAAGTGTATTATAAAGACATAACTTTGTGTCAAAATCAGACCGCTGCATCTAATGGTAATTGTAAAACTTTTAAGATACTTTTAAACCACATGAGGCACTAAATGATGCTTTGTGAGGGAGAAGAATGTTTTAAAATTATGCTGTAGTGGCCATGAATGTGAATACTTGCAATATGGCAAAGAAAATGAGCATTTAACTGTGTTTCCTCATCATTCGTTCACTCAAAGTTGTTGATTCCTGCATGTTTGAGTTAATCCAGTTTTTTTTCCCTACAACTGAGGCTCAAGCACTTTGAAAATTTCTGTTTCCACCTACCCCCTACCACCTATCCCCGCCCACATCCTTGTACGTACAGTAGTTGCATTTATTTGAAAAGCGAAGACTCCGGGTGACACATAAAAAACACATAAATGACAATCTGCTGCTCGTTATTATGAAATGTCATTAGGAAGAGGCGGGGCTTATCAGTTCTCCCGTCTTGAACAGGAAGTCAATGGGCACGAACCTGTTACCAAGCCGTTTAAGATTTTGTATTGCGGTAAAAAGCACAACACGTCTCCTTTAAATAGCTCTTTTCTTCATTCAAGCTTTAAAAATCCGGTTCCATTAGCTTTAATGTCAGATAATTAAGCATGAACAGTTTCTTTTTCTTTACCAATCTGTAAACAATACATTTTTTAAAAAAATATACTTTTTGTTACATAGTCCTAATAATAAAATAAATTATATATACGTTTAATTTTTTCAGAACACTGCCTTAAAACATCCATAGTGCGATGTAAAATATTGTTGCCAGATACAGATTTTTTTATCATTTTTTACATTTGTGCCTTAAGCTATAACTTTGTCTTTAGGTGGGATACAAAGTAGACACAGGCCATCTCAGACCTGTGCGTTAATCATTTTTAATTTTTTTTTAACATTACAAAAAAACATAACATAACAACAAACTGGCCTAGTAAAAAATCAAAAAAGAAATAGAATAATATTTAAAAAAAAAAAACAAACGCATATTATACCAAAAAGTACGAGTCCCATTTTGTCAATTGTTTATTGAATTCGTCTATTTTCAAGTTGAGTCCAGGGGTTATTTTTCCATGGTGCGTGTGTCAGTTATGATGCCCGTCCAGTCCTTAGTCATTGGATCAGTTTGTGTCATCCATTTTTTTGTGATTGCCTTCTTCCCGGCTGCTTAAAGTATGTTCCAGAGTTATCCATCCATTACGTCCATAGACTGCCCAATTACTTTCATATTACTTCACTGTCGAAACGCAAACATTTATTCCAACATGACATTTAGACACAGCACACAGAAACTATCACTGCCCGCTTCCTACACACAACCACACACACACACACACACACACAAACAGCCGCAGATGTCTTCACCATCTCTTTCCACGTCGCTGTGACTAATTCAAGAGGCAGAGAGGATATAAAAATCACCTCGAAGAATATATGTATCTCTGCCAATACATCACCTGCAACTGCGCATTTCCCTGTCTGCTTATGTAGACTCCTTCAATGGTGGGAATTAACCTTTAAAAGCGAGCCTTAGCCAAGACGCCCGACTCTGGTTTTCACATTGCAGGTAGGAAATGATTACTGTCAGCATCTTTGACAAGGTGGGGTAAAAAGGCCAGTTATATAAGCCGCTGCCTCCGCCTCAGCCAGCAGACATGCAGTTAAAGCGGCGCGCTGTGGAAGTGGGTGATACATATATAATGTAGTCTATGGTGCATTTACAATCTGACAGGCGCTGGCATGCACTGTATACAAGTGGAAAGCAGCGTAATTAGCAGCAAAGTGTTGAGGAATTAGTCCAACCGCAGATGTACCGCGTCTGCCAAGGAAAAGACAGCTTGGCACAGGCTGGATTTCAGGCATGAATTCGGTCAGGAAAATAATAATAATAATAATAAGGTATTAGATTTATATTGTACTTTAAAAGGCTCGTAAAGTGCTGCACAGAAGCTCTTTATCCCCTCACTGTGGAATAGTCAGTTCTTTGTAGTGTTTCAAACTGGATATATACGCACAATACCCGATTAGAGGTGGGAGATATAGTGAAAAATGTATCATACTGGAACTAAATAAAAATAACTTCAAAACAAGGGTGTAAAGTGATATTTTAGCATTTTTCTGACGCATTGGTTTTTGAATATGCTTTTAAAAAATAATAATAATAGATCAAATAAATAGTCATTTTAAACCAAAACAAATGAATACTTTCTTTATATTACCATGTGGTCTTATGCTAGTTCTGATGAAGCTCAAAATCAATCTAAAACTTGTGCTATTTATGTGATTTTTGTTTACGTAGCGATACTTCAAATACTTCTTATTAGTATCAACTTTCCATACAACTTTTGGTATCGATTAGTATCTGATTTTTGATACTTCTGACAACTATATGCCTTGGGGTCGGAAATCTTGCTGCCTTTCTATACTAAATGATTACTGTGCTCAGAAGGTAAGCAATCATTTTAACTCACCTAAATGGTTGGTAGTTTGATCCCTGTATTAGGATACCCTTGATGTGTTCTTTTTTTAGGGAAGTGTCGTTCTCATGGACACAATAAAAGGAAGTAATGTAGGAGAGATCGTACTGCCAAAGCCAACCAAGGATAATTATCACTCTTGGACGGTTATGTATAAAACTAGTGTTAGTTTCAAAAGCACACTTAGCTAATCATTACGCGTTACTTTTGTTATTGCTTTCTATTGGGCTGTGCAATTAATCAAAAAAATAATCCATTAATCACGATTAGTTATGGCTCATACTTGAATTTAATCTGTTTGCCAGAGAATAATTGTATGGAAGTCTGTAAAAAGAATCAACCCTTGTTTTAATGCAGCTTTCAAATATCTGTAGCATCTAATTACAGATACTATTACAGAAACTAAAACGTTATAAAAACAGAGTTGCCGCCTTGGAAAACTATGGTCAGTGCATTGTTCCTATGTAATTAAATAAGTAAATAAGCAGAAGACGACTCAATGCATGTACACGCTCATAAAGCTAAAAGAAATAAAAATGTGATTTTCTTCACTCTCGTCACTCGATATTCCCCTGCAGACGTAGTAGACATTTTATCCTCCATTGAACTGTCTACCAGAATTGAGTAGCACAGGCAGTTCCTCCACTTTCTAAGCTCCTCTCTGTCCCGGCCGTAAATTACAGCCACTGGTAGCGTCCCGGTGTAACGCGATGCCACCATCAAAACGCATTTCAAACCGTAATGTCTGAAGATTGTTGTCAATGCCACCAGCTCAGCACATTTTGGGCCCGAAGACCTTTTTAAAAGAATCACAGGGCCGGTGAAAGCAATAAGCCTCGTGTTACTTAAGTTGCGAAGGTTGTCGGAAAAAAGGAGAAAAGGTAGGAATGCTGACGGACAAGTTTACGGGGAAGTTTTCTGCAAGCCGTAGAGGTTTACTGGAAGCCCACAGCTGGCCTAACCATAGACCTTTATCAATCATGGTCGGTTTGTAGTTTGAGCAATGCAAAAGAGAGGATGGCGTTTTGCAAGCAGGTGTTTCACAGACTTTGCTTTTTTGGTCGCGACCTGTCTCAACCCGATCCACAGAAAATAATGCCTTTAGATCCCCCAAGGTCGCACTTTTGGCCTGCGGTAATTGCGGCTGTCTCCAACCTCGGAGGAGTTGCCAAAAGCGTCACCGCAATGTCGTCCGCTGCTCACTGCGCGCCTCTTCCCCTCCCCGAGAGAGAGGAAGAGAAAAATGGGTCAGATACATCAACTATAGTGGAGGTTTTGCTTTTGTTCGCGGGGCAACACGAGAAGGTTAATTGCTTTTACAGTGAGATGCTGTTATACTTCACTGCGGTTGTGTTGGCGGCGTGCGGGGACCGTGTTGCTGAATCAACCTGGAACGCAAGGGCAAAAAGATGGATGTGTTTTGCGTCGTTTGGGAACGTGTGGTCGTGGAGAAGTAGAAAGAACATGAGACAACTTTTCAAAGGTCTATTGTGTCAAATGTATGAAGTCAAAAGCATGACAACAGCAAAAGAGTGTCAAAGTTAGAAGGCATTAGTCCGAAGAACGTAATCGGTCTGAATTTGGCGCACAGTCAAATGCCAAAACATTTACAATCAGGATTCTTATTTTTTGGATTCAAGGAACTGTTTGTCCCTCCAAGGTTCTCATTGCAGTTCACATTCTCTAAAAGAAAATACTTTTTGTTTGGGGACAGGAGTGCGTAATCGTTCTGGAGGCATTTAATTGGCCAGATAACTTTTAACATGTCTACTGTCTCTACTATTACATTTGTGTATTTAGTTTTAATAGTTGTCTTGAACTTCTACTTGGTAATGTATATTTTACTTACCAAAAATCTTGTCTTGTCCTCTCTCCTCTCTCTTTTGCAGGAATCAAGGAAAAAAAAGCTTCATATTTGGTAGTACCGTCTCCTATTTTTAATTCTGAAGAAAACCCAACCCAGGGGTGTCATAATGGGGGCGAAAGTATTACTCCTAACTTGTCTAACCACGGCACTGCTACTACAACTCTCCGAGGCTGGCCTGGTCAAACAGGTCATCCGCCATCGCCGAGAGACTCTGATGCCCAAGAAAGCTGAAGAAAACGTCACCTTACCTCACCCAGACCAGCCCGTCGTCTTCAACCACGTCTACAACATCAACGTCCCTTCTACCTCGCTCTGCTCCGTGGACTTGGACACTCCGGGCACGACGGAGCCAAAGCACAAGAGCGGACCCATGGATATGCAAAACACAGAGCACATGGAGCACACGGTGGACGGAGAGAATCAGATCGTTTTCACTCATCGCATCAACATCCCCAAACAGGCCTGCGGCTGTGACAACCACCTCCCGGACCTGAAGGACATCCTGAGCCGGCTGGAGATGCTGGAGTCAGAGTTGTCTGCACTCAGAGAGCAGTGTGGGAGTGGGTCCGGCTGCTGTGGTTCTCCGGTTACAGGTACAACTACTACTATCAATGTAGAAGAGAGTAAAATAGATGCCCAGACACAAGTTGGAATCAAAACTATCTAAATTGATTTGAGCAGTTATCAATATTGTGATCAGCCTCAAACTTTTTCAGATAATCATGGTGAAAATATTATAATTATGTGTAGAAATTATGATCTAGGCATTATTTAAAAGGTTATTTTTTCAGATCAGACTTGTCTTGTTTACAGTTTCGACCGCTCACTCTCAATGTGATTACAAGTGACAAAGTAAACAAAAAAGATGTGGATTATGACACAGTGACCAAGCAAAAAAAACACAAACAAAATTAAAATAAACAACTCTTAAGGATAATATACAGAAGGACAAAAATTAACTTACACAGGTAACCGATATCGATTAACATAGATTTCAATATCCATGATGACAATCTCACGCAATGGAACAAAAGTGTAAGAAATATCAAGAAAGCACTGGTTTAAACATAGTAGTCGAAGCCACTTATGAGATTCTCTACGCGATAGAGGGTCTAGATCAGCCCAAGTGCCATTTGGAAAGTTAGATTCAAAGTAGGGTCTACCAAGGATTCTGGGATTAATTCTGGAGATTACAACACACATTACCTTAGAGAGGATTTATAGTTTGTGTATAATCCAACACAGTCTGGCTTAAATGAAACATTATAAAAAATGCAAGGTTCTCTGTAACATACTGGAGCAAGTTATTATGCATCTATCTTGAGAATATGTTATGACGAATTGCTGGCACTATTTCTGCAACAGCAGCTACAATTACTAGTTCAAGAAAGACTATAATGATGCAATCTAAGCAATGTCTATATTATATATAATATACTATCCGCCAAACAGATAACGGAGAAGAATCAGAACATATACTTCCAGAACAAAGTATATCATGCTCAAGAGATTAAATTTAAAGCCAAGATTGATAAACACAGGTGAGTTGTTAATGTAAAACATGAACATCAGAGCTTTCGGTATATAAAAAGTCGTTAGGTTATTTCAATTTGTATAAGACAAGATATGAGTAACATGTTCTTTATTCAACATTTGCTATATCCTATACTGACTAAAAGCACACTCTGAACATCGGCCTCTCCAAACCACAATTAGTCACAGGTCATCCAAGTTGAGTGACACAAGAAACCGGTGGTGTGCACTGGTTACGATAATATGTACACTATCAGCACATTATTACTTTACATGGATAAAGCATAATTCTAGATGGAAACTCGATCACAAACTGTTCCAGGCAGTGAAGGCTTGAGATACTTAGGTACTTTCGGCATAATCACAACCTAACCCTTGAGATAACGTATTAGTCAAACATCGGTTATTCTACACTTCTCTGTTCACTTGATTCACAAAGCATGTTATTGTCACATATATTGAAAAATCTTATGTAAGATAAAAGATACTAGGTTGTTTTTGATAGACCCCGAACATGGAGATCTGTGAACGTGAAGTATTACAGACCAGGGAATTCGGAAATTTATCCCAGCAATTCACAGTGATGACAGAAGACAATATGTACGCAGAATTCACCATCACTCGTATACTTGCCATCTCTGTATCTTACGCAGTATACCCCCAGCCGTTCCCGAAGTAATACCTTACTTTTTCTCTACTATGTGGTTAGTATCCAAAAACATACGCCTGACATTTATAGCCCTCATCGCTCTATATTAACATCTTCTCTCTATTTCTATATATGTACATGTGTCCCTAGGATAGAGGATCATACACAAAGTTACTTCTAACTCAGCTCCCGACGGTCGTGGGAACTGGAGTAGTCGAAACGGTGACGGTTAATGCTTGGTTGATGAACACCAGCGCGCCGCCGAGGCCCCACTGCACCGAACCTGAATGCCAACGACTGGCCAAACGCACTAAGGGGCGACATGTCGGTTAGCATAGGAATATATTCTGCGAATACGTATTCGATCGCGCACTCTTGTGGCTCCCATGTTGCATTCGACTTGCTGGCTGTCGGAGCTTTGCCCTCGTTGATTGCGGGCACGATCTCCCAGGCGCATTCCAGCGTCGACGGCTTCCTGCCCGCTACTTCGTGCGAGGAGGGATTTTGTCGCCAAGATTGCTCAGACAAACTCTCAACAAACCTTAGAGGGGATATCTTTTCCGCGGGGCACCACACAACGCAAAACCACAAATCAATTCGCACGTTGAGAGTCGAATGCTGTTCTCGCCGACGCACCGTGGATTCGTCATTGATTTCGACGCTCACTACTCCTGCCGATGCTCCAGTCCACGTATTGTGTACGCGACAGACAGGCTGCTGGGCACACACTCAAACGAGAGACGTTCACGCTACTGCGATGAGCGCGGCTTTAGCCAGTGTATAGATGTGGTCGGCTTCACTTCTGTCTCCGGAAACTTAACAACCGTGTATGTGCGCAATGGTCCAGTGGGTTTGCCAGACCGGATACACCAGCGAAAGACTGAACTCAAAACTCACCTTGTCCCAACAAGCTGCAAAGAAGAGGTCAATGCTTTCAATTGGAAAATGCATTGCGATCCCGGTTTTGAAGGCTGCCGATTGTTCTCGTTTTTATCCTGCCCGACAACTGCAGAAACAGGGGTTCAGTGTGTGAACGGAAGATTGCTCGCGTGTTGTCGAGCTAATACTTCGGTGTTTATAGAGGAGTAAGACTCGATGTATGGAGATATATTCTAGCTTCCCCATAATAATTGCCCCAAAACATGGACGCTACACAGCGTCATAAACACTGATGAGGTCAATTAGCAGTCATAGGCAGCGAACAACAATATGGGCTGTAGTCTGTTGATTTGAGGTACTTCTAGCAGTGTTCAAGAAAAAAGTGATTTCTCCAATTAAAGATTGCTTGGACGCGCGCGGAATTGCGTACTGCACAGAAGCTAACCCGCAGCCTACTTCGCGTATGTAGCTCATCCTGGTGTAGTGCTTAACACGCAAAGACCTAGTTTATGGCGAGCTAACCTGCCCAAGTGCTGCAATTGGTCGTTTCGCTGGCGATTCAAAGTTTGGCCTTTCTGCTGCTCGTCTACTACGACGTGATCAGCCTGACAGTGACTCTGTGAATGGAATAAGGGCTTTCACACGGAAGATGACTGTAGTGAGAAGATCGTGATCCTCATGCTAACGTCCTGGAATTCAGAGGTATTGACTTGTTGCATGTGTATTTGGTTGTTCTTGCTGTCTGAATGTTTAACGGAAAAGGTGCGTTAGACTAACTTTATTAGGCGCTCACGATATAGATCTTCCGCGCCTGACCTGCTTTCATCTATGAGACTCTGAACAGACCAACCAGAAGAGATAAACTGCTGTAAGAATAACGGAGTCAGCACGTCTGCGATGAGGGGATTCATTGGGGAAGACCACTCGCATCTGAAGGTCAGGTGTGGCAAGGGAAAACTGCAGCCTACACACAACTAGACTAAATCACAGTAAACAACCAGGGACAAAACACTTTGGTCGAACTCCCTCAATATTATGATTGATTCACCCTCTTCTTTCCAGAAAATGTTGACCGCACTTTCATTATGACCGCGGTTCACCACAAAAGTCACCTATTTAATATTAACCGTTTAATAATTAGTTTCTCGATATTTTTTTTTCAGAACATTGCCACTTAGGCTCATTTTCCCATAAAGGCGCATATAAGGTTATATAAATAGTAAATAGCAACTAATTATTATTAAGGCCTAACAATTAGGCGGACTATAACAATTTGTCTGGGACACTCGGTATATGAGAATTTGTGTTGAGACATGATTTGTAGCTACATTAAGGGTCATTGCTGTTTTTTAAAATCTTCAAATCACGTTAAACAAATAGCTTATTTAACAATAATCACTGTATATATGTTAAAGACGATTTTTAAGAATGATTAAATCCATTTAATTATGATCTTAGTTTGGTTTAAAGGCAGCATAAGGTTTTAGTTACCTCTAAATTTTGCAAGTGTTCGAGCCCAATCTTCGAGTCGTATTAACTACATTACAGGTTTTACTGAATTACTTCAGTTTATAATAGGTAGCAACGCGCACCTGGCTGATGCCCATAAATCACTTCCAGATCTTGAGTCAGGACAATTGGACCCAGCACCATAAATGATTATTCTTTTCCTTTAGCTATTCCCACGCGTAATATTAGACTGTTCTCTATGGGAGTTAATTTGGAAAACCGAATCGACGTTATCTGACTCTTTGTGAGTTAATAGGACCCCAGACATATGCAGCACAAGAACATTGCACTTAGCAATATTTGTGACCTAATCTGGCATGCACTTTTATATTAATGGCATTATCAGCCTCATTTCTGCTTAACCAATTTTACACTAGCGCATAGCAAAACAGACCTCAGCTGCGCAAGTGGAATCTTCTTGCTGTGAGAGATTCTGAAAGTTCTAGCCACCATGCCCCCATTATGACCATAGTCATAGATATGGTTGCGCTAGTAAAATGTTAAGCAGAATGACTGATAATGCAAGTGACATGCACAGATTTAGCAGTAGCACTGGCTAACTAAAGAGCAAATTACTTCTCTACGCGCCATGGTCACAGTAGATATCATTTTGTGTTGATTGAGATAGCTAAGGAATACATGTAGGACTATTATAAAAAACCATCAGTCATGTAATTGTATTAAAGTCCATGCTTGCTTAAATTTAGTACCTTTTGTATTACAAAATATGTTAGAATATATTAATGTTTTATTCATGTTGCGGTGTACAGTTTAAGCTAGAAACAACAACATTCAATTAAATCTGGCACAGACAATGTTTTACATTAGCACTTTCTACTTTCTAGCCTATATAAAATGTGTACTATGGGCTTCACAACATGGACTTCTGGATTCTAAATGCCGTGATTTTGTGGTGAACCCGGCTCTGCTGAAGAAGAGGGCTGGAATGAATAATGTTGCTCGTCATTTGACTGTGATGCTGACTGATGAGTGTGTTATTTCCAATTACTTCTGGCTTTAGGGAAGATAGATGAATGGGATTATGTGGCTATAAAGTTTGGCAATTTCTACATAGAAAAAAAAGAAGAAGAAACAATCAAATGAAAAAAACAAAAACACAGTAATTATATTTGCTTTAAGCTCCTGTTGGGAAATGTCATGGACGAGAGGCAGGAACGGACATTTGATCCAACCAACCACACAATAATGATGTAACAGCATAAAGTGTCTCCAAACGACGTGGAAACTGGATTTATGAGTTAAAATCAGTTGAATGAAATATCATTTTGAATAGAACATAGAAAACACTTATTGTTAATGCCATGTCTAGACTCCCAAGCGATTTGTGTAACGGTACAGAAGAAATAGCTTGAAAAACATTGACCTTACTACTGATAAAGTAGTTCCAAGGATTTCATTGCTTTTGCGTGAACTCTTGTCCGTGCAGTGTCCCCGCCCAAGGACCTGACGACCACGGTGGTGGACCCAGAGACGGTGGACCTCTCCTGGAAGAATGAGATGCGCGTGACGGAGTACCTGATCACCTACGTGCCCACCGCCGTCGGAGGCCTGGAGATGGACATGCGAGTGCCCGGCGACCAGAAGCAGGCCACGATCCGCGAGCTCGAACCGGGAATAGAGTACCTGATCAGCGTGTACGCCGTCCTCAGCAACAAGAAGAGCGTCCCCGTGAGCGCCCGGGTGGAGACATGTGAGTGCAAATACTGCCATTTATAGGGAACTGCTACTTGTTTGGAGATAAATACATGCTTAACGTGCTATTTTTTTGGTGAACTAAACACATATAGAGCATAAAAGTAAATGGAGGGCGTGGGGGGAGAAAAGGTAAGGTTCGAAGAGAGGTGAATCATCATATTTTTCCACTCCAACTGTTTTGGGATTTCCAGTTCCCGTTCAGTTCTACTTCACTATTGGTCTTTTTCATATGCACCGCTCATCAAAGACAGAAAGTAACGATGTTTGACTAGAATCACCGTATCTCAAGAGTGTTTTATGGTTGTGGGATTATTGCGAAGTACTTAAGTAATTCCAGCCTTGACTGCCTGGAAACAGTTTTGTGCACTCCTGTTTTCATCTAGATATATGCTTTTCTGTCACACAGTAAATAAAAATGCTTAAAGATGCCATTTTTCTGAGGGTCACCGTCTTATCTCCGTGGAGATGGTGTTGCTTTGCCTGAAATGGTAAACTTAGGTATTTTGCACAAACTACAGCTTTTACACGCACATTTTATTGCTTAAAAATACCTGGAAAATCATACATTTTTACCATATAACTTGGTTTGGATTAGTCACCTGCTTGTCTCCGTGGAGATAGCTACATTTGCCAGATTATGGAACAAAAGCAGCTCCTCGCCAGAAAAGTTGACGCAGCCATTTTAAAAACATTCACAGTTTTAGCCTCTTTAATGTAATTACAACGTTGAAAAAAAAACCTCCCTAAATCTGCTGTTTCTAAGGAACCGTTGTGCAGTTGATGTCACACCTAGCTGTGCGTACAAAGCGCAGAAAGACATATCCGAATGAGTTTGTTTCTGTGTGTTCTTTACTGTGTCATGTGTGCAGTAATTGAAATGGTCATATCGTCCGTAAATACAGTACCTCACATTTATTTAGTGCTTTTCTCTGCTGGGCACTCAAAGCACTTTACATCAACGAACCAGGCAACAATCCACAATCCACGCTGGGTGCAGGCACATCGTGTAGACCACTGAACATAATGGTGCCGGATCCCACCGCAAATGCTTATTAACGCTAGGATATATTGGGGCTATAATTAGGAACTTTAATAATTAAGTGGACATGGACGACACACTGTGATGCTGATGATGCTGATGAATATATAGCAAAACAAAGGTGTACTCTGTTACTATATATAACTGAGCGGTATCCACGCAGACCTGCCCGAGCCTGAGGGACTGAAGTTCAAGTCTGTGCGGGAATCGTCCGTGGAGGTGCAGTGGGACCCTCTCAACATCCCCTTCGACGGATGGAACCTCATCTTCAGGAACACGGTTAGTCACTGCCACTAACGAACATCTGAAATTAGCTTCAGGTTTGACAAAAGGAACTGTCAAAACTGTCAAGAAATGCTCAACTAAACAAACTCGTGTGTGTGTGTAAGTCAGAATCTCCCAACAGCAGCTTTACTCCTTCACATATTTACCAAAGAAAATCTAGTTGGGATTTTACATCTGATTTTTTCTTTGTGCAGAGCTTGTTTCCGCGACTACAGAGTCTTGTATTCACAAAGAATCCAGGAAATTGATGTGTCCTACAAAAAGAAACGACTTCAGTTTGAAATGGGAGAAATTTTACCCAGGCGTTTGAGGGAAAACCAGCCCGAATGTTGCTTTTCCAGATTATATGATAGGGCAAAGCTTCGACACAATGATGCCAAAACGAAATGTTGATGTATCACTACTGCTGCCTGTAAATCCTCGGACTGATTATTTTCGGATGTTTCTTTCATTTCGACTGAGAACATGAAGGCGTAACCTCAAATATATGTCTTCTCCCTCCTAAAAACCAAACCCCATGGACAGTTTTTCATTTATTTTGATATAGTGATGTTCCTGGCAGAGGGTCCCATGGGGGGAAAAAAAGCCAATCAGAGCCAGAACATGCACAGCAGCAGAGAAGACGGTTGGCGAGTCGTGTTTTCTTTCTGTTAACAGCAAGCAAAACACGTTTTTCTTTTTCTTTTTCTTTTCTAAGTACTTTCAGAACCGTTTCCAAACTGTTCTACTGGAGTTTATTCAACCTCGGTCTATTAGCCCCCCGTAGCTGAGTCCACACGCCATTAGCTACGATTTCCTTTCGCCCCTCAATCCGGCACACACGACGCCAGATGTGTAAATCTAAAACTATAATACACTTTTTATTTCTACTTGTGCATGTATTTTTATTTATTTTTTTACAATATTTTTATTTTATTAGCGTAATTGGCTAATTTACCGTCGATACAATTGTATTTTTTCACGTATTAAATGTTTTGGCAAATAAATTCAGGTTGACTTGAAGAGCTAAATTTTTTAATATATATTTTTTTAATTTATGTTTACATTGAACAAACAGGACACAGAAGCAAATTGTTCTATATATTTTTTTACACTGCATTTGCCATAGTTGTATTTTTTTATTGAAGCAAAATCTTTTTTCATTTGTTTTGTTGCTTTTTTTTGGATCAAAAATATCATAAATCGCTTAAATCTAGATGTTAAAAAGTGACTTATCTTGTTTTAAGACACTTCTACTAAATAAACACTTATTCCCAGAATTATTGATGAGTAAAATTCACTTCCTACACTGGCACATCATTTTTCTAATTTCAAAGACATTTTTGCCCAAAACAAGTTTATTTTTCCAGCTTTAAGAAGGTCGTTTTTTTAAAGTCAAAGGGGTAAAAAGAGTTGAAAAAAGGAGCAAGTAATTTATAAACAGTTCCCATTTACTAACTTAGATTAATATTGGTCCGTCCGTCCCTTCACCTCTGTGCCAGCCAGTAAAAGTCTTATCATTGGCCCTTCACTCTGTCTGTTTTTCCAGAAAGAGGAGGACGGCGAGATCATGAACTCGTTGGGCCGCCCGGAGACCACGTTCGAGCAATCCGGCCTGGGCCCCGGGCAGGAGTACGAGGTGAAGCTGGAGGTGGTGAAGAACAACAAGCGAGGACCACCCGCCTCCAAGAACATCGTCACCAGTGAGTGTTTACGTCCGGAATGAGAGCGCGGCTGCACCCACCGTCATTTATCTGTCGGGACGAAATGACAGACTGCCCCCCAAAAAAAAAGGGTAAAACGCCCAGCACGCACAGTAGTCAGGAGTGTTTGTGTCGGCATGGATACAGCCAAATGTGTTTAAAAAGGGCTGTCACTTTGGGTCAAATCATATATTGCAAAGAATACAGTGTTGGCAGATAATAATAACGCGGCTAAATGATGTCTTTTATTTTAACATGCACAAATCTCAAGGTCTGACTCAAAAGAAGTCAAATGTATGAATCATCAAAGCCATGGCAACACCAAAACTCAATTATTTTGTACATTGCAGGCTTTCTTGGACTGTAAAACTATAATAACTACACTCTTAATAGCCTTAATAAAGCTTTAAATTCATACTGAACAAATAGTTAAGGATGATTCGGGCTTATTAATTACTTCATCAATAACTTCTAATCTCTGAATGAAGTAGTTACTAAGCCTGACTCATTCTTAATAAACTATGTGTTCATTTTGAATCAATTAAGTCTTTCTTTGTTGCTTTATTAAGGTGCAGTTAATATAAAGTGTTGCAGAAAGGTACCTGAAAAGAAGCGTTACATTTACTTGAGTAACTTTTTCAAGAAATTGTACTTCTTGGAGTAACTTTCTGACACTTTTTTGATACTTTTACTCCTTCTTGAGTAATAGTTTCATTGAAGTCACAGTACAGTTACTTGAGTAAAAGTGTTGCTTCCTGTGACAAAATCTTTATGCTGACAATATGAAATGATTTGTATTTCTTGCACTGCTCCTTCAAATATGATACGATTATTTATTATTGAATTGTTTTTCCTTCCAATTTAATTTACTTCAATGATAAATCAGATGTTACCCCCTGACAGTTTTCCACAAATAGTTTAGTCATACTCGAATCATTTCTTGGACATCTACTTTCAACTTGAGTAATATTATTTGAGTAAAAACACTATTTTTGGATTACTGCAGAAAAGGTATTCTGTTCAAAGCCAAGATAAGAATGGTACTTCTTGTATTTGTATTTTTGCCATCTTTCTTCCCATAAAATGAGACATTTAAGATCACATGCAATTTTAGTCAAAATTAACTATCCACAAAATGTAAAGTTTAGTTTTGCAACAGAAAAAGTGAACGATGCCATTTGAGCTCTGACGTTTAAATAAAAAGAAATACGGCACCTACAATATTTTATCTTTCTGTAAAATTGCCGTTGGAGACCTTGAAGAAGCTTTGGGCGCACTTTTGTTTAGCTTGGTTCTATTTTTTTCCCAGGTAAAACAAATTAAAACCTTTAACTTGGGATTGCGAAGTGTTTAAATGCAAAAACGGATATCTCCATTCTTCTTCTTTTCTTACCATCCTCTCAAAAATATTATCAAGGAAAGTTACTGTATGTATTTTTTCATCTGGCTGTTTTTGCACATTTTACATTATTTTGTCTTTCAAAGAGTAACATTTCGTAAAGCCGGCACAAACTTGAGGAACAGCTACATGTCAGACTGAAAAGAAAGAATGAAAAGAAGAAAAATGAACGATTTCACTGTTGTTTTTTCTCAATAATCGTGAAAAATCGCTAAGTCCTGACGTTTTTCTCACATAATCGTAACACTCGATACCGTGTTGTCCCTTACCACGACTTCAACAACCGACGCGGCGCACAGCCTGTCGCAAACATCAGATAGAATTACACAAATAGCAGACGGCCCTTGCATTTTTGTCTCCATATCTGTCCCAGCATGCGCACGTAGACCTCGAGTACATAGAACACGCAGTAAGAGCCTTGTCTGAGTTCATTTCGTTCGCATCTCGAGAAACCCGTCGCCGACACCCGCCCCGGCCCGAGCGAACACCCCCGACCCCCGTCACCTCCGCCGCCGCCGTTGACTGATAAGATCATTATATTCCATTGCACTGTTGTGATTTAAACGGCGGTAAATGCGAAATGGATTCCCCCGGGGCCTGTGCGGCGCGACGGGGGCCGTAGCTCAACCTTTCCGGCGGCAATAAAATTAAACGGTTTGTGAAAAAAAAACACGGGTCAATATATGCTTAGAAAATGGCCGACGTGTGAGTTCAAAAGTCTGCTTGGTTTCCAAGTCCGGCGACCTTCGGGAGCGTCGGTGTGCCTTCTGGCGCGGTGGTCAGATGTACGTTTTAGTGAAGCGGCGCGGGGCTCGGAGCGAAACACGACGCAAAGTAGGACTTCGCGTTTGCTCAGCGGCCGTGTGATAATCAACAGGCCTATCCGGCGGTGGGTCAGAGCTCGGGTGGTATTACTGATAGGGCTCAAAAACATCAGGAGAAGGCCAGGATAAACAGGACGGCGCGCGGAATGGCAATTTAACACCAAACGCTTTGTATTCGCTCACCTCCGCGGGCGTCTAACTGTGGCGACGATTGACACGGGGCTAAATGTCAACCGCCGCCGAAGAGAATGAGCAGTGAAAAGGCATGTGGCGTAAAAATATTGGAGAAAAGACTGGAATTCATCTCGCTGTCAGTTAAGGATAGTAGGTTTGAAGTGGGACTAAACTCTAAATTGTTGTTGGATCTCACGAGTGGTTGTCAACTTGCACCCAATGGCCAATTAGACGTCCCGGTCCGATCCTTGTATTGGTATCGGCCGGCGTTCATGGCATTTTTATCGAGTATCATCCTGGATCGGAATCAGTGAAAGATTGGGCCGATACAAGTTTGACTGATGCAAAAACAGATATCTCCATTTTGAAAAGTGTGTCAAAACGTTGGCTATCCATCTTTTTCTTACCGTCCGCTACAAATATTGCCAAGGAAAGTTATGTCGAGTGAATGTTGTCAAGGTGAGATGGACTTTGATTGCAATAAGGAAAAAACTGCAAGGGTCCAATGACTTAACAGTTTTTTGCAAATTAACTCTTTACATTTGACTTTCCTTTATACACAAAATACCATGCCATTACTTCAACCGACAAGATGAACAGACTGTCACAAGCAGACGAACCTTTCCATATCTTTTATCTCTTTACAGTATTTGTCCCACACACGTAAAACCTCAAGTACAAAGAACATGCAATAAGAGCCTTGGTATCGGCCGCCGTTCTAGTTTAAGAGTATAGTCTTGAATCGGAATCGGCGCCGCTGTCACCGCTATTGCTACGGCTAAAGCCCAGAGCAGCAGAAACGCCGACTGAGGGGTTGAAACATCACAAACGACAGAGATATAGTGTCTGTCTTACCTCTGCCACGTCGTCACAGAGCCTTCAGAGCGGACTCCAAGCTGTGGTCGAATCGGGCGTCAGAGCAGGGCTGGACAGCGGAGAAAAACATTTTTAAAAAAAACACTGGTATCAAAAATCGCAAACATTAAAAGATCGGTGTTGGATCGGGAGCCAAAAAACTGGATTGAGCGGCAATGCTAGACATTGATCAATAAAAAATCTATATAATTTAAGCATGTTTTATTTGTATTGTATTGAATTTCCTGATGTTAACGTCTTGTTTTCATGGAGATTTTATCACGTTGCTTTTATTTTCAACCTTAAAATGGCATGAAACTCCATGGAGACAGCAAAAGCAAACCAAGGGCATTCGATTATTCCAACGCTGCAACAACAACTTTCAAGTGCCACGTGTTTAAAAGTGTTTCATTTCTAAATCTCCTGGGCCCTATACACTTGTGGCGGCGCCTGTTACATTAGCGGCCCTCACTAAAACCCCAGCGCGTAGACTGTTCCCAGGGGAGGCGTCTAGTGACAGTGACACCCGCTCAGGGCCACTCGACACCTCAAAGCGTTCCACGTTATCTCGCCGCCGCAGAGGCCTGACTTTGCTCGAGTTGTTTACGTGCGACAAATGCATTTCAGCGGCGTTAAAAAGAAGGGCGTCCTTCACGGCGCGGGGATGTGAAGAGTAAATAATCGGGAAGGGGCTTATGAATTTACGAGGGGCAGCGTTCGCGCACTTTAACAGGCTCGCTGGGGCGGACCGCTGTCGTGATGATGATGATGATGATGCTTCCACGAGCCGACGAGCCGAGAAGAGGTCAGATCGGTGCACCAAGACGCGACGGAATGACACCAGAGCCAATGGAAAACGTCGGTTAAAATGTATTGTGTGTTGGTTCAGTTTGAACTTTCTGTTTTCTATGTGACGCTGTGTTGCTTTAAATGAAAAGTGTCAAACATTCCAACTGATTGAATAATGATCTTCTATAGCTTCGGTTTGGGCCTGGTTTGGTCGTCGGTTGTTTATTTCGACTCGGTTTACGTTTAAAGGAGTGGTTCGTGGATGTTTGAGTCATCTTTTCTCCCGTTTGTTGTGGTGATGTTTACAGTGACATACGATAAAGGAGTCGGCGGAACTCAATCATTTGGTTTGTTTTATCAATATGGGGATTTAAAATAAAGACCCTCCTGTGTCATAGATTGTAACTAAAACAAAAGCATAATATGTCTTCTTAATGTTGACTAATCACAGAAAGATCAGAATATTCCACATGATTGAAATGTATCTTCATATTGTGCATCTGTCGCACTGTTTTTACTCTTACGGGATTACCTCTAATTGAACTACACGTTTATACAAGGGCTTCCTGCTACTTTCTATTATCGGTGAAGACCAGGAAACTTTGTCCATAGTTAACTTACAAGAAAAAAAACATCACGTATAAAAATGTATACAAAATGGACAAATGGAGAAAATATTAGAAAAATCTATAAAACATTAAAAAAAAAAAAAAAAAAAAAAAAAACAAAAAAAAAAAAAAAAAAAAAAAAAAAAAAAAGGAAAAACATTGAAAAATGTTTAACAATTGCACACAAAAATCTATTTAAATGTTTTGTTAAAACTTTAATAAATCAGTTTTAGTTGTTAATAAATCCTTCCGTCAGATACGTCATACTCTTTCATTTATGTTGGTGCCACTTTAAACTCATTTTGACCTGTTAAGTTTCAATGTTTCATATCAATCTATGGCTGCAAGTTGATTAAAGGATAATAAAACATCTTTAAGGTTAGGATCAGTCTCCAGAAAATGAATCCGTTTGGTGACTACTTTCTTTTACTTCACGACCTCCTCCTTTGCCGTCCCTTAGAGATCGACGCTCCGACGCAGGTGGACGTCCGCGACGTGACCGACACCACGGCTCTGGTGACCTGGTTCCAGCCCGTGGCCTCCATCGACGGGCTCACCGTCACCTATGGGCCCAGTGCTGACCCTTCGGACCGCACCGTGATGGAGCTGCCATCCACTGACACCCAGTACCATCTCGGAGCGCTGCGCCCCGACACCCTCTACGAGGTGTCCCTGTCGGCCCAGAGGGGAGAGCAGATCAGCGTCCCCGTCTACGAGTCCTTCCTCACAGGTGAACTAAGCCGCGCTTTGTAAAAAATAAACGGCTTTTCAGTTTTGTTTTAGTTCCTTCATCTTTTGCAATACTGTTTTTCACATCTCTAAGTAGTTCATGCCTCTACACAGTTTTGGCAATAATAAATGTTACAGAATTCTGAATACCTGCATCAAACATATTCTTTTCATTATCTTACATTCTGAATATTTCTGAGTTTTTATTTTATAGTGTGAAAACATGATATGGGATTAAAACTCTTTTTCAATGTATTTATTTATAGAATAAGGGAACATTTATCACAAATTAGAGAAGGAAAGAGTTGCGTTTTCCATTTTTCTAACTAATTCAGTGACATTTGAAGCCTACATTTTATTTTAGAAAAGTAACTGTATTCTGAACACCGTCAAAACAAAGAGTAACTGTACTGGAACACAATACAAAAATGAGTATTCTGAATATACATCAGTCTTGTATATTCAGAATACGAGCTGCTTTTATAATATCAGTCTATGCCGGGGAAATACTAATGTTACTTTATTGCATTAAACATACAAACTGTACATTTAATAACAAAGTACTTTTACCTTTGCGGTGAGTTTAAGTGCTGAAAGATGTAATTTAAGGCTCAGTGGAAGATCCTTTCAAACTGTGAGGAAGTAGGAGAGGATAAAGTAATGAAGTACACGTTTGAGACCACACTGGCTGTTGTCAGAGCGTTTACGAGCGATGACACCCGCTGATCACACACAAGCTTCAAAAGCACAAGGTAATGGTTCGAATCCTGCTCAGTGAGGTCTCGTAATCCAGTCTAGTCTACAGTTCTAGTGGGAGGTGGATATTTGAACTATTTTCTAAACCATACATTAAATAGAACATGTTTTCAACCAGAGAGGTGGTACTGGTAATGTTTTCAGGCTTATAGTCAAAGCTACTGAGTATAAATAACATGGTGAGACCAAAGTGTGTGAAAAATATGACTATGATGCCTAGAATGTGGCATTAAAGTGCTCTATCTAGCATGTGTTAAATTGTAGGTGCCAAAGTGTTTTTAATGATATAAAAACATTCATTCTTACTACACCTCCGCCTCTACCCAGATCTGGGGTCGCATGTGTAGTGTTTACATAAATGTTACGTATAGTGACAACTGAAAGCAGAAATAAGTAACTTTAGCGATATAGCTCCCCCTGCAGCTCCCTTGTGAAAATTCATAATCAGAGAATAGATGCAAAAGCTATTTTTTTCCTCCACATTTTTTCTTTTTTCTTTATCATAATAAGGCAGCATAATCACATACAAAAACATTTCACATTGCCATATATTTTTAAACAAGAGCCAGGGTTTCTCAGGAGAGTTGTCTCAGAGGCTGGTTTTCCGCAAAGAGACAGCAGGTGGCGATGACGAACACTTCAAACGCTCGGAAAATACATATTCGACCATTACACAGACTTACAAAGATGTTCAATGAGGTGAAAATGTTACTTAGTTCTGCTTTAAATTGAACATTTGCAGTCTGGTCCCAAAATTCTAAACGTTGCATGTGTCAGACATGAGCTCAAAGAGGATAGGTTCTCACTTAAGTGACCTGTAACTTGACCTGTAACTCTGCCTGTTGGCGGTGTCACTTTGTGACCAAAGTCTTGGTGCAATTAAAGGACAAGTCATATTCTTCCCCAACATCGTATGTGCCACCAAGGATTCATAGTAGTGGACACGGCAAGTTATCTTTTTGCAGAATAGTTGCAGTTTTCTTGTTTACTATTTCTTGTCTATTGTCAGGCTTGTAAATGAGGAGGCAGTTCAAAAGCGGTTTAATTCAATCAAGGAAAAGGTACAAAATCACAATCCAAGAGGTCAACTCCAAAAAACAGGCACAAATCATCAAATCCATGAACTCGAGGTGATACAAGACGCTCACTAGAAGAGACAATCTGGCAAAGGAGGAAGGGAAAACACAAACTATATGGGGCAAAAAAATGAAAAAGGTGTAGCACATTAGGGGCAGGGCAGTAAAGAAGAAGAAGGAAGTACATTTCAAACAGAAACAGAGAACTATGAGCCTTCTTACACCACATAATGTACAGTGTTTTGAAAAGGGTGTAAATGTTCCTCCTTCAGACCTGGACGCGCCTAAGGACCTGCAGACGGTAGACGTGACCGACGAGAGCATCACCCTGGAGTGGAGGAACAGCCGGGCACGAGTGGACAACTACCGCATCAAGTACGGCCCGCTGTCCGGAGGGGACCACGGGGAGCTGCTGTTCGGCCCCGGCCCCAGGGACACCACGCAGGCCAAAATCACCGGTAATGTGGCACCCGCGTTCAGATGTTATAGCCCCGTAAAGCAACAGGGTTTTGTGTCAAATTGTGCGACCTTGGTTGGTGGAATAGGACAGGCTAGAACGTGTTCAAAAGCTGGACAATATGAGACCATTATCACGTCGAGGTCATCAAAAGAATGACCCAAGATGCAAACAAAACTGCTAAATAATAACGCTTTAATGAACAAGAGCAAGACATGTCCAGGGTCCACGATGCTCCAGAAATATTCTTCCAAAAATCAGAGTGAAATGCAAAGATAGAACTAGTTACAGTGCACGTAGTGACCATTTCAAAGTGCCAGTCCACCTGCATCATCATTTAGCCCAGTTTTGCTTTGGTTCAGTCCCGATTCCGACCTGGTTTAGAACTGATTTTGTCCTGCCTTTACAAATTTTCAAAACCAGAAATAGAAAACGTAATGCTCAGTAAACCCCTGGTTTAATCTAGCCTTGTGGAGAGCTGGGGTACAATTTTAAAAGTCTGAGAACTACTCCCAGTCGATTTTGTGAAGAATGTTTCCTCACCTTGAGCTTTTCTTGCACTTTCACTCTAGCCACAGTTGACCTACTTTCCTCCAAGATATTTACAGCTTTTTTTTGCCCTTTTGCCCCATCAATACTATTCAATAATGAGTTGAGTGCTGAGAAAACAGATCCTGTCATGAGTTATTGGTTTCTTCTGACTGTGTGGACCCCGACGACCAAAGGAGATGTTAATAAAGATATAAAGATTTAATTTCACTGTCCAAATTCTTCTTCACGTTGGTCAAATTGTAACCAACTATCATCTTGTATATATGTTTCATAACTTTTAAATAATATCCAATTGCATTATATCAAGTTTTGCCTCAATTATTCACCAAAAATACACCTTTCTCCAATGGAAGTCGACTACTATTATTTCAACAAAATGTAAGTGTTAACCTATCTTCCAGGCAAATTTCATGAAAGCATATTATTATTATTTTTATTATGGACTATTGATATTCTATAATTAATCCCAAAGTGAAGTTCACATAATTTTTATATATATATTCATATAGTTTAAATTAACCCCTCGAATGAGCCTAAATCTTCATCAGCTTGGTAGGAATGTTCAGAAGATTTTAACGCCAATAAATACTGAGGGAAATATGTCAAAAAGTGTTCAAATGAGTTGTTAAAAAGACTCAGATTACACTTTTCTGAATGCCCCTCTCCACTCTTCACATACAGTGTTTCTGCCGCCTTCATTAGTGCCTGAACCCGAGTCTTCAGTTTCTGACCATGGTCTGACCAGTAACTTTAAAGTGCCTCTGACAGTTCGGACGATTCATTGAACTAAAATGCAGTTAAGATAAATATTTTTTGAATGTTGCTAAAAATTATAAAAATGTTATCAAAGAATAGGCCATATTTTAGGTTTATAATTTCACACTGGGCAAAAACTCATCCAATGTCACAATTGTATTTATTTGACAAATAAAAATATATGAGAGCGACTTTATTTTGTTTAATTAATGTTTAGGGAAAAAAGATTATGCATAAAAAGAAGATTATGCATAAACTTTGATTGGAATGAGTCTGGTGTGTCCTGGTGTGATGTCACTTCCTGTCATTTTCTACAGATTTTGCCAACATTTTCTCCACAAATACCTACTCGATTGGTGTAAAACTATCATTTATATGTACAATAGGTATAAATGCACCAATTAAAGTCAAAATTAGAAAATCGTAATAGGCACTTTAAGTTTCTGATGTTCGATCCCAAGCTCTAAGCACAAACTGTATCTAATAAGCCCAAATAAACATAAACCTAATACCTACATTCTCCACGTGATGAATATACCCCAATTATCTTCATGTATCCCATCTCCATGACGTCTATTCTCTCCACATGTTTATAATGCTGTGTGTGAACTTCAGGCTGGAGTTGATTAAGACCCAGAGCCCACAGAGCATGTCGGACCAATTAGTCTCCAATCAATACTTTCCTCGGCTCTCTGGATCGATCGGTCAGGAAAATGCACGGGCACTTTCACACTTAAATCGTGTCGCCATCCTCCACGTAAAGCGGTTTATTTTTTTCTTCTTTAGACCTAAGTGTTTGGCCGGCGTCACATAAAGATTCGACTATCTAAAACAGGCTGTCATTGTTTTCACTCGGCACGCGGCCCATTCTGAAACAATCTGCTTTAGGAAGCCACACGGCGGGAGGCCGGGAATCCAAGCTTTAAATAAACAAAGGTGGACGGAAATTCTCTAATAGAATAAAATGACTGCCAAGTAAGCAATGGTATGTTTACTTTAAACTATTAGGCATTGAGTAAAAGCACTCTGAAGTTCAACATTGGTAATGGGTTTGATGGAGGATTTAGACAAACACTGAAGATATCCAATGTTATGAGAAAAAAAGACTGGGAAACATCACAATCCATACTTTTACCCAATATGATTCAGTTATCCACACAAATCATCCTCCAAGTCCTGTCTTCGCCTGTATACTGGTGGTGCAGCGTTGGCCAAGCAGCAAGTGGAAGTCTTATGTACTGTTCGCTTCTTTACTCACATTGGGCTTCTTTTTTTTGTAAAGTCGCTTGCAAATTTTGACACTCACAGGTTAAAAGACATAAAAGAGTCATAAAAAGGTCATAAAAGGGTGCATTTTAGACTTTTCTTTAATTCTGTTTCACGTTTATAGACTAACGACAGAAATTCAACCTGTTTCCTACATTTTAAATATGTTAAATATGTGATTTTAAAACTATGCACATCTCATTAGTTTATTGGTTTAGCGGCGACACACGTTTAACTAGTTGCTTTGTTAATACTTTTAATGCCCTTAATAAAACATGAATATAGAATTCATAATTCAGTAATAGAAGGAATAGGAATGATTCAGTCCTGTATATGACTCACAACTAAACCTTTAATTAAGTAGTTCCTAAACCCAAATTATTGTTAAACTTACTATATTTGTTCATTATGGATTAAGTCTTGTTCATGCTTTATTCCGTCATACTGTTTGGGGCGCTGGGGTCGCCCTTATCCCAATGTGAGTACGTTTACATAAGCTTTAGACTTTTACAAAATGATGTGTTTCGTTCTCCTTCAGATATGATTTATCCAATAACATTAAATTCCAATAAAATAATCAGACATTACTCTTGCATAAGTAGTAGTTTTCAAATACTTTTACTCTTCACCCCCAAATTCACCCCAAACATAGCCAATAGCACCTCTGCCTTCAGTCCAATTACGGGCCTTTGCGTGGGTGGGATTGTCCCGTGTATAAATACAGCCATGTGTCCATTTTCCTCCCCCCTCTCATACCTCACACCTCAGTGCCCCTGTCTCACTCTTACTACACATAATTGGCTTCACGCTCACGGTTTTATTGATAATGAGTTTCCCGCGCATTAGCCGCAATTTCATGCCGTTAGAGCCACACGTGTGATGACCTCTGCGCGGCTGCACTCAGGAATTAGAACAGGGGAATTTCCAGGGCCTAATTGTAAAGTCTGGATGGTAGCAAGTCATATTTCGGTCCCATGACAGGGGCCTGAAGAGCCATCAGTGCAACTAGAACAGCCATGCTCCACGTTACAGTCAGCCCAGTCAGGGAAGGTGACAAGACAAGGGTTTCCACTCAACCATGGAATACAAAAATGTAGTTGAAATTGTGTCTCTGGTTTGTGAGCGTTTTACAGTTTATCAGGGATTTGTTTTCACATAAATATCTCTTGTACAATGCCAGAGGTGTGGACTCCAGTCAGACGTGGGTCACTGTTTCAATGACTTGAGACTTGACTTGAAAAAATTGACTTGGGATTGGACTTGGATTTGACTTGAATTCGAAGCTCTGTACCTTGAGATGACACGCCGCTGTTTTCTCTTTGAACTGTTTAGTTTAGTTTATTAAGATGGCCATAAGCTCCTGAAAAAACAGTTGCTTTTCTTCCTGGGGTCTCCTCAAATATATTTATTATTTCTGGATGTTATTATTATAATGGCATTTCTAACAAACAGTTGATTGTTAGAAGTACTTTCAGTCTTTAATTTTTCAGAACAAACTGGAACAGGTTCCTCCTCACGTCTCCTCGCGTCTCTGTTTGTCTCAGACTTTTATTTAAGAAGGATCATTTGCAAAAAAAAAAAAAACTCATAGCACTTGACTTGGACAGGCCTTGGACTTGTGGGCCACAGTCTTGGACTTGTGGGCCACAGACTTGGTCTTGTGAGGCCACAGACTTGGTCTTGTGAGGCCACAGACTTGGTCTTGTGAGGCCACAGACTTGGTCTTGTGAGGGTCTTGTGGGCCACAGACTTGGTCTTGTGGGCCACAGACTTGGACTTGGTCTTGTGGGCCACAGACTTGGTCTTGTGGGCCACAGACTTGGACTTGTGGGCCACAGACTTGTCTTGTGGGCCACAGACTTGGTCTTGTGGGCCACAGACTTGGACTTGTCTCAGACTTGAGACTTACTTGAGATGAGCAAAACAATTTTACCGTATTTGATTATGTGAAAAAAATGTATCAATTATATCAGTCTGTTTGACCCATCCTTCAATGCCTTCAGTTCATCTGTTATAAATGTTACAAGAAACAAAACACAACCTATTTGATTATTTCTTCATGAATGTCTCCATAACAGTCATCATGCTGCATGTCACTGCAGCATAACAACCGCTGTCTGGAGACACTAATGCAAATACAACAGCTTCGCTCCACATTTAGTCCGTGACCCGCGGTGGAGCATCAGAGCGTTTGTGTGATTACGGAAACAGCTGCTGGTGGCTGTTTGGTAACACACTCGAGTGGATTGATGCAAACTAAACGCGACATTGAGTTTCTGCCCGTGTTAAATGTGCGTTTTTGTTGCGGTTTAGGGCTGAGGCCGGGCACGGAATACGGGATGGGAGTGACCGCGGTGAAGGACGAACGGGAGAGTCAGCCGGCAACCACCAACGCTGTCACAGGTAAGAGGTTTCTGACCATAGACCTGAATATTTTGTCTTTTTTTATTGAGGTAAATTGCTAATAAGTGGTTTTATACCTTTCACACACAGACAAACCCTCTTCAAGGCAATGAAAGTTCTGCTGGATTTTCGTTCCAATTCAATGCACTTTCAATTCCACGTCGTTAGAAGTAGATGATATTATAGACAAATATGAAAAAGAGTCCAGATGACTACAACTGAATCTTTTTCTACAATGGAACACTCTGATGAGGGATTA
This sequence comes from Chaenogobius annularis, assembly GCA_015082035.1. NCBI lineage: Eukaryota > Metazoa > Chordata > Actinopteri > Gobiiformes > Gobiidae > Chaenogobius > Chaenogobius annularis. The sequence goes on from BJKM01000106.1 coordinate 1,715,235, forward strand.
CACCGAAATATACTAAGATGATTACCTCTATAACTTTTAGCAATATTTCGATAACAATATTCAGACGATATATTACCAATGCATCAGGAATGTCCTAAAACATGTATATCGCACAAGTATCGCACAAAGTGTCAATGGACCAAAAATTAACCACAAAAGTGCCAAAATATCCCTTTATACCCTTGATTTGAAGAACAAATGATTTAATGTCATTTTGAATAGTTTTATACTCAGTTTGAATATCCCAGAACAACAATTTTAATGTCTTCGTAAGAAATTTACTTTTACAGTAAAAATAAAAAATACAGATTTGAGAACTAGCGATCTGGATTTAAGAAAAAAATTAAGTGCAGATTTTTGTTCAGTTTTTGTAGCTGTTATTATTTGTATATATTTTATCCTCCCAAAATTGTGGCATCAGGAAAAAATAAAACGATGGAAAAACAAACTCAGCATCAGCTGTTTCAGGTCGAAAAATACTAACTCTACCCCTTAAAATGTAAATGGTAGAAAGTACATATTCCTGCTCTCAAATACTGTGAAGTGACAGTATAAAGTATCCACTTTAAAATGCTCTTCAGGAAAGTTCACAGTGGTGGAAGAAGTACTCAAGTTTGGTTTATAAATTAAAGTACAAATAACGGGTCTTAAAATACAAAATAATTTTTTTTTAAATGTACTCAAGTAAAAGTATTCCCACAGTTTTTTCAGAACTATTAAAACATCAAAAGTTGTGATCTTGATAAAGAATTGTGCTGTTTTTTTTAAGCGACTCACTCAATAACAATTTCTCTAGTCATTTTTATTTATATATCCTTATCAAAACCTGGTCTTCAATTCAAAACGTCAGGCAGGATGTCGCCATGTCCATTTCAGGTATCGCAATCCCCAAAGAAAAGTACTTTACTTTACTTAAAAAATGTCGTGGAGTAGAACGTACAGATATCTGCTCTCAAATGTAATGAAGTAAAAGTAGAAAGTTAAGTAAAGATACCTAAACATTTTACTTAAATACAGTACTTTCTATCACTGTTTACAATGAACAAAATGTAATATGATATCTATTTAATTCAATAACAAGTAGCTAACAAAAAAAGGCTGACTACTTCTCCTATAAATGACTGTCTTTCTCTCTCCTTTCAGCCCTGGACGCCCCCAAGGACCTGGCCGTGACCGAGGTGAGAGTGAGACCACCATGACCCTGCAGTGGAAGCGCCCGGTGGCCAAACTGGACTCGTACCGGCTGGTGTACATGTCGGCGGACGGACAACGGGACGAAGCGCTGGTCCCCTCCGGAGCCGAGACGCACACCTTCAGGAACCTGATCCCGGGAATGCTGTACACCATCCGGATCACCGCCGAGAGGGGCCGGAGGATCAGCGCGCCGACCAGTATCTCTGCACCCACAGGTCAGGAGAAGTCTGATGGAAATGTGGCGGTTGAATGAGTATCGTTGTGGATTTTAAGTTGTAAAATAGATCAGAAAAGCACTAAAAACTGAACACAACCAGAGCGAGAACGAGGGAAAAAAAAGGCAGCAAAAAACCTTCAAATTAAACGTCCCATTTGTCTAAAAGTCTGTCAGATTTCTCAGTTTAAGGCTGAATGTGATTTTATTTTTTATTTTTTTATTTATTTCACAAATCATTTATTTGTCATTATTTTAATGTCAGTCCAGTCCTTGATTGTTGGTTCAGTTTGTGCTGGTTAGTTTTTTTTGTGATGTTTTCTTTCCTCTCTCTAGAAATTTTCTCAAAAGGTATCTATTTATTGTGTCTATGGCAGGAGTTTTGAGGCCCAAATAATAGTTCTGAAGTCTTTACAATTTTTTTTTTTATACATTTTAGAATAAGTTAGATGCAATATCAAAAGCAATCTGCAGTGCTTTGTTCATTTCAGTCCAACATTTCTAAGTAGGAAATTCCCAAAACACGTGATAAGAGTGGGTCAGTAGTTGGCAATTTCACTTGTTTTAGATTTTCGATTTTTCAGAAACACAACGTAGAAAAGTTGTTTAGGCTCAAGCTTCAATGTGATTTTATTTTATTATTTTTTTTAAGCAACTTTTTAAAATGTGTTTTTATTGTGCTCATGATTGTGTCCTTATTCTTTCAGTTAGCCTAATGTTATGTAGCTTTTAAGATGATAGATACTAAACATAGCATTCATTCAAAGGTACTCTATTCTGTATTGACCAGTCGTGACCTAGAAGTTTATCAGGTTGTTCCGCCCTTTTGTTTCTTTTTTTTTAATAGTATTGTTTTGGCTAATGCATCTCTCTGGACTTTTCCCCCGCTGGCAACAAACAGGGCTGACTTTGCGCATAACAAGTCGTTTTTTTGACATTCGGTCCATTTTTTTAATTTAGTTTAGAGACGCATACAGTATTCATGGTTTCAGTGGTTTCCTGTTTTTATTAGTATATTCAAAGGATTTTTTCCCATTCAAAAAGATATCATATTTTTGTTTAATACTGCAATCGTTGTGACATTGGTACCAATTTCTCATCATGCTGAAACCCATAGATACCACTCATATATAGCAGGTATTAAATGTCTCAAAAAGTAGCATTTGGACAAGATATTTCACCTCTGAATTGACAAATGGAGCACTTGCCTGAATAGGAAGGAAGTTATCTCCTGCATGAATACTCAGGAATGCATTTTAATATCTGACTGTACTGAGTTTCCTTCGCTGTTCAAACTCTTTCCGACAGAGCTTGTTTGTGTGGGACAAAGACTGCTCTGAGTCCTGTTTCCATACACACTTAAGTATCAGAGCAGTTCACATTTACTAAAGCTTCATTTCTTCACCCCTCCAGCCAAACCATGCCAATGAATTGAACCTTTTGTTAGTGTTGACTGCACTTTTCCTCAAGCCTCATTTCATATATATAAGTGTTTTCCTATATTTCCCCCGCGCTATTTTTTCCAAACCCGAACAAGAAAGAGACAAATGAAGCAACGGTGGCCAGCAGAATGTCTCCGCCTGAGCCAAATCATAGTAAATCTTACAACTCTCTATAGTTATGAGCAGAAATCGATACGGCATTTAGGGAAAAGGGCTTCAGATGGATATTTTGGACCACATATCGCTAAAATGAAGCACGGCTGCCTTTCTACGCTGTCTTTTCTGTACGCATAAATAAACAAAAGGGAAATTATTCCTTCACAACAGCTGCAGAAAGTGGTGCCATTAGTCAACGCCCAACGACGTGATGGTTGTCCGTTGAAAGCCGTTTAAGCCGTAAGATGTGTATGACAAGTTCGTGGAGCCGATCGCTAACAGATAATGATACGGTTCAGCATTTGTGGATGATAAGTTTGGATTTTTTTTTCAAAATACAGGCCCCTGTCTTCCATCTGAAATTCTGACTTTATCAAATTGTAGAAAATTGAGCACAGCAATTAACTCTTTTAACACTAGTAAACTTCACATTTTATAGTTTATAGTTTGTTTTTATTTCATTTTGATGTGATAATCCTTAATATTAACCAATTTTAGACATATATTTTTTTAAAAAATTGTTTCTCCATTCTGTGTTTTCTTACCTTCCATTTTGCAGATTTTCAGATGACTAATTCGATATGGATTTTTGGGGGCCGATACAGATTTAAAGGGTGTTGGAGGTGCCGATTGCTGATATACATGTAACTGCCAATATAATAATAAATTGTTATCAGGCAGTTGACTATCATAAAAGTCAGGCTCTTATTAGTTTTAAATTGGGTTTATATATCGACATTTACTGTTATTGTGGCTCAACAATAAGTTTTAAAGCCTGAAAGTATGTTTGTATACACTTTTATAGACTTTTTGATAGACTAGTGTACTAATAACCCAACAGGAGTGGCTAATTAATATGAGCACACAGTAATTAACATGCATAAATGTCAACCTCTTTTTAAAAAAAAAATTATATTTATCTTTTAATTAACGCCTCTTTTCTCAGCTCATTCCCGGATCAATGTGAGCCCAATAAACACGGATACAGCCATCATCTCTTTGGGCCAGTGTGAAGGCAGACAGGCAATGTTTACAACGTTGTGGTAGCATCTCACAAGCTAAGCGCTAACCAAACTGAAAGAAAAACCTAGCACCGGTAAACAAGAGCACTACGGCGTCACAAACATACTAACAAACTACTCCGCTGGTAAATGTCGGCGCTGCACTGCATAAAAGGGCATAAATCTGAATGTAAATGGTTAAAATGGAGTACAACACAAAGTTATTTAATGTATGCTGCCTGTCCAATAAAAGTCTCTTGTATTGATGATTGAGAGAGTGAACTACACAAAGCCTTCTCCAGGTCACCCCAAACCCTCTCACCGGGGTTCAGATCTGTAGTAGATTAGTTTCTGCTTCTCCTTTTTTCCCTGCTCGATGCCAATGATTGGACCCTGTTCAAACACACTGACATCTATTCCATGACCACGGGTGTTCTTTTCCACATGGTTGTTTCAGAAACGAGGAGCCGGTCGCTGCATCAGTCAGGTTTAAATACCGATGCAGCGATTATCCAACAGGAGGAGATGATGTTTGCTTAGATGATTCCAGGTGGTGGCTTTTTTTGGACGTTCGGAAAAGAAAATAGGCTACTAGTTTTAGATATCTTTGACAATGGCACATTCGCACATTATAGTTTCTACGTCCGATCACGGCCACACCCTGTCCATGTGCCAAAGATAAGATCATGTTGTAGATGGTGAGATTGGGCGCCGGGCGTGGTGCTATATACGGACTCTTGGGACAATCTTTATTCATGTGATAATTGTCGTGGCGAGCCCGGGGGCCGCTCCGCCCTTTGTGCCGCCTGACCACGATGAACTCTGGCTGCGTCCGATAAAGGGCCACATGCTGGGGGCCTGTTCGCGCATTGTTCCGGGGCATAAGCGGCGGGCTAATCCTCGACACGGACAATCCCAAAAGGCCTTATCATCTCCAGACACGGCGGGAGCGCAACAGTGGGCGAGCGGGACGGAGAGAGAGCGGAGTGGGGCGAGAGAGAAGGAGGCAGGGTCAGATGGAGTGACCAAACATGTAAATTTTAGGGAATTGTGGTTGCGCAGTGCAAATAATAGAATTTGTATCTTGATTAAAATGAGTGCTCGGTGTCTGTAATGTTAGGAGATTTTTCTTATATCATATTGGTCCAGTAGGGTGGGTTCACGGGACTTTACAACAATGTAAGAAAGCAGAATTCTGTGGTAGGATTAGGTTGCATATGTTGACCTGGTTCATACCTCTGTGACTACTGGACCAATCCACATGAAACAAAAACTAGCCCCTGACTCCCCACTCCAAACATGTGATTGTCGTCAGTCGAAAGATTTGTAGTGCAGGTTCTACGTATGTGGATTTCGATTCAACACAACCTATTTTTCGAAAGTTGCCGGTTCAATCTTTGCTGTTGTGTCATTGGTCAGAAGGTTTGGAACTTTGAATGTGGTATTTTAACGCACTCTTGAGTTCTTTCTGCATGTAAACGTAGTGACTGTTAGATCCATTCTTCCTTTTTTCAGGCTTGGGGCTAGCACAATGAAAAGAAAACAAAGATCCAATGGTTTGGCTGGAGTGGCTGGAGAAAAGATTCTAATGATTCACAACAATTGAACAATTATTATTATCGTAATTTAAAAAACAATACTACAGGGATCTCGTCAAATGTATTTCTTCACCTTAAGTTGTACAAGTTACCTCTACTGACATCAAACTACTTGCCTTACTCTGAAAGTAGGACTCTCCAAGTGTAAAGTGTACGTAACACACATGAAAAACCGTGTCACGAAATGAGGAAAAACGTTGCCCTCGAAGCCACACAAATGCACGCTTATGTGGCTTCTCGCGCAATTATCAGAGCCGCCGTGACAGCCCTGTGGCCACTAATGAGATCTACTGGGATACTTGCTTCAACCATACCCCGCTTCGATCCGGTTAGATAAGAAGAACCAGGAGGAGGGAAAGCGGGGAGGTCATTGGCTGCTAGCATGTACAGCTAATCATCTGAACCGCACCAAGATAAAAGGATTATACAATATTGAGCCAGTTTTGTATGAGGTGCGTGGATGTGTGCACCTGCAGCAAATGGTAGATATCAGAACGGCGATATCTCAGGGGGACATTTGGTACGGCCGCACATCGCACATCTGTCAAACCGCACGAGATAAGAGGGGTGGATCCAGTCTCATTCTTTCAAAGGACACATATTATGCAAAACTGACTTTATTGAGCTTTTAACTGTGATACGTCATCAAAAACCTACCTGGAGCTGTATTTAGCTTCATTCACACTTGTTTCGTTAAGCCTGTTCACGAGGTCCTCTTCTCTGAGCCTCAGACTCGCCGGACTCGTTCTGCCGTCAAATTGTGTCCAAAACAAACGCATGGCTCTGTTAGCCTATATATATATATATAAGTCTTCATTTATATATTGGACATGGCGGCATAGTTTCAAATGTTGTAAATGTGTGTTATTTTGATTTTTAATGATGACCATGGGCTTGAATAAAGTCACAAGAATGCATTCTGTGTCAACTTTGAGGTTTAATATAACATTTGCAGAGAATATGTTATCCACAAGTTCAATGATTGAGCCCACAAACATTGACAATGAATATCAATGGTTGTGGGTGGTAGTTTCAATAGATCTAAAGTAAAGTGCTAAAGAACCAAGAGACTTGCTAACGTGTATCAAATTTGCATTTGCAAAATATACATTATGGGGTTAAAGTCAAGAATAATAGCAAATGATGTATTTTAATTTTCACCCGGCAGCACAAAAACCAAAATGAACAAATTGGTATTTTCAGAAAGTCATAAAGAGAAACAAGAAAATGTACAGAGTATTTAACTAAAATGAACAGACATAGCTGGATTAAGAGATTTGTGGCACTGTTTTGGCAATTTTAAATCTTTAAATCCATCTTTCACAGCCACTATACAAACAGAAAGCTGTTGAGTTGTGGACAGCCCACGCTTCTGTTCAAATAACTATATTTAAGCCCTCGGAATGAGAAGTGATTGGTGGATCCATCTATCCATGGGGTTTCCAGGATTTTCTATTCAGTAGCTCTTGGATCGCGTTTAAATTGAAAATATGTAACCTTGGTAGGTGGCTGGGGGCCAGTTCATCCTTGGCAGCTCAGATAAAACTAGCTGATCTCATCCAAGGCTCCATCTCGTCCCATTGTCTCCGTTCTATTCACAAACGGAGCCTTGATGTTTACCTGCCGGTCTCTCATTCTCTGGTTCTAATCTGCTGTGAATGCCTGCACTCACCGTGGACTCCAATTACAGCAGCTGCCTGAGCGTCTCTGCATGGCTCCCCACACTTCTGAAGTGGACGGCGTACTCCTGCGCTCTGCTCAGGCTACGCCGCACCTTCAGTGTTAATGGCTCATTTACAGCCATTAATGTGCATAGGCTGCATCAGCATGTCTGCACCGCTATAAGACCACTCATATATGATAATCTATGTCTGCGCCGCTATAGCAATACTCTTATATGATAATCTATGCCTGCGCCGCTATAGCAACACACTTATATGATAATATGAAGCAGAGAGCGCTCATAATGAGGCTGTTTGTTCACTCAGTCTTTGTAGTGGAAATAGCAGAATATTTCCATCCAGACAAAGTGACGGCCTTCTGGGTTTTTCTTTGACAGGAATGAGATGACTCAAAGTGAAATGAAAGATGAAGCTCTGACCTCCTTTCAGCTGGAGTTGTCCAGGAGGACTCGTCTGTCAATGTCCTATTTGTTTTATATTATTTGTTTTGAAGAAAAGTTTTCTTATTTGTCAAGTGAGTTGAGGATTGTCAGGAGGAACACATTTTAGTTTTTTTTCTTATAAAAGTTACTTTCAAATGTATTTGACACAAGCTTTACTGAGCTAAAGCTGGTCCTGAAGTTAGTTAAATGGAGTTTTGTAACTGACCTTTGAGCCATTCAGATCTGAGGCCACAGTCTGCAAAGCAATCTGCAGAACTCTGGTCCAAAGAGTCATGGATTAAATGTATGAAAAGGAGGATGGGAGCAAAGGAATATAAAACCTGAAATGTCACAATGACACAGACCATTGTTACAGTATATTGCTTAGGTTCAGAATATCTTTTCTGAATCACAGCGCTGCACAGCTACTAGTGCAGTTTTCAGAAGTCTGTCACATTTTCTGAACTGTTAATGTCTTTTTAATGAAACTGCATCAATCAGCCCATTCCCTTCCAGGTACTTCAATGGTCCTTCATGGATGAAGAAAGAGGAAGATGTATCGGCTGTTCTTAACTGCCTGTTATGTGTGTCCAGAGGAGGAGAAGCCCGTCATTACCAACGTGACGGTTAGCGAGGTGTCCTGGGACAGCTTCGTGCTGTCGTGGAGGGCAGAGGACGGGGCGTTTGAGGGCTTCCTGGTGGAGGTGAGCGACGCGGAGGCGGGCGCTGAGTGGCAGAACCACACAGTGCCTGGTGACGCGCGCAGCCTCAGCCTTTCAGGCCTCAGCCCCACCACCTGGTACAGGGCCACTCTGTACGGGCTCCACAAGGGGGTCCTCTTAGAGCCCGTGTTTGCAGACACCATCACAGGTATCCACGTCGTCAGCGTCGGGAGCTCTCCTCTGTCTCTGCTTCAGTAGATCCACTCCAGTAGTCGGGCTTTCTGTCACTACTCTGGGCTTTCTGTGGTTCTTCACTACATGCTTTGTCTTTGAACGTATCACAATATTATGTTCCAAAGTTTTGGAGGGTTATCAATGGTCATTTTTTTTGTCTTTTGGCCAATTTTTTGTACAACTTGTACAAAGTATTGAGACATTGTGTAGTATCCAATATGGAAGTTTATTGCAATGCACTTCATGCAGAAGAAAGCTACTTTATGAGCTTGGACTAATAGTAAATATTGGAAGTTTTTTTGGGTAACTCTTCACAACAAATTTCTGCCTTAAGACACATTTCTTGATCCAAATCCTAGAACGACTCCGCCAGCAGCCATCTTCACTTATCCTGTCTTTGATGGTGGGGCTGAGACGAACCCCCACACGCTGCTTCTATACCAGCCACTGATCTAGGGCTGAATCCTTTTGCATAAATAACGTATTTCTTTTTTTTCTGACTAATATTGAGGCTGTGATTAGATGTTTACTCTTGGAGTAACACCTAACAAACGACTGAACTGCAAAAGTAATGCTATGACTGCAAGAATAACACTTGTAAGAGGCAAACCAAGATAAGACGAGAACTAGCTCTGCATTTATTATTTTAGACAACATTCTGTCTGCTAAACAAATAGCTGCTCTTGCACTTTGCAAAAAAAAAAGATTGAGTCCAGTACATGATCATTTTGGGACAGCAGTTTTTCTAGTTTAAGGTATACCGTCTAAATACAGTATTCATTTCGTAAACAAGTTTTATCATAACCACTCATTCACATTTTATTTACGTTTTGGTAACAATAACATTACATTGACTATGATGAAAAATGATAGAAAATTAAGATGACCAAATTAAGTAGTTTTACGTTTTTTTGATTGAATGGTTGTCATTTAAATTTGTATACCTTATTCTGATCTAAATGTTCAACTTTTGCTTGTTGGTCTCCTCTTCTTGAGTCCGGCGATAGTAGCAGTAGCATCTGGTGTGTTGTGAGAAAACTATAAACCAGGTTAGCATGTTGTTTAAGGGGAGAGGTAAAGGTGCACTGCAATCACGGTCTTTAGCGCTGATTATAGACTAAAGGAAGGAGGGAACTAGAGAAACTTACATCCAGACAGAGCCGAACATTCCACAAACGCTCTCTCCGTAATTTTCTTAGTTTAGAGTCAATCCGCTGTCAATAAAAGCATGTGGTTTTAAACTACATTAGACTCAGGAGGAAGACATTTTTTAAGACTATTATTTTAGTTTTAGATGGTAATTATTAAACTGTATCTTGTTTATGTACAATTTGTGTTGAAAGATTTGCTTGTCTACATGGAGATGTTACTGCTTTGCCAGGAATATTCTACAGTTAGGCTTGACTTATTATGTTGCATTTCATGCGTTGATTATTTTATTCATTCATTATTTGTTTCTATTGCTTAAAAAACTTTGCCTGGTGGTGCTGCCGGCTTGTCTCCATGGAGATGGGCAGGTTCATTGCCATACAGTGCAGCATTCTAGCAATAATATCCAAGAAGAGAAGCAATTGGCGGTGTCTCCTCCAGGAAAGTGCAACTTTAATTGAGCAAAATTCTGACCCATATAAAGTGGTCAAAAGAAACAAAACAGTATTTGTAGGTCTGGCATGTCCAAACTATTCAGTATGGAGTGCCTCAAGGATCTGTTTTAGTCCCCTCCCTTCTTACTGTGTATAAAAGATCTTGCTAATGTTACTAAGTCTACTGTCCCTGTTATTTTATGTCATTTTATGGTATTTACAGGACAGAAAAAATATGAATCTGATACAATGAAAAATTGCATTAAAAAATCAAGAAATTGTTTCATTAGTCCAGGCTTTCTGGTGAATAGGCCCAAACAAACCTAAAACAGTACATTTTACTGCAAGTCTAGAAGTCTTCACCATAATAATCTTAATATCAACTGTTTTGGTTCCAGGCTTGAATAAATATGTTGTGACTCGATCAAACCTCTACGTCATTATCCACTGTTTTGGCAACCAGCAGTGGCTCAATAAGGGTTATTCCTGTTCTAGTGCCACATTAGTTGCCGGTTTACTTTGGCAACTTCAGGAAAGAAATGTACAAAATAAGATTAGTAAAGAGTATTGACTTTTTTTTTTTGCTCAACCTGTTAAAAGTTTACAGCAAAATGAGCACAGACATCAGAATGTAATGCATAGTCATGACTAAGTATATTATTGGTATGAAACTAGTCACTTGCCAACATTGATCTCCCTTTTCAACACAAGAACACATTTGTAAAGCTCCTTGTCTTTTCTGGCCTAATAAGTGAATGTGTTTTGAAGAGGAGCGAGAGAGAGAGAGAATTTTGATACAGTGTAAACCACCCTGAGGGGTCTTTGTGGCTGCTTCGTCTGTATTCAGGCCCATGCAGTCCTCCCCAGACCAGGCCCATTCTGCTGCTCCTGCCCCTGGGCCCTGGGCTCTGGAGCACGGGTACAAGAGTGCAGGGGTGCCAGGGGCTTTTGGGGCCACGCACAATATGGCGTGCACTCGACGCACCCATTGTCTGCATGCTAATGACAGCTCAAACCATGCTAGCGTTAGTTAGTTTTGACTCCATGTATAAACAACTCAGTGAAGACAGCTGAGTAAATGATCTCAGAGGTGTCTGCATTATTTTTATGCAAGCCTGGGACCAGCCCAAAGTTACACTATTGTTATGCCTAAGAGTCCACAACAATGACACAATACTCAATAGTTGAGCTCATTGGGTTAACCACTGTAGCAACAACACAAATGACTTCAATGTATCTTTTTATTTTTCATTTTATTTTGTATTAAATTCCCAATATATGTATTATGAATATAAAATGATTATGTAAAAAAACAACTATATATTAAAAATGGTCTAATTATATTTTTATTATGTAAGAGGTTCACAGTGTAACATGGTTCCAGAGTATGGCTTTAAACTTATCAATGCAAATAATTCAATTACAGTTTAAATTTTTTTCTCCATAATACCTTGAAATACATACAATGTATTCTTACTGTGAGTGGGCTTGTTTTCTCCCAGATCTGACCATAATTTGACTTATCAAAACAAATCAGAACAAGACCAGGGGCGTGGCCAAGGGAGGCACCAGGGCCAGCTAAAGTCTGCAACGCAATCATTTTTATAATTTAACTCTTAACTTAACTGGAGTGATTTAATCATTTTAAATATAAGGTAATTACATATTTTTTGTTGTAATATGGTGCAATAGTATAAGTAAAATTATATATCGCGTCTGCACTCTGAGTGGTGGCACCTGGCATTAAAATTCGCACTCTCAAATCATGCAAAAAAACCACAAAAAAGTGTTTTCTATAAAAACAACAATTTAAAAATAATTCACCTAGATTCTCATCGTTGCAGTTCACTAGGAGGTGTTGACAGACTTTTACCTCGTTCCAACCCTGTGTGAGGTTAAGAGTCAGGAGGACCGACACAGTAGCATTTCCAGTAGCCCCCCCCGATCTCCGGTTCAGCCTGAACTGTAACAGACTGCCTTTGTGAACAAGGCCTGTGTGCCCCCGGGTCTGTGCGGTGGGAGTAGAAGGGTCCAAGGGGCACTGCGGTGTTGTGTCTACTGAGTTAGTTAGCACGTTAGCCTCCGTCCCTCCCCCCTTTCCTTTCTCTTCTATGGGCCGCTGCTGACCGGCTAAAGCTAAAGCGCCCGGCGCCTAATGAAGAGTGACAGCTCCCTGGGATTTGGGTGCTTTTTGCGTTTCCACCACTTCTTCTCAAAAACAAATGCACAAAAAAAGCTGTCTTCAGGCGAGGATTCCCGAGACCCTCGCTATTGCCCCAGTGTTTTAATGAGCCAGTACTAGCGGTTCTCAAGCCATTTCTGGTCTGCGCTACTTGTGCAAGGCAAAAATAAATACATAATTGACAACATAATGATTATAAAATTGTAGAACATTATTCTTGATTGATTTTGGCAAAATATATAAGCCTATGGTTTATGCAAGATAAACATAATGAATACATACAATAACATTAACCTACGAGCTAACATACCTAACTCAATGGCTAATCAGCTAATTAACTAACAAGCTTCTTCCTAGCTATAAACAAATACAACTTAAAATATTGACCAATGAGAAGAACAATCATTTTCTCCACTCCAATATCTTCTTGAAATGAAAAAATAATAATCTTGACACCAAGGAAAGCACTAATAAATAAAATGTGTCTTTATAGTATTATCATTGGAAATATTCAGAAGGAAAATCCAAAGTATCCCAGCTTTTCTGTCAGGCTTATAACAATGCGGTATTCTCTGAAACCAAGCAGTTTCACAAGTTTTAGTCATATTTAACTCGTCTTTGCAGCGCGTCCAGCTTTGTGTCCATCTGTGCTGCAAGCGGAAGTTTCTCCAGACCAATTAGCTCTGTTCTCCAGCTGTAGCCTCCTGCTGCCTCTCAGCCCCTCTCCCCGACATCGCTGCCATTATTAGCCACTCTTAATGACGGCTTGTAGCGAGCACCTCCTCTAACCACGCATCTGTAACATGTGAGAACTATTCTGAGACGAGCAGATGGCGTGCGCGCCGCCTTTGAGATGAATCAGATATAAATGCTTCAAATTGGTATTGGAAATATGAAAAAAAAAAACACTTTAGAATAACCACACTTAAATTTGGCTTAATGAAGCATGAAGAATGAATGGATTCATAATGAACACATTGTTTGTTAGGAATTATTCAGGCTTTGTAAATGATTAATTAAGTGTTTAGGGTATTAATCATTCTTATTAAACTATTTCTTGTTAGTTATGAATAAAGGCTTGTAGTGTTACTGAAAATGGTTGCTTGTATGATGTAACTTTACGGTGTTAGATCATTTTGAGCTGTGTATTTTCACTTAATGAAGTCAATGCAAGATAGATATAAGTTCTATGCCCATACTTTTCAGGCAAAGCAATAACATCTCCATGGAGACCAGCAGGTGGCATACTCCCCATCCAGAAAATTATACAGTGCACCTCTAAATTAATGCTCAATGATAGGGGGAGTTTGTAAACAAGGTTAATCAACAAAAATATTTTTAAATAACTTCCTCTGGCATATATAATTTAGATATTAAAAAAACTTCATTAATGGTATTTGTCTATCATACTTTTTCAACTAATAAAACAGCATCATTTGTGGGTTGCTTGTTGTTGGAACCTCCCAAAGTAGTGGTTCAGTCAGTTTTTTGTTCATCATACCCCGACGTCACAGCACACCACTTTCCAAAAGTAGTTTAGTTTGCCAAATAATTTGACAATCAAACAATTATTGTCAAAAGCGAACATTGTAGGAGATGTGTTTTTTGATAGACAAACAAGCCATTGCTAGTTTTTACGTACAGAAGTTGCTGGATTTCCTTTGCATGTGTGTGAGATGAGAAAATAGACGCTTCCTCGCTATTTTCCATGCTGCAGTTGTTCCATATTGCCACCTTTACTTACTATGTTGTCTCGTCTTCTACTGCTTTTTAATACATTTTTCATGCTGGAACTTCTCAACCAAATCATGACTTTTGCTTCTTCCTCAAACTCTTCTACTCCATTTCCAATTTAAACTTCTACGCACTGCGGAAAACTGACTTTTTATCTCACCCAGAGACTGAACCCGAAGTCCACAACCTCCGAGTATCAGACGTCGCCCCCGAAAGTTTTAGACTGTCCTGGGAGGCCGAAGACTACGCATTCGATACTTTTGTCATTATGATAAGCCACACCAACGGGTCCTCGCAGCCCCAAGAACTGGTTTTAAGTGGAGACGAGAGGAGCACAGAATTGAACTACCTGAACGAAGACACGGAGTATAACGTTGAAATCTTTGGGCTTATTTTGCAAAAGCGATCCAGGTCCGTGACGCGGCAGGTTCAAACAGGTATATTAGGGGTTTACCGACGCTTGGATTGTCCTGTCTAGAAGATGTCTGCGTTCTTTGTGGTGCTGGGATCCTTGGGTGTGTTAACAGACGTGGCGTAGAGGTGTTTTTTCTACTAACTGTAGTTGAAAGAACTTCTTTGTCGATTTATTGTTGGTCTTTTTCGCTTAATGTTTGTAATAATTTGTGGGCAATAGTTGGCTTCTTTGTCCTGTGTCGCGTATTTGAGTCTGTGGTGTCTTTTTGAGTCAACTTAACGCGGAAAAATATATGTTGTGTCAAATTCGTTGAGTGGTTCTCAAACTGACAATCACGTTCCATGCCTTGGGCTTTCAATTATTTTTATGAGTGACATACAGGTTTGCATTAAGTAGTAGGAGTTTTTGACCATGGTTTGGTCAATAATTCAGTGAAGACTTTTCACATTTTGGCGTTGTTTGGCAGGATTCCATAACATCAACTCAAATTTGAAAATCTTGAGTTTGGTATAATTATGATTTATGCTAATTTTAGTCTATTAATTTTAGTTCTCACAACATTTGCTGAGGTGGTACTTTGAATGTAAAGTTTGAGAGCCACTGCTGTCAAGTTCATGTTACTGTTGAATGAAATGACTGATGATTGGGTTCGCCACCGTCGCGCCTCCATTACACATGGACACGGACCATTGGCTTCTTTACGTATTCTATTATAGCTTTCTCATTTCACCCATGTGTCCACACACTTGGCAAACGGAAAAATCTATTTGGAGGTTATTACGACTCTTGCCAAATAACGTCCATAGCTTTTAGCATATTTTCTTTTCAAAGATAATTGTGATAAAAGCTAATTTGCCTCTGTGGAAAATGGCTACTTATTTGCAGGACTAATGCTTGGAGAAAAAATTTGCTATGGGTTATTGAGTGACAATTGCAATCAGAAAGAAAGAGAGGAAAGCAACAATTCTATTTTCATTAGCAGTAAAATTGTTTGCAGACATTATACAGAAATGTCATAATTTCCAGTTTTTCATAAAATTATGATTTCTAGTGTTTCAATTTGCGCTTTCTCTGCTATAATTGGTGCAATTTGCAAAGTTGTGACAAAAATACATGCCAAGGCAAAATTATGTTACGATACATTCAAACTATTTATTTTATATCATCAGTCAATTCGCTCACACTGTCCAATGTCTTTCTTGTAGTTTCCAATCCTCGTTGTCCACTTCTTGTCTTGGGTCCAGTGTTGTCCTTTGCTTGGTCTCCTGTATGTTCTTTTATGGGCAGCAATAGGAGCAGATGGGTGCCGATTGGTTGTCCCTTGTGCCTGGGGCTATAAGATGCATTTTCACTTTTGTATTTGTCTAAAACGGGGGCAAGTAAATTTCCTCAGGATGGTCACGCAAAGACACTGTGGTCCCATGTGAAGGGTCTCTTGCCCTCCGTCCTCTGGCTTTGTCCCCTGTGTGTCCATGTCCTAAAACCACTGCTGCTGCTCTGTTGGCTCTGAATGGGTGAAGAATACGTATGTTTGTCCTAGTCACGTGAAGACGCTCTCTAAACGGGAGAGGAAACACGAGTTGGTCACTTATTGATGCTCAGTGGCATACATATTGGAAAAATGTGAGTGGATGACTGCTTACTTTTACTTGCAATTGATAGTTTAGCCTTCTAATGTACGTAACCTTCAACTGATGATAATAATTATGTATTAGTCTTACAGAGCGCTTAATTCAAAGTCGCTGCACAATTTGGTGCCTTTTTCATTCACTCAAAGGGTAATTGTAAGCAATGAAACCCACGTCAACCTTTTTCTGCTGGTAGAAAAATAACTCTTTCCTTCCAATTCCACAAGTCCTACGATCAGTCTTCCATGTCAAAATCCAGGCTCCCAGTCCCCATGAATCAAAGTGAACAATGTCTAATTCCCTTCTGTCTTCTTGCCCTTCTGCTCTCTCTTATCACTCAGACTTGGGAACTCCTAAAGGCATCCGCTTCTCCGATGTGACTGACACGTCTGCCATTGTGCACTGGGTGGTGCCTAGAGCGCGAGTGGACAGCTACAGAGTCACCTATGTACCTGCACAAGGAGGTAAGCCCGGACATGTGACGTATAATGTACCTCTGCTCCATACGCAGAAAAAAAAGTGTCCTCTGCCTTTGACCGAACCTTATATCCCCTTGGCTGACCTTAGTGGAGTAGTGAGCGACCTAACTGGAGGTCGATGGGGGAAACGGGACCATCTAGAGCAAATCCATGTAGAAGGTTCTTGCACCTTGCCTCGAGGGCAAAGCTAACCACTCTGCCACCTCATCTCAAGCCCATGATAGTCGCAAGGCATTTACCAATGATCCGTATGTCAGGTTTTTCCAAACTATGGCACGAGGGCCAAATGCGGCCCACAGCAATTTTTGTTGGCCTCCCTGCTGAATTGCTTTTATTGCAAATGTACTCATTCTAAATAAAAAACAATGTGCTGTGATACAGACCTAACATTAATGTCCCAAGCCTAATTACAGTACAGTGGCTCTGTGAAAGCTCGTTAAAACAGAATAACTCACTGTCTTGACCACCACTCAGCCCTGTGGCACAACATATGTCACTCTTAAATAGCAAATACTATCATGGAAAAAAGAAAGACATTTTAATTGTGTTCTAAATGTATCTACAGTTCAATATTCGATAACATGCCGTCATTTTTTCTTTTTTTCCCCCTGTTATCATGTTTGATTAGACACAGTAGTAAGATTTTTCTGCTGTTGTATTACAGTCTCCCACTGCCCCCTTGTGGCAGAATAGAAATCTCTGTACAGAATAGGTTTTAGATTGATGCACTTTGAATTTGCCACAAAGCAGCTTTAGAATATTGTCATAGGCCTACTCTCATTATGTCATATTATGGCCAACTTTTGGAGGATAAGACATTTAAAGTTAGGTTGAAACATTCTAATAATCTTATGCCACTTACACCTTTGAGAGTATGCTCCACGTTCTAGTCTGTAATGTTGCGTATTGTGTATCTCATTTGTTTCTATCTGTATTTTAGGAAGTGCAAAGGTCCTGACTGTGGACGGGTTCGACTCCCACTCGGGGCTGTCCAACCTCACTCCAGGGGTCATGTATGAGGTCACTGTGGTCGCCATCAAAGGAGAGAGAGAGAGCGAGCCGGGGGCGGGCAGTGTGACCACAGGTAAGAGCTCCGGTTAATACGGCCTGCTAATACTTCTGATACTGGTACTACTGATATGTACATTTGTTGTATCTAAATGACAATTAAGCCAGTCTAACTACTGCTGGTGTGCTGCTGCTACTGCTACTGCTACTGCTACTACTACTACCACTACTACTACTACTACTACTACTACTACTACTACTACTATTATTACTTGTGTTAAGGCTATACCAATAGTACTGCTGCCCTACATGAATGCTACTCAACTACTATACTAATGCTCCTGTTACTACCGGTACGAATACTATTACTACTACAGCTTCTTCTACTGCTGCTGCTGCTGCTTCTACTACCACTATTACTACTACCACTACTTCTACTGAGTGTGCCATCACTGCTACCACTACTACATCTGTTGCTGCTACTAATATTACCGACTCTGCTACTACTGCCACTACTGCCACACTACTTCTACTCCTATACTGTTACAAATATCACCACTGTTACTACCACTACTACTAACATTACTTCTGTTGCTGCTACTAGCAAATCTTAACAAGGCAATTTAATTCAAATATACTGTGTGTTTTCTAGCCCTGGATAAGCCAAGTGGTCTGAATGCAGTGAACATCACAGACACAGAGGCTCTGCTGCTATGGCAACCGGCCATCGCCACCGTGGACGGTTACGTCATCACCTACAGCGCCGACTCAGGTACTGCAGCTCACCATGAAGGGTTAATCTGCATAATCTGTATAAATCTGTATAAATAACATTCTGTCATTAAGTTTGAAAACATGCAATTTGGTCAAGTCATGTTGGAGAACAAATTAAAGCTCTGTTATGTAACTTTACCTGTTTTTGACAGAGGGAGTTTGCTGCAGCCAAGGGTTGTCAAAACCTTTATACCCAGATACTTATTAAATCAAGCTAGCATTTAGAAAAGACCTTGGTGGATTGCAGATTAGTCTTTGTATAATAATGTTTTAATGTAAGTATTTAACACCAATCAAAATATGATTTCAATTCCTCATTGAAAAAACCCACTCAACATATTTGTAGAAGATGGAAACCAATAATAATAATAATTATTGTTATTGACAATTTTAAAACATTTAGATAACCATTTTTACATTTAAACTCTTCAATTACAGTATATTGTACATTTAAATAATTATTTAAATGTTCATTGTACCGGAATAGTAAATCAATGTACCTTATACTTATAGAACAGCACAATAGCAGTTTGTTTCTTGGCCTCACACTTTTAGACACTAGTCAATGTGGCACAAAGCATGGTCCCAAAATATTGTTGATTTTGTTTGTAATTGTGGATTACAAACTGTTATTGGGAGACTTTATCTCTTTTGGATGTGTTGTGTGTGCCTCCTAGTGGCGCCTGTGATGGAGCGTGTCTCTGGTAACGTGGTGGAGTTTGAGATGTCGTCGCTGACCCCGGCCACACACTACACGGTGAAGGTGTACGCAGTGAGAGACACAGCCAAGAGCGCAGCCACCACCACAGAGTTCACCACAGGTCAGAGTTCTCAAACCACCACAGAGTTCACCACAGGTCAGAGTTCTCAAACCACCACAGAGTTCACCACAGGTCAGAGTTCTCAAACCACCACAGAGTTCACCACAGAGTTCACCACAGAGTTCACCACAGAGTTCACCACAGAGTTCACCACAGAGTTCACCACAGAGTAAAAGAAATGTGACGATTCTAGAAGCAAAATTAGGTCCGATCTGCTCAGCCTTTTCTCAAAGAGGCAAACCAAAATGTAACATGCTTTTTTTTATCTTGCTGTTTATGTCAAATTTATAATTCGGAAAGTTCGATTTCATAAATCAGGTCACATATCGAGGAGCGGTAATATGTTAAGAAAACAAGAAGGAAAGAAAATAAAAGTTAAATCGCAATGTTTATTCTCATAATAATCCGTACCAAATGTAATACTTCCACTGTTATACTGTCACTAAACCATAACTGGAGTTGGTGCTTTAATTGCCGTTTTATAATAAAGTTACATTTCGAAACGAGAACAACCAAACAAAAACTGAACTGCTGTTGCTGTGTGTCAGACGTGGACGCCCCTCACGACCTGTTGGCCAGTAACATCCAAACGGAGACGGCCCTGTTGACGTGGAAACCTCCTCGCGCCGACATCACCGGCTACATCCTGACGTTCTTGTCCGAGGTCGACGGCTCCATACGCGTAAGTCCACCCAACACTCACGACCCGCTTCACGCAGTTCATTTACATGGCTGTAAAAACGTAAAAACATACACAAACGTATGTGTGTGTGTGTGTGTGTGTGTGTGTGTGCGTGCGTTTCAGGAGGTGGTGCTGAGTCCCACTGCCGTGTCCTATAACATGGCCCAGTTGAGCGCCTCCACTGTTTACACAGTGAAACTGCAAGCCATCGCTGGACCCAAGAGGAGCAAAATCATCACAACGGGCTTCACCACCAGTAAGTGAGGCATATGAAAAAGCATATGAAAGGATGAAAAACGGTTAAGAGGCGCTACAGGAAAAACTCTCCAGTCTCCAGTAACTTTTTAAACACTAAATAAACCACGATAAAAGGATGTTTTTGCTGTTTGCTTTGAAAAATATACTGCGAGCGCGCTTGCATCTCCACAAACCTGACTCGTACTTGGCTTGGAAGAGCCTCCTCCTGCTTTTTTTACATATAAATTCTGTATCTTTGACATTAATATTCCACAGTATGGCATTAAACGTATCAGTCTCGATGAATAACGTTCATGGGTTTTAACTTTCTATTTCCGTGGAATCATTGCGGTTGACGTGCCACCTCCAGAAAGTTATGTACTGTTGCTTTAACTATGTTCCTTGGAAAAATGAGCCAAATCTACACCTAAAAGGTTTTATTATTTGATAGAACCAATTTCTATCCGTTCTCTCACACTGGGACATAAAGATTTCCACCTCAACAAAATTACTACTTTACTTGATAATACTATATAACTTACCCTATATTTGTAGGGATTTGTTCTGTACACTTGTTTGTATCGTATAAGTCTACAAAAGTGAGCAATCTAAAGAAAACTTTTCAAATTGGTGTGTCTAGATGAGTATTTGTTCCGCCTCTCGCCTTTGTACGCGACACCAGTACGTTTAGGCTCTGCTGGCTGAGACTCTGTGTTTTATGCTTGTAGCTGAGTCTCGTTTTGTGTTTTATGCTTGTAGCTGAGTCTCGTCTTGTGTTTTGTGCTTGTAGCTGAGTCTCGTCTTGTGTTTTGTGCTTGTAGCTGAGTCTCGTCTTGTGTTTTGTGCTTGTAGCTGAGTCTCGTCTTGTGTTTTGTGCTTAGCTGAGTCCGTCTTGTGTTTTGTGCTTTGTAGCTGAGTCTCGTCTTGTGTTTTGTGCTTGTAGCTGAGGTCTCGTCTTGTGTTTTGTGCTTGTAGCTGAGTCTCGTCTTGTGTTTTTGTGGCTTGTAGCTGAGTCTCGTCTTGTGTTTTGTGCTTGTACCTGAGTCTCGTCTTGTGTTTTATGCTTGTACTGAGTCTTGTCTGTGTTTTGTACTTGTAGCTGGCGTGCTGTACAGATACCCAAAGACTGCTCCAGGCTCTGCTGAACGGAGACACGTCGTCCGGCCTGTACACGGTGTATGTGGGCGGAGACGAGACCAGCCTCTTCAGGTGTACTGCGACATGACCACAGACGGCGGCGGATGGATTGTGAGTCTGCTATAATCAAGCACTGATTAGACTTCTTTTCTTGTTGATGTAAATGCTTTGTTTTTTTTGCAGATTTTCCTGAAAGGCAGAGTGGTAAACTAGAGTTTTTCCGCAACTGGAAGAATTACACAGGTGGATTTGGAGACATGAACGACGAATTCTGGCTGGGTATGTTCTTTTCTCTGGTATTATGAATAAAAAATAATGAATACTGGACTCACAAGGGTTTTGAAGAGCTCGGAAATCACTGTACGGATATTTTTTCTCTCACTATAGACTAGATTTCAGCATGGAGGCAAAATAAAGTAGACATAACACATGTTCAATAATAAACTGACTTCAAGATCAAAATGCTAATGATTTTGAGTGTTTATAACAAAATAATTAGAATTTCCAGGTTACCAATGTTATAACAAATAGAATTTTTTTTTATATATATATATATATATATATATATATATATATATATATATATATATATATACTGTATGCAATTTTTGAACCTAAACATTTTATTTGAGCTTCAAAATTTCACTAAGTATTTGTCCTGTAAAAACTAAAACTGTATGATTTTACCTTGGTAAAAAAATGCTCAAGTAACATAATCTCCTTAAATAAATAAATAACATAAAACACCATTGGGCCTAAGTGGAAAATGAAGTACACAATCACATTGTGTCCTGCAATTTTACACATTTAACAAGAGATGTTTAAGAAAGATTAAAACAAAACCACATTTAAAACCTTCTACTAACTTAAAACTAGGCTCTGATATCGCTCACATGCGTCTGAGGTTTCGATTTGCCAAAATCGCCTTGAGTTTTTAAATATTTTGTGATATTCTGATGATTGAAATTACATTATGTTCTACTTCACTTTTGCCTCAATTTTGGAATTTAGAATGTTATTTACAACATTTTAAACGGGTTCCACACATTTTTATTTATTATTGTTATTATTATTATTATTATTATTATTATTATTATTAGCTTTACAGTATGTCATAATTCTTTATAAAACGGGACACACTGCTTAATATCTATTGTCAAAAATCACATACAATTCTTACAGTGTATTTGGATTTTTCATAGTCTTTAAAGTTTTGGTTTGACGCTCTGTTCTGAATGCGTTGAACAATTACCCCACGACAACACTCGTCTCCTGCAGGTCTGTCTAACCTGCACAAGATCACAGCGGGCGGCCAGTACGAGCTCCGGGTGGACCTGCGGGACAAAGGCGAGGCGGCCTACGCTCAGTACGACAAGTTCTCCGTGTCCGAGCCTCGAACCCGCTACAAGGTGCACGTGGGAGGATACAGCGGCACGGCAGGTAAGCACAAGCACAAGCCTCCAGATATGACAAACACATCTCTGCTTTTCTCTGCCCTGAATTTTTTAGCCGAGAGTCACAAGAAATACAGTAAATATTTAGATTTGTGCTCAAGCATGGTTTACTTCCAAATGTCATGATGTAAATAGTAATAATTCAGATGTTTTTATCAGATTAGATTAGATTTATTGAAAATCGACATGGCAGGAGACGACATTACATGCTAATCTTGAAAAGCATAATGACAGAAACAAGATAAAACATTAATGAGAACTCTGAAATATAAGTTCATAAGTAATATAAATGAACAAACTAACAGTGAGAATGCTGGATAACATCTAAAGAGCAAGTAAAAGACAATTCATGATCTAAAAATGGACAAAAAATATCTAACGACCGCTCAATAATTTGGGAATATTGTATTACAAGTTTGTCTCGAACTACTGTAAGTACACTCAAAATAATCACTTGAATCACTCTATAAAAAGTTTTGGATAGGATATCACTTTCATTCCATGTTTGTATTATTATGTTAATAAAAGTGCAATATTTTAGGTTACTTCAAAACTCAATTTAAAATGTGGCTACAATTAATCCTGTCATGTGATCACCAGACAATTTTTTTTAGAACATTTCCTTCCTTTCCTTTGTATGTTGTATTGTTTTGTTACCTTTTTTGTTAACTTTTTTTTATTGTAGCAATACTCTGGCATCATTAAATTTTTTCTATTAATTCTTGTAAATTGTTGATCCAATGCTCACACAAAATGCAAGTTAGAGATATTGGAAAACACTATGTAAATAAGAGAAAATACATGTTTTATTCCTTCCCGCTCTTGTGTTCAGGTGACTCTATGACGTACCATCATGGCCGCCCCTTCTCCACGTACGACCACGACAACGACATCGCCGTCACCAACTGTGCCCTGTCCTACAAGGGAGCCTTCTGGTACAAGAACTGTCACCGCGTCAACCTCATGGGTCGCTACGGAGACAATAGCCACAGCAAGGTACACTGTCCAATCATGAGACAAAAGATCTTATTTTGTAAGAGTTTACATGCTAGCGTCAAAATGTAATTAAAGTTAATCAGAACTTGTTTGGTGAAGGTTTATGGACTTATAATTTAGTTTATATCATCTCACCGCTACTTTAAAAACATGGAGGAGCAAAAAAATATAAATTTTTGAGGAGCAAGATTATAACAAGGTAACAGGCAAATGTATCTGTTTACTTTTGTAGTATATTGTCAGTTACAGTTATTACTTATTAAATCCCCACTGTGTACGATTTTAGCCAAAAAATAGACTTAAATAAACTTTTTAACTTAGTCGCAGGTATTTTTATAGTACTGAAAAAACTTGCAAAACATGCACTCTTGTTGTGACGAGGCTTGTTTCTCCACAAACTTGACTTGTAACTGTAATGGTGGAGGATCTGCCACCTGTGTAACTTTTTAGCCAAAAAATTGACACAAATGAAAGTATGTTTTTATTGCACTTAAAACCATGTGGAGAGGCTTGCATCTCCACAAACCTGACTCTAAAATCAAACATTAGAACTAGGGCTACTTTATCATTTTGCCTATTTTGCGTGTTTGGGGGTCGCAAATGCCAAAGACTGTTATTATGCGGGTCACGACTGAAAAAGGTTGAGAAACACAGCTCTACAGTACTGCACCTTGCTTTTTGTTCATTGAGTCTAATGTTGCAAAATCTTCCAATTTAACAATTATCTATGTTAGAAATGGGACGTATAGTAACCCACCTGAAACGCCACTCAAAAACTGCATCTGCATTTGTCTCACACTTGTTATTTTCAGGGCGTGAACTGGTTCCACTGGAAGGGCCACGAGCACTCCATCGAATTCGCCGAAATGAAGATCCGGCCGTCCAACTTCAGAAACCTGGAGGGCCGGAGGAAACGATCATAAAGCACCCGCCTCATCCACGCATTCAACCACCACAAAATGAACAACAATTCTCAGTCTTTACAACTACACCCCAAAAAACAAAAAAAAGAAACAAAAAAACTCGCTCAAAACTCAACCAAAGTCACTGCCAAGAGCCCTGGCTGCCTCCATTTGAAACGACTGGATCTACTCACACTGCCCTCGTGCCGTTTAGCAAGACATTCCTCATCCAGCGATCGACTGTTGTACGTCGTGGGAAAGCTGCCAGTGCGGACATGCATGCTACAAACTGGACTATCTCGCGCCAAAGAGACACAACCCCGGCTTCTACCGTGCGTTTTGAGCCGCAGCGTCAATGGCGGAGTCGTATGCGGTCAATACGTTAGCAACGTGATTGATTTTACATGGAGGTTTACAGGCAAAAAAAAAAAATACAGGCGGAAAAAAAAAAAAAGAAAAAAAAAAAGCACATCTTTCTAATACAATATAATGTCTAGGCAGAAAACAGAAAAATATAGACAGGTTAATACTTGTACAGATTTAGAGCTATTGGACGGATGGCACATGAACATTGAATCATAGGAAATGCCATTTGTCTTTTGTGACATGTTATATTCTCCCACTGACCCCATGTTTACCAAGCGGGGCCAGTTTCACAAAGATATGTAGAAATTGTCATATGTCAGACTCTAAATGTAGCTTTTGTACTTATACGTTGCAATCAATCAATACCTATATGTTTTATTATTAGGTCATGTGGAGAAATTCAATGCCGCAAAGTTGCAGCCTTGCGGAACACCATTATAACTTGGCTTAAAGCGACATTTTTAATTTTTTCTAAATTAAAAGTGACATATAGCAACCAAAATATATTTAAAATTACGATGTAGCGATTAAGATAGAGTAGGACTATTTAATTTATTATCTTAATTTGTGCTCATGATAAGTGGGTCCCTTTAGATTAGCTGATCTAAACAAGAAATGTATTTAAACTTGCATCTTATTTATTTTTTACTAACTTTTTTTTTAACCTATGGGGCAAGATAATTTAGTTTTTCTTCAATCAACCACCCGTCTTTTAAAAAATGGTTTAGAATACAGTAAATTAACACAGTAAATTAACATACGCATTTTTGATATTTCCATGTTAAATTATTCTTTTTTTGCTCCTCTTCTTTGTGAAACTGGCCCTTGACAAGACGTAAAAGTTGGAGCAGAAATTGACTATATAAATAGTATTTTACCCTCCACATCCCGTGTCCTCATGGATGCCAATGTTTCCATCCATAACGTCAGCACCTGAAGGCATCACACTTGCAGTATTGTGTTTAACAAAAAAAAAAAAGCTTAAGATAAAAATGAAAAAGATGCATTTGTATTGTTTGAGCTATGACTCCGAGGCAGGACCTGTTTTATTCAGTATATGATGATGATGATGATGATGATGATGATGATGATGATGATGATGTTGAAAGGCAGTGGTGACTTTTATTTCTTATGCAAAATGTGAATCCATTTAATATATGTGGAAAAGCGAATGTTTCATTACTATGTGGTATTATCAGCACAAAGGGCCATTTGGAATGCAACGCAGCAGTGGTTCTCAAAAACATTTAGATTTCCAAGTGCTCAAAAACTAAAGTTGAATCAAACTTGGACTAAAACCAACATAAAATACAGGTAAACGCAACACTGATCTGGACTAGTTCTGAATTCACACCAAACCCAAGACAAATCAAGGTCAAGAACTCGAACTACATTCAAAACAAACGCCCCGAACAAAGAAAAAAAAGCAGGACCAAAACCCGCAAACATACAAAACAAAACTTCTGATTACGAAAAAACAATTTGAGAACCACTTTCTTTCCCCGCCCCTTTTCCCCAGCCCCTCCCCCCGCTCCTGCTTTATGAAGGCAGGACTTGAACCACTGACCGGCGAACGGACGCCTGTGTAAATTAAGTCTGTTTTTATTGTTTCGTTTGTTTATAACTGGGTGAAAAAAAAACAAAAAAAAAACACAGGTGTTTCTCTGTAAACTGTATTACAATAAAAGGTTTGTTTTAAAAGTAGCATGGACGTGCAAAGTGTATTGTCATTGGGCCGATCCCCGACGCGCGCGCGACGTCGTAGCTGTAACGGAAGTTGCCCGAGAGCTACGGGTGCGGAGAGAGGCGCTCGGCAGGCTTACGGAGTGCATCCAAAATAAATAGTATTTGAATAAAGCTGTTCTTTGTAGTGATTTTTACATCGTTTATGTTTATGTAGGGTGATTTTGGTATCGATAGCATACAAAAAACAGGTAAATATAGTGACAAAATACACAATTTAGAGGGTTTTTGGCGGTTTAGGAAATGCTTAGGGGAACTAATGACGTAGTGCAATTTTCATATCATGTGGCAGTGGCAAAAGCAAACACAACGAAATAAACCAGCGTTGTATTAATATCAATGCAAATTCTCCCTGTGACTGGGTGGGTTTTCCTCCATCGAACCCCACCCTAACCCTAAATCCTCCAGCTAAGGTCCTGACGGAGTTTAGCTCAAGATCTGGAGGTCCACTGCTCCTGACACATTTCCCTCGTGTCATTGAACAATAAATATGCACAAATATAACCCAAAGTATGACACAATAACATAGCCACAGAACACTTGAAGCCAGTCAGTTCCAGTCTACATTCTTTCAACATTATTACCACTAAATAAATGTAAACTTCCTTGCCATCACCAGTTTTAGGAGTAATGAATATGCAGTTCAGTGACTCAAAACCTGAGTTTGGGGCATTAAAAGGAGATGTTTAAGATGAACTGGACTCCATTTACCATCTCTGCCTCCCTGTAATTCATCGCCACTGGTACATGTTTATTTGTGTCTTTGTGTCGTGTGTCTGCTCCCTTCAGATCTCTGGGTTTATAGTCAACAAAAACAGGTTCTCCGTGATCTCAAGACGAAGTTCTCAAGGTGTTAATTTCTGTTCCAAGTGTTGGCACATTCTGCTCCCTCAACAAGGAATAACTTACAAAAGGTCTGTGGGGGAAAAAAACAGAAACACTGATTTCAATAAGTCAGTTTGAATCTATGTTGAAAGGTCTGGTTATTTTTATGTTATTACTATAATTAATTTGACATTTGATCACACTTTTCACATTTCAAAGACGGAGCACCACATTGATGGAGCTTTTAGATCATTTTTACAGCCTATTCTGAGAGAAAACTTGAGCAGTGTGAAATAAGAACACACAAAACTCAACATAGTGAACACTATAGGTCTGTCTCTGGAGAATGTGGCCCATAAACTGTAACAAACATATATTTGAATAAAAGATGAAGCCGGTAAAGCACTGTTCCTCTCCCAATCCAAACGATGGCAGCATTTCTCAGGCACCTGCTCCCACTGGCCACAACAGAAGAAGCCTCAGCGAGCTCCGTTTCCCCGGGGAGGGGAACGGAGGAGCAGCGCCGTCCCGGGCCGAGCTGTGCCGCCACCGGGGCCCGTCATGCGTCACAGCTGCGAGGCGGGGCATGCGCTTCCGCGTACCAAACCCACCCATCCGGAAAGCTAATCAGTGTTACTCTGGTCCAAAAGCGAGACCAAGTATGTTGTCCGTCCACTTTCTGCCATGAGGGCAGCTTTTCGGTGCAAGCTGTTCAGACCCGTCGTCGTTTTTGGCCTTGTACTTCTGTCTTTTTACGCTTTGAAAGTAGGTAAACCTTTGCCTCCGCGGCCCGTCTTGCTGTCAGACGCGGATTACCGACTCATTTCGCCCCACACGTACGAATACGTGCACAACCAGCCGCATGTGTGCGCCGAGAGAGGCAGCGTCTCGGTAGTTTTCCTCGTCCCGGTGGCACCGGACGGTTACGCAGCGCGAGAAGCCGTGCGTAAAACATGGGGGGCGCCTGGAGCGGACACTTTGACCCTTTTCTTTCTGGGGTTACCTGAAGACGCGTCTGCACGGGCGGAAATCCAAGGTAAAGTGGAAAGCGAAAGTAAAACCTACGGTGATATCATCCAGATGAACTTTACCGACAGCTACCGGAACCTGACCGTCAAAACGTTAATGATGATGAGCTGGCTGCACGCGCACTGCCCACAAACGCGCTACGGCATGAAAGTGGACGCGGACATATTTGTCAACACGTTCTACCTCACGGACTACCTCAAGCGCTGTCCCCGCACGCGCTTCATCACCGGGTCGGTCATCAGCGACGGCGCGCCCAGGCGGAACACCGCGAGCAAGTGGCACGTGTCGGAGCGAGAGTACGCCGAGGACGCGTTCCCCCCGTATGTGTCCGGAGCCGGCTACGTCTTCTCGTGGGACCTGGCGGGACGGATCTCGTGGGCGTCCCGGTTCGTGCGCGCGGTCCCGCTGGAGGACGTGTACGTGGGGTTGTGCCTGCGCCTGCTGGACGTGCGGCCGGTGTACGCGTACAGCCTCGTGCCGCACCTCGTGGGGAATCTGTTCGAGGTGCGGAGTATGGGGTATGACCGGTGCCGGTTCGCGAAGTTGATCATCGTGAACGGGTTCAGCCCGTCGGAGCTGGTGTCGGCGTGGGGGGATTTCACGCGCGGTTACGCAAACTGTTAAAAATACTAAATGTTATCGAATGGGAACGCACCGATTAATCAGAATAAGCATGACTAGTCCAGACGTCTCATAATCGTAGCCTTATCATCTTTTCTGGACTATTCAGACTCTAAACACAGGCGGAAATATGTTTAATCGCAAAGACAGTGGCATTATTAAATCAAAATAACAAAAAAAACCAAACAAACAATATCAGATTTTCATCGATAATGCACTTTATACGTAAATATTCTCCATCTAAAAAGCCTTCAGTCACCATGTTTCTACCTTTTTTATTTGGTTGGAAATATATTTAAACCAGCTCAATGTACAATAGAAATAATGGTTTGACTAGTCGACTATTACAATAACCAGTAGTCACAGCCTTAGTAAGTAATTACATTGATACCATTTATAAGCAGAAGTGGGTGGAGTCACTTTCGCTGTTGTCACCGCCCTCCATAACAACTAATCTAATCTCAAGAAGGTTAGATGCCGGAAGCGACAGTCGAAAAGCATGAAGTCTAAAGAATAAAGGAATAAATAATAGTCTAAAGAAGGGCGGTAATGTGACACTATGGATACTAACGCGCCATAAAACACCACCAAAGAAGAACTTGAGTGAAAGTGAAATTAATTGTCTGATTTAGAATTTTAATAATAATTACAAATTCAGAAGGTCAAATTGTAAGGTCAAAATATTAAATAAAATCTAGTAATTTCAAAGGACGGACACAAACATGAGAAAAATGTTCAAATCACTGAATATTGTCAACATAAAGTTTTTGGTCACTTGTACATTTACTCACAGTTCAAACTAAATATGACTCAAGTAGACGTTTGCGAAGTTTTCCGAAAACGTCTCCAAGAAGTACAATTTTTCTTTGAAAAAACTTTACTCTGATAAATGCAACTGTCCTGCCCACCTCTGTGAATAAGATGTACAAGTTATTAAGAAAAAAACCCAAAACACTCCAAAGTTGTTTGAATATTAAATTGGAAAAAGTATTGACGCAGTACATAAAACCATGGAACGCTTCAACGCGCTTTAGCATTAGCATTAGCATCACAGTAATGCCTAAACCAAGCTTTTATTTCTCCGCTTCATTGATTTCACTGTCAATTTTACAGACGACCGATTTGTACGTGCTTTTTTTGTAGTGATATTTAAAACCAAAGTGCTTAGAGAAAACAAACTCGGATGAAAAAGACCTTCTTGCGGTGAGGTGACTGTGCTAACCGTCTTTGTTTTTCCGCCCATTCTTCTCCGTGCCTCATTACGTTTAAAGACACGCCTCCAGTACCGGTGTTTGGACTTTAAATGGCTGTTAAACTATGCTTTTTTTTGTTTGTTTTTAGACTATCAGGGACTTTTTGGAGCTAGAACATCAGGATATATTTATTGCCATTGTCCGTGAACAAAATTCCCAACATAGGAACGTGATTTGACGACAGATGCGACATGAGAGACATTCATAAGAGCGTCAGCCACCCGGGCAGCATGCCAGTTAATGTCCACCACTACTGCACTGATGTAGGGCTGAAACGAGTTTGTCGATTAATCGCGACGGATTAACTGTCAACTAATTCAGTATTGGAATAACTACTGTGTAAACTGACTCCAGAACATGCCATGTGCCAAGGGAAGAGGTCTTGTGACTCAAAATGACCCTGGAAACGTCTCAAATTTGTGTTTTCATTCCTGAAAAAACAAACAAACACATTTTGCCGGGAATACACATGAGATGAGATATCGGTGATGTCGTATCGGTCTGATATCGAACATTTTAGCTGATATTTGCGCTGATATTTTGCTCTGCACTGAACGAGAGTGTGATGTTTTGAACCGACTCGTGAGTAAAGATAGAAAGAGGTGTACAATGATGCTAACGATATGTCTGTACGTTTACGCGAGCGCGCCAGTGGTGGGTTTCTCGTCCCAGATAAATACATTTTGTGATTGTTTTGAGTTAATGCGTGGACTTGACTGCCACTTTAGGGATGTCACGATTTTTGTGAGAACAAACATCGCGATGTAACGATTGTTCGCGATTATTAACTTCACGACCAAAACGTGACAATAAAATCCAAAATGTTCTCAGCTTATTGCGGCTCCTCAATGTGTAACCTGCTTTATCAAATCAAACTTTACATTTTTGAGGAAAAGCTGAGCAGAGGGGACTCAATTTTGCTTCTAAAATGGCCAAGGTTCTTAAATTTTAACTAGAAAATATTAATTTAGTAAAAAAATTGTCAATTTTCTATCAATTGAATTAAAAAAAAATCTCAATTCTTCCAAAAATGTCACGATTATCTTTTTTTTAGTCTTTATGATTAGATTGTGATGATTTAGATCAATTAGATTGATAGACCTAAATAATCACGACTAACCGAATGATCTTGACATCCCTACTGTCACTCAACATCGCCATTGTGGTCATAGTATCGGTAAATATCGGTCATTAGCCACAACAGTAAGACGCACATCGGTATCGGACCATCTCTAGGTAAAAGGATTATAACTGTTGCACTGATGTATCCCAAGAATAGGAAAGAAATGCTTGAAACTATCTTTTAGCAACTCCAACCAGCGAAATGAGGTCATCTTTTATAATACCTGCTGTAAATCTAAAACGGTGGATTATGTTAAAATGTGCCTTTTTTTTGTTCTAGTCTACGTTTTGTTGTTATGGAATTATAGCCTTCACCAAATGTGCTTGATTTTGACCAAAGATGCAATTATTTATCATTTTTTAAAAGGTGCATTGAGCTTTTCTGTCTGGAATGTTCCACAGTATGACATTATCAAACCTTTATCTATTTTTATTCAATTTCAGACGTTTCTAGTTACTATTTTAATAATCGTTGGCCGTTATCTGGACGATACAAACTCTAAAACGTACCAAAATATGTTTTATAATAAGAGTAGCGCCATTATTAAATTAAAATGCCATGAAAATAATTTTTATACACACATAATACACACTATAGTTGTAAACATTCCACATTTTGAGAGCTTCAGTTGCTTGGCATATCTTTATCTGATTAAAAATGTATTAAAATCTCAGTTTACAATAGAAATTATTGTTTGTCAAATCGACTACGGGAGCAGGTCGACTTTAAATAATCGTTCCTACTTACTGTGAGCTACAGTTGCCTCTCCACAGATCTGGCCTCCTTGTCTCCATGGAGATGGTTAAATTTAATGTCATATCGTGGAACATTCCAGGAAACGCAGTGACATCGCCGTTAGAACTGGCGGCCTGAAGACATGTGCGGTTGACTAAAAAGTGTTGGTACTTAAGTAAAAGTACAAATACAGGAGCAAAATTTAAAAGTAGCTCACACACAAATCGACTGAAGTAAAAGTGTATGAAATACCAGTTTAAAAATTCAAAAGTCAAAGCAATTTATAGAGATTCTGAGAACTGTTAAAGTATTATTTGGGCTGAGATTTTGTAGCAGTTTGAATACATTTTCTAAAGTTTGTCATGAATTTGAAATATATTTAGTCAAGATGTCACTGTGAATTTGCTGAAAGTACTTTTCAGTCCAGTTCAAAAATGTAGTGGAGCGAAAAGTACAGAATCCTGCTCTCAAATGTAAAAGTAAAAAGGTACAGCAACCTAAAACATTTAATTCAGTACAGTACTTTTTACTTTAGTACAGTACTTAATCCTTTGTACTTTGTTACTTTCCGCCAGTGGTCGTGCAGTGCTAAACTATTCCACTTCTCTGTGATCTGAACCAAAGTGCACTGACACAAACACAAGATCCCACGGGCAATTATAAATATTTATATGTGTATTTAATTGTAAAAAAAAAATCCATCTTAAACTCACAATTCACTCCCGACTCTGTAAAATAAGTCGTTGATTTATAAACATTCAGACTAAAACACCATCGACTAAAGAAATGTCACGTAGCGCACTTTTTGATGTGATAATGTGTATCATCATTATACCTTTTATAATTCGGGATGTCAATGTCAATACAATCGTTAAACCTAAAAAAAATGATAATAATCGTGGGAATCGGAAGAGGCAAAAAATAATTAAGACATTCCAGTTCAGTCTTTTGCCTGGAAAAAGTTGACCAAAAAGTAAAGTTCCTTTTTTTTTAATCATTCAGAAAAGTTTAAGTCATGTGAATGTCAGTGATTTCATTGTTTGGACATTGTGAATTAACCGTAAAAGCGTGATGTTTCTTCTCACGATAATAGTAATGCAAAAAATCGTCTCGTGACATCCCTAATTATAATCCGTATTTATAGATTTGTCAATAAAGAAAGCTGTTCTTCTACAGACTGCAGTCCTACATGAGGGCAAATCGATATAATTCTTGTTTCTTTGCATTTTCTGCCTAAACGTGCACTTAAAACCAAACCAAAATGTGTTAAAATTGTCTTTTGAATGCAATAATGTACAACTGTAATGTAGGAATAAGCCATAGCCGTGTGAACTCTAATGCTGTTAAAGCTTGAAATGACGTCGTATTGTTGTAATGCTTAGTTGTATCCCGCAGGTGGCAGTATTTGCAAACGCCAACGTTGCTGTATAAATGTTGTAAAATAAGCTAAAGCCTAAAATGCATGATTTGTTATCTCACTAAAGACATTTACTTGCACTTGATGATATTGTGACTTGATTGCTTTATGCTGGAGTCTGTCTATAATTTATTATACATTTTGAACACATAAAATGCTCTAACCAAATATTTTGTGTGTTGTTTTTTTTGTATCGTGGGAGGAGTTTAATATTTGCAATTTTTTTCCCGCTCTGACAATCTTTTTTGATTTATTTATTAACCCGACCTTTGTTTAATCAGGTAAAAACCCATTCAGATCAAACCAAAGTGAAAATTGCAGGACAACAATTATATATATGAAAAATAAAATAAAAAAATAATAAAAATAAAAACAAAAAATTAAATTACATTAAATATAAATAATAACATAAAAAATAAATAAATAAACAAGACATTTAAGAAACAGCATTTAAAAACACAATTTTCAAAACCAAATAAAAGCAACTGTTATTCCAAAATTTGTATTGGAATGCAACAGGTAAATCCCATTGTCTAATATAAGAAATAAAAAAAACTTGCCTTTTAAATTTTATTTTTTCAGGTAGAAAACCACTCCATTTGGGGGGTTGAAAATAAATGTGTGAAGAGAACAATATTTTCAGTCTTGTGAAGTTAATTGTCTAATTAATGGGTTTTATAAGAATTTAAATGTGTTGAATTGTGATTAGAGGTCGTCAGTGTCGGCAAATCCACATTCATCCACATTCTGTCTTTGCAAAAGCATTCTAAAGGCACATTTACACGGCCAGTGAAACCAAGATAACGAGAATAATCAGATAACATAATAAACCGATCAGATTTGTGGTGTGTGTTTGATCATCAAAAACACGTCAGTGGATTTTTAGAGTAAAACTTGTATTTTGAAGACAAAGTACAATGAAGTTTAAAATGACTACTGACATTTTGAACTTAAAAAAAAAAAAAAAATCATAAAACTGCATGACATTTCAATATCTGATAACGCCAGAAAAAAGATTACGATCAGATGTTTTGCATGTAAAAACACAGCCAATTATACAGTACAAATTAGATTCAAATTGATGAATGATGAAACAAAATCGTATTTGTATAAAAGCTAAACTTCCATACATTCCTCCTGATCTGCTACAAACAAAGGAATGCCAGACACAACAGGCAACATGTGATACCTTTTGGTCCAATTTCTCTCTCAAAGTATTCTCTTTTTATCTGGAAATCGCCCAGTCTGCTCATAAAGATGATTTATTACATAATTTAACACGTTTTCCATAGATTATACGAACATTGTATGATTCAAAGGCAATTTCTCCAAAAGGACATAAAGATCAGCATTTACACACACCAGACTTTACCATTTCTACTTAAGGAAAAACTTCAATATCTAAGCCTATCTAAGCCTGATTTACTACAATTTGAACTCAAGTTTACTCAAAAACTATAATAAACGATCCATGTGCTTTAAAAAAAAAAACCAACAGGTCAACAAAATGAAAGAAAGCGATTCAAACCTAATTTTTCAGATTTATGCATCCCAAATGTGCAGTTTTAACGTGTAAATATGTTGAATTGTAAGTTGTTTTTTACATTTTTATGACATTACATGCTGACAATCTTTACAGACAACCAGAGCCGATAATATACAAACATTTAAAGTGATTTTCTAATTCTGACTTTATTGGTGTGATAATATAAGTTTATCCCATCAAATGAAGAAAAGTTGATATATATGTTGAAAATGACAAATGATAAAGCAATAAACGTAAAAAAAATTAAAACATTGAGTAAAAATAATATCTTAACTGTGTTTTTGTGAAATAAACAAGAATTCTACTGGCAATACTTTGTCAATACTTCCTGCCACCGCGAGGGGACCCTGCGCCTCCGCGTCTGTCCTGGTGGCGGGAGTCACGCGGTCCCCAAGACGACGCTGCGTGCGTGAAAAACGTCGCCACAGCGCGGTGCGTGGTGCGTGCGCTGCTTCATTCGAGTCGCATCTTCTTCTTCAGCACAAAAGCGACAAGACGCAAAAATAAACGCACTTTTTTCTTCTTTTTTTTTACCGTTTAGCGACTGGATGCGACGCTGACGGAGACATGGCGCGCTTTACTGCACGGGGGATTTTAACGTGAACCTGTTTCTGTTTCACGCACGACGCAGGAGTTTGTGTAAGTAGTTTTAAACATGATTTCATTTATTTCAAATATGAAATAAACCGTTCTCTGTGCAACGTGTATAACCGCAACACGAATGACATTTCATTATAATTGATTATTATTCAATATTCCTTGCACATAAACCATTGGAAAAAGCAGTACAACTTTAATAGAACGTGCTAAAAGACATGTCAAGCCCAATTTTTTAAGACGTGTCAATTGAATTGTTCCTGTGCTGGACTTTTGCATATTCAAGTGTGTGTTAGTTTGTGTGCGCAGAGAATAAGCACAGAACCGTCTTTGTGTTATAAAACATGTGCCATTATATTGAAATAACCTCTAAAACAGTTACGTGAAATGACGTTGGTCACTTATTAAATCAAAATGGCAAACAGTTTCTGATATAATCATAATTCAGTTTGTAAATGGTGATTAATTTATTTGTATTTTGAGCACACGTGTTTAAAATGAAAGGAAAAAAATTATTCCCCTCATCTACAACAGTGTTATTATATTATGTATTATATTAACATGTATAACATTTCGATACTGCGGAATAGGCTCAATGCTCTCAATACTTTACCCTTTTGATACTGCAGTGATCATTTAAAAATACTCTTTATTTTAAACAGTAGAAAAGCTCAAGATCATCAGAAAACTGTTCACGAAATGTTATATTTTCCTGTTTATGTGATATATTTTACTGTCTTTTCTTCTCCATATTTCAACTTTCATTTGGTTAAAAATGTGTTTTATTAAAATCCAAATGTCCTGCAGAAATAATCTTTTGACTAACCGACGACTAGGGACGCCATGATCATCAGGTTAATCGATAATCGTGATTATTCTGGTCACAATAGAATCGTAAGAACCAAAAAAATATTAATCGGACAATTTAAGAAGCAAAATTAAGTTTTTTTTTTTTTTTCAATATACAGCTAAATATAGACCTAACTGTAAAGAACCTTATTTTATCTGGCTGTTTTTGTCACGTTTAGCTTTATTTTGTCTTTCAGAACGTTAAATTGTGTAAAACCAGTCACAAACTGAATGAGAATGAAGGAAAATGAAAGATTTCACTGATCGCAGTCTCAATAGTCGCGAATAATCATTAAATCGTGATGTTTTTTTCTCACTTGATATCGTGATTATTGTAGCTGTTTCGTACGCGAGTCACGAGCTACTTCCGGTGAGTTCCATCCCCAACATTCTGTACAATAAGCAAATCTGTACAAATGTGCTGTATTTGCACTGTAACTCGTACATCTTCTGTCTCTTGTTTTTCCACTGTCTTTCCGCTGTCGCCGTGTCGTTTCCGTGCTTCGCTCACGTGTTGTCCCTCTGTGTTTGTCCTCCATCCCAGTGACCGTAGAGCCGTCCGGTCCTGTCCGCCGCCGTCCACACAAGATGCACATGAATAGCGTAATAAGCCAATGGAGTAAGTACCGCCCACTCTGACTACACTCGACGCGGCGCGGCTAAACAGTGTACGTTTTTTGTTTGAGCTTTTAACCTGGTTAGAATGTCGTATAAACATCAAGAATAGTTTGTGTTTATGTCCTGTTTTTGACGGCTCGTTCTCCGTTCTTTGTCATTTGTCTTTGTCAAACGTTTCAGTCGGTAAACAATGCAGTCTGGCTCCATCTGCTGGTTGATTTGTAGAACTTGTCATGACTATAAGTTGGACCAGTGTCATGATAAAATTGAAGCGCCAAAAATGCCTATTGCATGGTTTTTAGCGTTATGAGAAGGAATGTTGTGTTAAGCTGGGCAATTAATCACATTTTAATGGAATTTATAGGGCACAATGATTGGTTGAGGTTGTTTAATCGACGAGCAATAATTGTAAATGGTACAAGACGTTTATTTACAAAGCCTGCCTTGTTCATAAACGTTATCGATTATATTTATCTGTTTTTTGTTACAAAACAAAGATAAAATTGAGTTGAAAAATCGAAATTAAGTTTAAAATCCAGCTCTACTTTCTTTGAACAAAGTCTAAATTTTTATATTTGGTCATATTTATAATAATCACTGCACAATAAAGGTCATACATGATTACAAGCTCATAAAATGTAGGAAAATGCTTTTGGGGGTGAATTTTCTTTGATTTTGTCCGTTTTTTAGCGTGTTTAACTGATCTTGAAACATACTTTTTGTTTCTAACACTAGACAAATTCACCGTTGCAATCCCCATTTTAAACCGCTATGAGTCCCACGAACACCCCTGGAGTTTTTGCGCGTGCTTGAATGTTTTAAGCCTCGTCACATGGTCAAAAGCAGAGCGCGACTAAAACAGAATTAAAACTGGACTTGACCGTGAGTTAGACGTGAGTGGAGCAGACGGGAGGTATGTGACACCAGAGTGAGAAAACCACCGCGGCGGCGTCAGAGCCTCAACTGTGTCACCGGGGCGACCCAGCCAACACCAGTAGTACTCCGTTTTGTTAATTTAAAGTCTAATGAGACGACTAAAACACAGTGAACACAATTATATTTCAGATTTTACGTAACATTTTGCCTATTTATCCTTCAGTTTGAACCATTTTTGTGAAGTTATAATAGTACTTCCTGGTTGGACATGAGCAGCAAATATTGACCCATAGGGTAAAAGCTTAAATTCCAAACTGGTTACCTAGCAACCAGACAAAAAAAAAAAAAAGAACCATATTAATGACACAACAGTTATGATTTGACACACAATAATACCATAAAACACCTTTATTTTGTTGAAAGATGGTTTAAACTGTCAGAAAAGTGTGTCAGTTACGTGTAAACTGTCTCTGTGTTTCCAACGGCACGGCGCACTTTGATGACATCACAGAGGGATCCCGTTTTAGAACACAACTCTACTTCCTGTATTTTTACACTCATAAATTGAAAACTTTCTTCACAAACTGCAACTCAACAGATGGAAAACTATGATAAACATTTACCACAGGTTCTGTACCACCAACAGGAGAACTTGTACTATGGACTTTAATTAAAAATACAGAGACAGGAACACAAAATACTCAAGTTAGTCACATAAAAAAAAATCCCCTTGAGTAAAAATAGCAAAGTACATCTAAAAATTGACTATAAGAGTACAAAGTAATTCACACTGATTTTAACAACTGTGAACTTGATTAAGAATTGTCCTTTCCTGGCCGTTTATTCAGTGTCATTTTGTTTGCTCAAAGCCGGGACTTAGAACTCAAAAATGTGCAAGATGTCACACACACACACGAACGTGCTAAAAATAAACCTCCTCAGCCTTTTCAGCAGTTCTAAAGCCATGAAAAAAAAACGTATATATTTATATCCCAGTTAAAAAATGAAGTGGAGTAGAAAGTACAGATACCTGCTCAAATGTGGTGACGTCAAAGTAAAACGTTTCCAAAGTAAAGTAAAGATACCAAAACATTTTACTTGCGTACAGGACTTTTAATTAGCGAATGAGTGTATAATAGGCGTTCAAACTTAAAGTGTACATGCAAGAGTCGTTTAACTAATTCTGCTTTCAACTTCTTCCTCACATCTAGTGTGAGACTACATTGAAATATGAAATAATCTTAGAAATGGACAAATTTAACAGAAGCTGGACTGAAAGGGCCACCCACTTTGGACTTCATGCACCCTAACCATTTATTCTGGGATGCCGTATATACATATTTTTTCTCAATTCAAAAAAATTATTCGTTATTAAAATTATTGTTGTTGTTGTTGTTGTTGTTGTTGTTGTTGTTGTTCTTCTTCTTCTTATTATTATATTTTTGCCTCCTCTGGTCTTGTCATGTCGTTTTTTTGTTTTTTGTTGCCTGTTTTTGTGTTTTTTGTGTGATGAAAAGATGAAAAAAATAAAATACAAAACATCTCACAAAAAAAGAAAAAATAAACTACGGAAACATTAAATTATCTACATTTGTTTTAATCATCATTGCGGTATGGAAATTGTTATATTGCACTGTCTTCTTTGTATGGAAATGGAGTTAGAAATATCAGAATGGTAACC
Organism: Chaenogobius annularis; assembly: GCA_015082035.1. Lineage (NCBI taxonomy): Eukaryota > Metazoa > Chordata > Actinopteri > Gobiiformes > Gobiidae > Chaenogobius > Chaenogobius annularis. The sequence continues at coordinate 1,755,151 of BJKM01000106.1, forward strand.
TGGCAACTCTCGTCTTTTCACCTTATCCAGGACGTCGCTACGAACCATTGTCTTGGCATTTTCGAGCTTGACATCAAACGGGTTAAACACAAACCGTAAAGCTGTTTCATACCAGCCAGAGAAAAGCTGCATTGATGATTTTACACAATCCAACCTAGTTTATATTATATTTTAGCTTTTTTTTGAGTCCTCCATTGAAATGAATTGAACGATCACAACTGAACTGCGGCTCAGTAACAGCCAGTGACTCCAAAGTAAAGCACTTTTGGGTTTTTTTGCGTTGTTGAATCTCTGTTGTCATTATGCCACATTTTCAAACTCATTTTCAATACTAAAGGAAAAGGCTTGATACACGATACTTATTTTGATACCACCATGGAAATTACAAACCCTACTTTTTATTCAATATGATGCGATTGTGAACACAGAACAATGGATAATAATGACGTGATGTTTGTTCTGATTAGGGCTGGGAATCACAGGGTCCCTCACGATTCGATGCGTATCACGATTTTGCGATATATGCGATAATTGATTATCATATTGCTCATGATATTCCCAAGATATTTCATTTTATTTTAAAGGATTTTTAAAACTTTATTTGACAGGACGATGCAGCTGGGGAAGGACAACCTTTTTCTTTGTTAAACCACGACTTGCGCAAACTCAAAAATTAAATACACCCGTTTTAATCATCAAAACGGTGAACGTGTCAAATATTTCGCTTTTCCATCTAGTGCCGTCACAAAATAATTCAGGAAACTATACCAGAAAGTACTCATGGCGATATATCGATCATACTGTGTCACCAAATCTACGATATATCGAGAGCTCTGAAATGGATGAAGGTCCAACTTTGTCCATTTCATGTGATTATTTGTTTCAGTGCATCATTTGGCATCGGTAGAGACCACAGATATATGTTATAACGTTTGTTCTGTCAAAAGGAAGCGCTGTATTAACACTTATGTTTGCGGGAGCAGGGCGGTGTTGGACGATTACTTTTGTTATAATTAGCAATAAGAACTGCATTGTGTACATTGTAGACAGTAACTGAGTTTAGAGAAATTTCACCTCATAGAATTTGGGGAAAGTAATCAGAATCTGGACTAGGGCTGCAATCCTTTAGTCGTTTATTCGATTAATCGATCGATGGCGTCTTAGTCGAGCCACATTTTTATTACCCGACTAATTATTTTATTTAGATTTAAAAGGATTTACTGTATATGGGACAACAGCAACAAGGAGAGGTTTTGGAGTGAGTTATCTGAAGATTTTGGAGCGAATCATGAGTTGAATCAAACTATAGATACACGAATACTGGCACTTTTCTGTATAAATGGTTGTTTTTTGCTCGAACTCCAGTGCAGTTGTGGTCTTTTGATTGCAGATACATAGAAATACTTCATAGTTTATCGCTTTTGCCATGTTTAGTTGACTCATCGGTCGATAGGGCGTGTCTTTAGTCGACTACAGCCCCAATCTGCACACATCAGCACAACAACAGCGAAATAAAACCACTGTGCGACAGTTATACCGCCCCGCCCACTTTTGTCGCCCGTGGCAACATCTGGAATAAGGTTAATAACAATAGTGTCACTCTTTCACTGTACTTTTTGGTGCGAGGTGCTTTATGAGTAATGTATTTGAAAAAGTCTCCCATAATTTTCCACTCAAACCCTTTATTATTCTATTTACAGTTTATAGCACATTTTATAAACAGAAACAGTTTCCAAAGTGCGGCACAAATGCAAAATATCGAAGAAACAACAAAAAGTATAACTGCTCAATGTATTTATTTTATTTTATTTTATTGTATTTTATTTTTATTGGATTAATTTATTTTATTTCATTTATACACGTTAGTCCTTACCAGTGCTTTTAAAATTGAAAGGCATAAAATGATTTAGTTAAAAAAGTCTCTTTTTTCCTGTCTCTGTGTCATCACGCTGGGATTGTAGAATAAAAAAATTATCCTAAAATGATAAAACCAGTCGAATCAAATCCACGCCAAAACATAAAACCATAAAATAAGTAAAAGATAAGTAAAATACATTCAAAAACACCCACATAGAGGAACACACAACAGCCAAAGAGTAAAAGCGGTTCCAACCTAGACGTCATTAATGCCACACAGTCACCACCAGGAGGCCTTTGGCACATTTCGGCCTCTTTCAAGGGCTCTCGTTTGATTAATTTGGCTTCAGCCCTCGCTCCGACAATGGAAAATGTGCAGTGTTTGTTCTGCAGTGAGATCAGCCCTATCTGATGCCATTACGCACGTGCCCACATGGTATTTGTACATCAAACATCTGATGTGAACCCACCCCTCAGGCCAGAAAGCATTGACGCGAGGGTGACGACGACGCGGTAACGCTAGACGCTTTTAGAATGCTCCTTTTTACAGTGAGGAAGGGAAGAGTAATGGGAGACAGGTAAACGCGGCCTTGGATTCGCTGAGGGCGTCGGCGTGGAAGGAGCTGAGCAGAGACTTTCTATTTCTAAACAATGCCAAGCGCTGCAAAAAGCCACTGTTTAAAATCTCCAGAAAGACAGAGAAAGGTTGTGGGATCGAGCCCCAAACAGGAAAACGTAGAAGTTGAAAACGGTTTTTAGCTTTTTTTCAACATTTTCTCAATAATCAGATCATAGTTTTGCAATCAGAAATGATTAAAAATGCGTCTCTGTTCAAGTGTGGCTTGAGCCGAGTCAGAGGCACCTGTCAGAGGCGCTTTAATACTTTAATAATAGATAGATTTACACTATTTGAACAGCAATTTGTGAAGAAATGTTTGAAAAAATCTGCTTAAAATGACAGGAAGTGTAGGCAGAGTTCAAACAACCTTTAAACATTCATTTAACAAAACAGATGTGTTTTCATATATTTGTAGTTGTAAAATAAGAATTTCTGTGGCATCTTAGGAGTTTTGGTCCAGGGTTATTTAGTTTTTAACCTTTATTTAACCAGTTAAGAACCCATTAAGATCGAGACGCACTTTCAAGCTTACGGTGAAAATCAAACTTTAAAGTGCTGAAATATCACTTTTTAATGATTCATTTCTGTTCATTTTGTCAGATATTCTTTGCAGCTTCAAATTTGTTTTTCTCATATAAAACGTTTGATATTCAGTCTTGCCCACATTCACCAGTAACATGCATCTTATAACGGGCAATATGTGGTTGTAGAAAGGAGGTTGTGGGTTCAAGTCCCCGAGCAGTTTGTCTCAGAAAGGTTTAAAACACACAAAAGTTTGTGGACGATTTGGCCTTTATATCAGTTTTCAGTCGAGTTAAAGAACCAAAATAATGACTGACTGTTTTCAGCAAGTCTTCCAAGCTGTCACCGATGAGTCATGATTACATCTGTTCACTTGTTGGACCAAAATATTAGTTTCAACAAGGAAGAGAAAGGAAAAAGTAAGACGGTTTTAAGTTGGGTGAAATTTGCAGGAGATTAAACGTTGCTAAACATCTAATGAATGCTTTTTAACCATTTCCCAGAGCTCGTCGGCAGGCACCTTCACCGTTCATCCTCTCTCTTATTCAGGTCCATCTGAGGACGTTTTGGGGCCATTTGTTGCGATCTCGGTCTAATTTGAAATCCGTAAATACCCTATCCTTTGTGGAAGTCTTAGTCTGTCCACACGTAGCCGGGTATCTGATAAAACACATATATTTGCCACACTTAGCCGCAGGATTTTGTCTTTGAAAACGGTGCTTTTGGAAAACTCCGACCCAAGTGAAGATTTCGGTGAACTCCAGTTTTGTGTTTGAGCGTGGACGTGGGTAACCGGCGTTTGAAGGACAGTTCCTGAATACACGTCACATGTGCGTCCTGCTTTAAGCCTGACAGTGGACAACGTTGGAGCCTTTAAGAAGTGTGTTACTTTTGTTTGTACGAGTGCCTTTTTCTGGCTGGATTTTGCAAACCCGACTCCTGCTTCTCGTTGCCGGGCACAGAAGGAGCGCTTTACAGTCGGCTGTATTGCACCAAGTAACTCTTCCTCCACATCAAAGGCAGACCACCCATGCCGCTCGCCAAAAGACTACCCGGCACCGTGCTTCATGTTTGCGGAAGTGACGACGAGAAAAGGCTTGCTCTGATTGGATAGATCAGGTCTAACTTTTAGGCAAACACGGCCAGCTATTGGTCTGGCACGTTTATGACCGCGTTCAAGAGCGAACTATACGGGGTTGTGTGGATGGACATGTATTTAGAAATGATTATGTGTGTACGCAATACTTTTTATAGAATGAAGGGAGTTCATAAATATATCCGCCTACGTGTGTACATGGCCTTAAAGGCACTCGCTCCCAACTTATATTTCTTCATCCTTATTTGTACAAACAGTATTATCGTCCACAGCGTCCTCTGGAGGTCATGTCTTGTTTTCGGTCCTTCTTATCTGAGATGTGGTGGTGATAGCCCTGAGAAGGTCGTCATTGCACCCTCATGTGTTCACTCTGTGTGGACAATGCCTGGCTCAGAGTCGACAAAGTTAAAAAGGACACACCTTTTGCTAAATCAACTCTAATGAGTGTTTAACCTTGGTACAACTGTCCTCATCATTCGTTCACTCTCAGTTGTATTTTGTTTGATTCCTCCATGTTTGAGTTAATCCTGTTTTGTCCTGTAACTGAGGCTCGAGTGCTCAGAAAATTACTTTTTTCACTTCCCCCCCTATCCCCGCCCACATTCCTGTACTTTGTTGATTATTTGAAAAAAGGAAGACTCCGAGTGACACATGTCGGGTTCTAAAATGTCACGTACGCTTTTCACAAATAAAAATATGCTAATGAAAATCGGCTGCTTGTCACAGTGAAATGTCACTATGAAGAGGCGGGGTTTATCACTAGGACAAGGCGGGGTTTATCACTAGGACAAGGCGGGGTTTATCACTAGGACAAGGCGGGGTTTATCACTAGGACAAGGCGGGGTTTATCACTAGGACAAGGCGGGGTTTATCACTGTGAGAAGGCGGGGCTTATCACTATGAAAAGGCAGAGCGTATCACTATGAAGAGGCGGGGTTTATCAGTTTTGTAGTTTTTAAACAGGAAGTCAATGAACACGTTTCTAATATTAAAAGGATAAATGATAGCTGGTCACATCAGAGTTTCCTTTGGCCCCAGAGGTTTGGCGTGACGTGTTGACATGAATGTCACATGACTGGGGGGTCGGTGGGCTTAATTTTGTGCATATTACCTATCCGTGCCTATGTGATACAGAGGCCTTAAACCAGCTGAAGTCTGTCCCTCTGACACCTTCATCACACTCTACCCTCTGCAGCAGGAGGCTCATATCTCTCCTCTGCCTCATCTCCTGCTCTCTGTGTGCTTGATGTCTGTCCGTGCCCTGTGCTCCGCTCGTCCTCGCTCCACTGCAGTGGAGGAGATATAAACTACCGTATTTTCCGGACTTTTCCGCTCCCCTATATAAGCCGCATTTGCTCTATTTTTAAAAAAACGATAATAAAACAATACATAGGCCGCACCTTTTGTATAGGCCGCAGAACTCTTTCCTTGACTTTTGGCATCGCATGAGCTCGTCCGCTGTCCCCTCCCTCCAGCGTGCTCTCCGCCAGCGTCTCACCGTGTACATTCATTGATGTTAAAGCTTGCGTGCAGCCGCGCTGGCTTCCTAGCAAGATCGATGGCCTTCAGCTTAAAAACTTGCTTCATACGCAACTTCTTCGTTTGGGTTCCATAATGATGCGGCAAGAATTTGATAAAATAATTTATAGTTGCTAATTTGTCGTCCGTGTTCTATTTGCTAGCTGAATAAAAAAGCAACATCTGCTTCTTGCTTAACTTTTCTGTAGTTTTGATTCTAATTCCGGTTAGTTCGCCCCTAGCGGTGAAAAGAAAAAAACCACAGAAAAGCCGCAGCCTCTAAATAAGCCGCATGGCTCAAAACATCTGACAAAAGTAAAGCGGCTTATAGCCCGCAAAATACGGTAATATAAAAATGCTGCCTAATCAGGCCTACGCGTCATAAAGCATGTTTAATGCTTCACATGAGCCTATTCTCAGTTTACATCCAAACTCCACAGAGCCAGAGGTCAGGTCCTTTTATAAAAAAAGGGGTATTTTACCGTGGGGGGGGGGTCAGGATTCAGGCGTGGTGGGCCGCCACACACAAATTGATCACAGCAGAAACACTGGTCACATTTATATTGCGCTTTTCTACACTCAAAGTGCTAGTTTAGTCAGTACTACGCTGGTTTAGACCAATACTGCAGTCTACAATAAGCTTTATTAAATGATGATCGGCTTGTGTTAGAGAGCAGTGCTGAGTACCTGAAAAAAGATTTTTTAAAATACAGTACAGTGGGGCTAGTAAGCATTGGCAACTTAAAAATGTGAAAGTTCACCCATTAAAAAATAAAAATAAAAATCACATTGCATGATTTTTAAACAATTTTTTGTGAAAATGGGTGACCAATAAGTATTGGGCAGCTGGCAAAAGTTACTTTGAATACTTTGTAATGTAGCCTTGGTTGGCAATGATAGAGGTCAAACAGTTCCTCTAGTTCTTGACCAGGTCCCCCCCCCCCCAGGAACCCCACAATTTCATCTTCAATTCTCTGACCAAGGGAAGGAGGCGTTTACCCAAAAATGTCACAATACATGGCCCCATTCATCTTGCCATTGATACGGACCAAGTCTTCCTGTCCCTTTTGCAGAAAAGCATCCCCCAAAGCCATGATGTTTTCCCCCCAATGCTTCACAGTAGGTATGGTGTTCTTGGATGTAACTCAGTATTCTTCTTCTACACGGCGAGTGGTGTTTAAACCAAACCAGTTCCATTTTGGTCTCATCTGACCACATCACATTCTCCCAATCCTCCTCTGGATGGTCCAGATGGTCTTTAGCACATTTCAGATGGGCCTTTACATGATTCTTGTGTAGTAGAGGAAGCTTTCGGGCAATGCAGGATTTCACCTCATGACTACGTAGTTGTTGTTACTTATTGTCATCTTTGTGACGGTGGTCCCAGCTGTCTTTAACATGTTGACCAGTTCCCGCCGTGTATTTCTGGGCTGATTCCTCACTGTTCTCAGGATCATTTGAACCCCACGAGATGAGATCTTGCATGGAGCCCCACTCAGAGGGAGATTGTCAGTGATGTCATACTTCTTTAATTTTCGAATAATGTTTCCAACTGTTGATCTTTCTCACAAAGTTGTTTACCAATTGCAGTTTGACTCATCCAGCTTTGTGCAGTTGTACAGTTTTATCTCTGGTGTCTTTGGAAAGTTCTCCGGTCTTGGTCATGGTGAAGACTGGAGTCTGACAGTTTGAAGGTGGTGCAGGGGTCTCTTATGCATCTAATCAGTTTTCAAACAGGTGCTATTCATACTGTTAACGAGTGGAGGCCGGAATCACTTCTTAAAGAGCAAGTGACTGGTCTGTGAGGGACAGAAGAGCTGTTTTCTAGCTGCCCAATACTACAATTTTCACAAATAAATTGTTTAAAAATCATGCAATGCGATTTCCTTGATTTTGTTTTTACATTTTGTCTCTCTTGATGTGTACCGATGATGAAAATAACAAACCTCTCTTAACTTTTTAAATGGGTGAACTTGCAAATGTTTAAGTTGCTCAATACTTATTGGCCCCACTGTATGCATATTTAAGAAGCCCTGATCTAGACATGGCATTTTATTTAAACGTTTGTTCACTTACCATGATAAAGCAGGCATTATAAAATACATTTTAGAGACCATATATTAACGTTATGTTTTTTCATTATCAACACCACTGTCTCTTATATATGTGAAGCAATTTGGACAATTTCCCCACAAATGATATGATTTGAAATGACATCTCAGTGACACTGCAGGTGCAGGTGCTTTTATGGCTGATAGCAGGTATGAGAAAAGTGTCAAGTGAAGACGTTAGGGCAAATGCAGAAGTGTTATTTTCATTCTGATAACTCAAGCAGTGAATGTGCTTCGTCCTCATTGCTTAAGTCGTGTTTGGCCTGTAGTTTCCTCTGCGTGTGGGTGCAGGCTCTGTCAGTCACAGCTTGTCTGTCACAGACACTCTTGACAGCAGAAGAAACACAGCTTCAAGCTTCAGAGAGCTGAAACCACTGCTCTCAACTTCCTGTAAACGTCTCACTGCAAAATAAAAAAACATGAGCAATAACCACAGAGAGACAAGACGGCTATCGTTTCAAACAGAAGATATCATAACAGATACATAGCCTTCTGAACACCAACTTGTATTGGTGATCACATTATTTAATTTCACTTTCACAATAGTCGTGGGTTATGGACGAAAACAAATATCTCCATCTCGATTTACAGATGATATTTCAAGAAATCGATTAGAAATGTGGCTGAAAGTGTCTTGGTCGAGGTTCAAGTATTGCATAGAACGTGAATAATCCATAAAATGAACCACAAAAGTGCAGAAATATCACGGTTTTGAGGTAATTTCGTCCTAATTATAGACAATATACTTTTAAACAACAATTAGAAAGCAGTATTGTCCATTTTTCATTTTTTTCCTCCTTTAAAAAAAAAAGAAAAGAATAAAACATAATACTCAAAAACAAAAACAACCAGAAGAGTATTAAAAATATTAATACAAATAAACATCAACTACAAATTCAAATTCAAATAAAAAAGAGTCCCATTTGGAACATAGTCAATCAAATGTGTCCATTTCCAAATTACGTTTGAATGTCATTTTCCCCCCATTTGTCTAATGATGTTATTATGTCCGTCCTGTCCTTGGGGGTTTCGTGTCATCCGTCTCTTAGCGATGGCCTTTTTATCCTGCCGCCAAAAGCACCTTCCAAAGGTATCCATTTATTGTGTCCATAAATGTTCTGCGGCCCGAGTACAGAGCTCTAAAATAGGGTGGAATGGCAATGTCAAAAACAGTCAGCTGTGCACCATTCATTTAAGTCAAATTTTTATATTTTAGTATTATTTTGTTATTGTTTATTTGAGTATTGTCCATTTTTCGATATATCTCCCACTTTTATTTCCCAGTATATTCCCGTTTTGAGGCTTCTGTCCTGTAAACAGCTCGTCCCCTCCAGTGCACAGGCTGTTGTTGTGTCTGCAGGAGCTGAATAATGTGACCTCTCGGAGCCCTCTCACCCACTCGCTCTCCACCTCCGCAGCAGCAGCAGCAGCAGCAGCAGCGCCAGCGCCAGTGCCAGTGCCAGTGCCATGTTGTTTACTCGTAGCCCTTTTAACAGCGTGGCGTGACGGGAAAAGAAGCCCCAGACAGATGGCCGGCAATCACGGACCAGTCGAGCGTCCTTCTCTTGAAATGTAGAGCCCCTTTGTGGAGGAAACTGTACTGCAGCGAGCCTGAAATGCTTTTGGAGTTATTAAATGAAGCCATGAATCGAAATACATCCAAAAACGTCCAAAAAATTAGCCCCAAGTGTCTTTGTGAAGCTGAGACTCTGGAGTTTAGATTTTCTTTGTTAAATATATAAATGAGTAAAGCTGGTGTTGGAGGATGTTCTGATTGACACTAGTTTTAGCATTTATTTGGTTTTGACAATTCTCTTTTAAAAGCTGAAGGTAAATTCCCTCAAAATGAGTTTTAAGGACTTGTGATGAAGCAAAAATGTACAGGCAGAATCCATATAAAATTTCAATTATTTTATTTTAAGTACATTTTTTACTTGAGGGTTAGGAGTACAAACTGACCTTGATGCTTCCCAGAATGATTGATTTGACTGGAAATAAGAGGGCTTTATTTTTATGTACAGCACATCAAGCAGCTCTAGAGTTTTCTTTAATAAGATGTGGACAAAATGGAATAACTAAAGAAAAAGTCCGGGACGTCCTTAGCGTAAGAGGTCAAAAACAAATGTGTCTCTGTGTATGTACTATCAAGTAAAAGCCTGTACATATAATAATTACTGATATTGATCATTTAATCCAATTGTACACGACGGCAGGCTAACGGTCAACGTAATGAACACCTGAAAATGTAGTTTGTTTTGCATGATTGACAGCTTGATGAAGTCGCACTCTTTTTGTAAAGCGTTTGCGATTGTTTTTTCTTCTTCTTTCTTTCTCATTCTGCCCTCGATCATTTGTGCAAGAATAATTGACACTGCCAGGAGCGCTCTAAGTGGATAACTGTTCAAAATATAGCTATAGCTACAGTGTTTTAAACTGTAATCAGAGGTCAAGTGGGCAATGCGGAATGAAATTGAAATGTTGTATTTACGAATGGGTCAAATGCAAAAGGCAGATTTCTATGTTGCTAATCTATATCTGACGTTAGGTACACCACATCATCTGTTAAATCAGTTTAAAGGCACGGTGTTGGTTTACATGACGCAGCAAGGCAGTCAGCGCAGATTTTAAGGCATTCTGAATCTTTTCCATTGCTTTTTGTGGATTTAAAACAAGAAAAGACGGGTATTCATTGACAAATTGAAAGCCCCAAATCAACAAAAGTCGATTTACTACCGATTGAAACTGAATTTGGCCAGTGAATGCATGTTTCCTATGGAGTTTAAATTACTTTACATCAGCAGCTAGAAGCAGTATGGTGACAGGAGGCAAAAAGGGTTATTGAAATCAGTGCGCTTGTTTACAACTTTCACGGCTCGCTAACGTCTTTCTCCAGCTCCGTAAGTGAAGAGGCCCTGGATACAGTTACAGTGAAGGGGCCACATCTAGCAACAGGTTTTAAATTATGCACATGTTTTTAAGCGTTACAATAGGAGTCGGCTGTAAAACTGTAAGTGCAGAGCAGAGGGGTCATGTGTGCTAATGCTAACACCAACAACAGAGAATAGAGCTGCGTTTCCGAATCAGGGGTTCAGGGCCTGCTAATGGTACGCAAGCATTTTTATTTATTTAGACTAGGGACTCTGAAGACACATGGACATATGATTCATTTGTAAATATGCCAGATTTTAGCCACAGTCCAGTTCCCAACGGTACCATTAAAGTCACTCACAAAAACACACAACAACAGTAAAACTAATATCACAAAACACATTAGGACCACAATAACGTCACGCAGGATAACAAAATAACAACGACGACAGCAGACTGAGCACACAGGGAAGGACAAACTCAGGAGGTCAGAGGACTCACACATTAGTTTTACGGTTCATCATTCATTTACTTCAGTATAAAGTATAAACATATGTCAATTGTCATATTTTTCCTTAACTTCATTTCCAAAGTGCTGCATGGAAGCAGACATATATCACACACTACTGTATGTATTGCACATGTGCACAGGAAAGTCAGTTCCAGGGCAACCGAGACGCACGGGTCAGTGCAGTTGTCTGTGGTGTCGGCTAGGCTCAATAGTCTGTTGACAGGTTGTGTTAGGGCAGGGCTTTTGTTGTTGTTTTTTCACTGAACGGGTCATTAAAGCTCTCGGCGCAATATGAAGGTAAACTCAGAGCAGCGGGACAGCGACATAAACGCTGTTTTCACACACTGTTTAGTCTTGATTTATGGATAAACCATTCTCAAACATTCACGATGTAAAGATGCTAGCATTAGCCACTTACCGTAGCTTGAACAAATAAAAGATCAACAGTTTCACAATCTTAGGCAAAGAAATGATCAACGATTAAGTAAACCGCGTTATGACGTACTTAGTCCATTAGTCCATAAATACTGCAGTGTCACGCAATTGGAAAAAAATATGCCCCACATCTAAGAACTTTAATGCTATTTTAGTCATCTTTTTTCGTGGTGAACTTGTTCTTTCAGTTTTCTTCCAAACTTTACCCATCTCTCATGAAATAACCTCATAGCTCCCAGACCACGATGACGTTCTTCCTTCATTTAACGTCCTGCGAACAAACCACATTTCCACATTCAGTCCGGCTTTGGCTTTACCACTTGAGCCTGACGGACACTTTACTATTTAATAAAACAGAGACGCTACTGTTTATTATCAAGAGTAAAATGGGTCATATATATTTAATGCTGTCCTGTTTTAAGTGATTGAAAACACCAGACAAAACATTATGTAACATGAACTTGGGCATTTAATCACCATAGTGGGACCGGTGGAGCGGATGACACATACATAATGAACCCTCTCTTCTCCGTTTACCAGCGGTTGGCTCTCAGAACAGGTCAAGAGCTTTTCGGCCGGACCAAACCATGCTTTCAGCGGACTACAGCGGCGGTCAACATCTAGGTCCAAGAAAGGAACGGCGGCGAACCAGGAAGGTCTTTTTGGTCCCGTTGAACAGACCGTAACCAGGCATTTATTTTAGAAAAGAGGAAACAAAAAGTAGAAACAAGTGTAGATTAAATCCTGTTTATTAAGGGCCACAGGGGCGTTTGCTGGAGATAGGAACATGTTACCGTAGCAGTGATGATACATTTAAAAGTCAAAAACAGAGTCTGCCGCATCGGGGCCAAACTGGGCTCAAACCAAACCAGGACCGGTGCACGTACCTCTCATGTGGGTTAATTTAAGGCTTTTATGTGGGGCGTCACTGAGGGCGATTTGTGAGTAACCCATTTCCCATGCAAGCTCGTTTTGGCCCGGCACAGGTGCAGTAACCGGAGCTGAAAGAGGACACCGCCGCCTCACACAGCGCCTCCGTCTGCGGGAGCCGTGATTGCGTTACCTGCTCCCGGCGACAGGAACGGGGGTCGTGGCCGTTTCGCGATCGCAGTGGCTGGTAATGGGTGGTAATGGGGCCTTCAGGTCGCAGCCTCCAGCCACAGACTCTGCAAACAAACCAATGTTCTGCGACAAAAGCTCGATCAAAATGTAGCTTGATATAATGTTTACTTTGTCAATGTTCAGACGTAACAGAACAGCTCGACCTCAGAAGTAAAAGTTGAAGTTGAGTTTGGTTTCCGTCACACGTTTGAGGAACCTGCATTCAGAGGCCTTCTTAGAGCTGAAAACGGTGAAAGGATGGGCAGCTTCGCCTCAGGGCAGCTGTGGCTAGTTTCTTAGCACCAGGTGAGCATTGACCGAATAATGACTATGACGTGGCACTTTAAAGGACGCGTATTATGCAAACGTTTACTTTGTTGAGCTTTTATCCACGTTATAATATCAAAAACATGTCTGGAGTTGTATTACTAACCCTACCCCGCTTCATTCACGCTTGTTTTCTTGTATTTTCTTGCTCCTCGCACAAAAAAACACTTAAAATGTAGCAGATTTGTGATGTCGAACGCGGAGCTCTGGAGGTCTTTTAGGCTGTTTTCAAATCCATAAATCATTAGTCATCATCTGAGCATTTATGCTATTAAATCCTGTTCATTACAGCATTACTGCGCGCTTACATCAGAGGGTTAAGGAAGCTTATGGATCAGTGGAAATAATATTGTGGGGTAAAAACATTCTAAAGGGCTCAGTAAAGGACTGTTTTAGTGCCAGTGGAACCTCAAGAGCCAGAATAGTTGTTGTAAAGGCACTGTTGGTTTCATATTCTGTCATAAACCTCCTCTCCTTTTCTCTGCACAGCGCCCTCTGCAGCGTCAGAGCGCTCAGTGTTTTGTGATGTGTGTTAAAAGGATTGATCCGCGTTCACAGCTGCTGCTTCAGGCCTTTCCACACAACCAGACTTATCTATTTAGAACCGGATGTGCCAATTAGAACTCCTGTTTGATTTTTTAATGACATCAGTGAACTATTGGGTAACAAAAACCAAGGTCATTTTTTAGCGAGCTGCACCGGTCAGCCGTAACGGTCACCCAAAGAGAGGTCTAAAACACAATCATCCGACATGTGCATTTTAGTTGTTTAAATATTTGATCTTGTACTTTGGATTACCCTCAACGAGAAAAGTCACATATGAATATGAGTTTAGAAAAATGACTTTGATTCCAATGACTTTACAGCGTCATGTTGTAGTGGTTCATTGAACTTAGGACAATCAAAATATGTTGTTAATATGGTGATTTCACGGTAATATGTGATAATTAAAGCCATTTTAAATGAAATTGTTGCCAGAGTTGTAGTCATTTAGTCCATTATTGTGTCAACGGTTTCTTACTCGACCAAATTTGTATTAGACAATTATTTTGTAGGATTTTTATGCACAACAGCAGAGAGGAAAATGCCTGGAGTGAGTTAGTTTTGTTTTGGGTGTTACTGGACAGTTTAATCTGCCCTTTCACCTGCAAAAACAACTGTACAAAGGTCAAAACAGCATTTTCATAAGGTCTTAACAAGTATGAGAGCTTTTTACCACCTTTTAGTCGACTTAATCAGTGCACAGGGCGTGTAGTGGACAGAGAATATCTTAGAGACTCCGACATCTTTTGCTAGAGAGCTGTATATTTACCTTGACTGGGGAACAATTCTGAAGATGGCTCGCAGCTTGCAGTTGAAACATGTCAAGGTAAATACATCTCACTAACAAAACATGTCTGCCTAAAGGAAATAAGATATTTTCATCGTGGCCCTAGTGATCATGCCTGACACTGGACACTCTCTGATTTCACATTTGAATGATTCTCCCTGCAGTGTTCCGTGTTGATACAGGGACACTACAGGGACCTCATTATATTGTAAAGGTGTACAGCCAATACACAAACTGCATTACTGAATGATTGCCACATTCTGTCCTTCAGAATCAGGATCAGAAAAGTGCAGAATCAGTGCTGCGTTGTGGTCCCACCGAACAAACTGCAGCGTCACAACATTTCGGGAAACAGAGCATTACGAGCTCCTGTGGCTTTCCTGACCGAATGCCTGACTTAAGTACATTTCAATTGTGGCCAAACGCACAGTCCGTAGAGCAGGCTTGTCTTCAATTGCAGGGCACTTAGCGACCCCATACTTTACAACTGAAGTCACAGAGGCTTGGCAGTAATCACCACGTTAGCTCTCACCACAGCGCACCAGTTTGTGGAAGACGATGAATTTAAAGGCCCAATTGGAGTGACTGTTGTAGCTTTTCGGCAAATGCAGTTTTCTCATCATGAACAAAGTTGTGATTTGGGCATATTTGAGTAATCATCAGACGTCTATCAATCGGTCAACTATATTATAATTTATTTTGATATCCTTTTGTTGAATTCTTCCTGGAGACCAACCGCTGTAGATTCTCGCCACGTTTCCATCGGTTCACTTCGGACCGGATCAGGACAGTACGAAAGTGTCTCCGCTGCCGTAAGTGAACCGTACTGTTCTGTTTAAGGGGTCCGAAGGGGGCCGGTACAGGTACTACTCCTAGAGCGTGCTGTCTCGTTTCGGCCTGAACGCTTTAGCTCGAGATGATTGGACACGATGATTGGACACGAGAGAATGCAAACTCAGGAAAACAAAGAAAACAAAACGACAAAAATCAGATAAAGATAAAAGCAAATAAGATCTAACTTGATTTTGTGATAAACTGCCGCAATTTCAGTGATGACGATTTTATTTGGTGAGCCAACGAACTTTGCATAACAAAGCTAGCAAACGTTAGCATTAGCTGTTTCCCGTTTATCGACGTACAACACTCGCATCAAGACGAAACATTTTATAGTTCCACTGCGTAATGCATCTAACATTATCCAAACTCAACACATTTCATGGAAAGTCGTGAAAAGGTGGCATAGAGGCGCAGAAAAGTTAAATAAATTCAGAAAAATCTGCGGATAAACCGGAAGTAGTTTCTTGTTTACGCTAGCTTTAGCCACATCACATCACAAACTTGGAATTACTAAATGTCTTTTTGTGAATGACTGAGATCGGTCTTGTGAAAAAAAGGGATCATTCAGGTACAAAGTGAACCGGTCTGGGAATTCCGACTCCCTCAAATTGTACAGTCTGCTTTTGATTATAGAAACACCCCCAAACTGTCCGCATGTCCGCCTTCTACTGAAATACGCCTTTTGTTGCTTGGTTTTAAAGGTGTTTTTTTGGCACTTCTTACCAAAAACCTCTAAATCTTCTCCCCATCTGCATCTACCAGACCGGGGTAGTCCTCGCACTGCTCTGACGCTGTGTTTCTGTGCTTTTTGTCTTGTTTTTTGTTTTTTGGCTCAGAGTGACGGCAGTGGGAAGCACACACTGTCACTCCATCAAACATCAGCCTGTCTTTTCTAAACACTTTTGTTCTCTCGCTGCTGCTAACAATCACCTCCCTCTCGCTGAAATGGCACAAAAGCATAACGCCTCTAGTTTTTTATAACCATTTAACTTTGCCAGAGCGAGAGCAGTGAAGATTACCGGTAGGTGCAGTTTGGAACGGTTGTTGATTCTGAATTGCCGTCGTCATCAGCAGTTTTCACTTATGCTTAAATTACTGTGTGGATGAAGTGCCTCTTTGATTAAATCAAATGTGTGCGGAAATAAACCAAGCAGCATTCCTAAAAGATAACATTCCTAGAAGTTGTTTTGGGACTGACAAAGCAAAAATAAAAAAATCTACAAAGTGAGGAAAATACAACGCTTTCCTCCAATTTGTGGATATTTATTGAAGATAATCAAGGCCATTCTGATACTAAAGAAAAGGTTTGATTCTCAATACCAATGTTAAAACACAATAAAAAAAAACACTCTTCAGTCAATAGAATATATTTTTTTGTTGAGACCAAGATTGCTATTAAACAGTTCTGGGATTTTTTAAATTTAATCAGTTTTTCTACTCTTAGAGATCAACTTGTTATTTTTATTTCAATTTTATTAATTTATTTAAAATCCCGAGAAGCCCGTGGCCGATAAGTTCTGTTGATATTTTTTGTGTGATATGTAGGGCATATTTTGACAATTTCCCCCAAAATTATTATTATTATTATTTATATTTACAACAAACTCACCCACAGCCTTGTTTGACCACAAACCTATAAGAGAGCAGAGTCTTCGCACTAAAGTGTTAAATATAAAGCTTTATGTATGTAGCTTTATGTGCTTTGTGTATTCTTTCGGCAGCAGGGCGGACAAAACAAGTAGTAAGGCCGATTGCTAATACGCTAAAAAGTGCAAATATCGGCCTATGGCTCCAGTTTTAGTTGCAATTGGTTTCATAATGTTTTCTGGTAATGTAATATTTCACACATTTAAACAGAGCATTAAGTACTTCACCTTTGCAGTCATCACATCTCTACTTCACATTTCCATCTTTTTAAAGCCCCTCGATTGAAATGGGCACAAAAATGTCGCTGTTAGACGTTGTTGCCTCAAGGCGGTGCCGTGCCGACGCGACCGTGGGTGAGTCAGTCGTTAGGCGTGTTCTGCCGCCGTTCGCAGAGGTGCAAATGAACCCGGTGATGTGGAATGTTGCCTGACGCCGTGCCCGCAGCCAGACGAGGAACCGCAGCCAAAAAGCGATGGAGAAGTGAGGATGTTGTAAACTTGAAAGCTGCTGCATTTATCGTGAATAAGATCAGGGGTAATCGGAATAAACGTAAAAAGTAACTGTGGTACCTGGAAGACAAAGTACAATTAAAAAGCCACACTTTGTAACTTTCTAGCAATAAAAAATATAAAAATCTGCGTCCTTATTGTGAGCGGTCTTGCATCTCAACGAACCTGACTGAGTATCTTTGGCTGTAATATTCCACAGTATGGCATGAAACTTGTCTATCTCAAAGAAAGTTCTAAGTATGGTTTTAACTTTCTGTTTCCATGTACTCGTGCGTGTGACTTTCCACCTCCAGAAAGTTCCCACAATTTCAATCTTTTACATTTGAATTTGTTTTAACTTTCAGTCATTATCTCTGCCACATTAGTTTGTTCATCTTGGGGCTGCAGGTTTTTTTGTGGATGAATCAAACAACTAATTATTTTACTGGGATTATAAGAATTAGGGTGAGTTTATTCAGCCTTTTTTAAACGTAAATGCCTAGTTTACTGGTACTTTTCGTGATAAAAAGTACCAGTGCAGGATTTCATTAAAAAAAATATTAGTAAATATTTGCCGCGATGAGTTTGTTTGCGTTTTTCCGTCCCGGTAAAGCTAACGACAACTAGCATGCTAAACGGTGCACTTTCTGTAACTACTGTGGCAAAACAGATTTGACTTTATTACATGAAATTACATAGTTTTGCCAGCTCCACGCCCCTTTTACAGCTGTAAGTCTTGCTGTATTTTCCTACACAAAAGGATCAATCAGAAAAAAAATCCTTACTACTTTTACTGTTTACATGACGTTTCAATAATCTGAAAACTCCATAAATCAGACAATTCAATAAATTGTCATATCTGTTCTGCAGCGTCCACCATGCACATACTTTTGTCAATTAAAATTACGCCAAATGAATAGATTGCCAGGATTCATTTTAAAATTAAAGGATGTTCTTCACACCCAGACACCTCATTTTATACGCATTTTGTCACATCTCAAGATGCAGCGCCTTCAAATTCATGATAAAACTGTCTTCTCCTCATTCTTTTAGCAAAGTTCCCCACAATGCAGCGTCTTGGGGACCAATTTTAGTTCAAGATTGTACCTACACTTTGATCTTTAGCTGTGCCATCAACTTTATCGAGATCAAATTCATTAAAATAACACTATGCATTTTAAATTACACTATATTTTGTGTTGTTTTGTTTGTTGACATTTTTACGTTCACTTCACCCTCGTAATAAAAAAAATCTAGTACAAATTTATACACTAAGCCTGCCGCATGTTGCTTTTTCAAACGCTTTTCATACTCTATTTCCCAGTTGGCCTTCAAATTTGAAATCCACATTATACCAGTTTTTTGCCCGTCATTGTGAGTCGCTGCTCCATTCAGGTGATGAGTGGACGTGTGATTGAGACCTTTTGTCCCCCTGCCCTTTTACGCTTTTACGTTTTTCCATTTATAAAGTGTCGTCCCGTTTTGTCACTGCACCTTTGTCGGTGAAGTGTCCAACAATAAAGGCACAGTGCAGAGGGTTAGTTCATTCAACTATATCCAAAAAGAAACAATGTTGAAGAAGTATTTGTGCGTAGTCATTTACTATGTTTGAATTCATGATTAACTTGGACATAAATAACTGGGGACTCTTACTTTATACTAGGGCTGCAGCTATCGATTATTTTAGTAATCGAGTAATCTATCGATTCTTTTCTTGATTAATCGAGTAATCGGTTAATTTTTTGGTACATTCAGTAAACCATTTAAACACATTTTGAATCATTTTTTAGATAAACGTTATAGCTCATAGTAATAAATAAATACAAAATAAGGAATTTCTGCTTAAAATAACTCATTTTATTCTTAATTTCATATAAATTTGTCCCCAAAACAGCAACATTTCACTTCAGTCTAAATTGTTCTGTTTGTATATAAAGAATATATAAAGGACTAAATTAACTTGTCATAGACTGTAAACAGTTACAGTGGCTCTGTCACATCACTTAAAATAAGACATTTGTTAAACGTTATGTTGGGTGGGACCAGTGGTCCTGGCGTTTTGAGCATTTTGAGCATTTTGCATTTTGTCGTTTTGGCTCCGTGTGACATAGTATCCGTCTTTGCTTTGGATACCAGCTTATTACTTTCTAATTTCTATCCTTTACTTATCCTGAGTTCTCTATGGTCTTGCCCAACTCGTTTTTTAAAATAATAATAATAATAATAATAATAAGTATTATTATTATTATTATTATTGTTGTTATTATTATTATTATTATGTATATTATTATTATTATTATTATTATTTAATTAATTTTTGTTATTCATAATTTAATTCTTGATTATTTATTATTTTATTATTATTTATTTATTTTACTATTATTTTATATTTCCTTCTTTCTTTGCATAGGTCAGTTTTTTTAATGTATGTTTTTGTTGTTTTATGTTTAAAAAATGTAATAGCAAAAAATATATATTATTTTGCACAATTTAGGCCCCAATTTGCTCCTCCCCGACTTCAGGGTGGCGTGACCCGAGTTTGGATCCTCGTCAGTGTTGGCATCCTCGGGTCAGTGCGACTCTGAGTCGCTCCGTGTGATTTATAACAATAAAACTTCACCGCTACAGCAACAGCCGTTAAAACAGAGTGTCAGCGGCAGACGGAATGACAAGATACAATAATTGACTTAGTTACACACCTCTTGTAAAGCTATACATTTAAATTGAGGCATTCTCATCCATTTCTCTGCTAATGAATGACACCCAGTCCACAAAACATCTCCGTTAATCAAGTTTGAAGCGTCTTTGAAAAATAAAAGTGAGAAAAAGGGTGTGTTACGCTGTGAGGATCGGATGAAGCTGCTGCAGATTAGCCTTCCCTAAACACAACACTACTTCCTGCGTACAGTGTTGCCAGATTGGACAGTTTTTTCGCCCAATCTGGCATACGTTTGTTCTCCCTCAGTTGGGAAAAAAGATGTTGGGCAGGTGTCTGATGTGTATGATATATTTTCTAACTCGTGTGTTCGTCTTGTTGGTCCCGTGCAGCAGACATCTCCAGGATGTGTGAGGTGGACCTGTCCTCCGAGCCCTCCAGCCCCACGCTCTACGGAGAGTCCTCAGACCAGTACTACAACGTGGACCGCTGCAGAAGCTCGCACGGCTGTCCGCAAACTGGATTCTGGGAAAACTGTCTCTGCAGAGCTCATCCCGGCACCGGCTTCTTCTCCAAAGTCTATAAGGTGCAGCAACGCTGCAGCTCAACGGATGAACAATCATCTCCTGTAGGACGCTCGTGCAGTAATCCGTGTCATCCATGCATGGGTCTTCTCTTTAGGGCTGGACAACCTTTAGGCTTTGATCATTCATCAGTCGACGGTTTTAGTCGGAAGCGAACTTGGCTGAGAAGATTTCGGGAGTTAGTATGAATTTATTCTTTAATTCACTGTTTTCAAAGCTTTCTGTATGAATTGTTGTTTTTGTGTGAACTCTCGCGCACTTGTTTGGGTCGGATCAAGTTTTCTTCTGCACTTTCAAGTTTGTGTTTAAAAATACATACATACACATACTTTCTCTGCAAATTTTAATGTGCAGAACAGTCTTCTAACAGCAATGGTGTTTTTTTGTATGTATGTCCTTAGGTTTAATGTCTCCGTATACAATAGAACATAAAATACCAATATTCAGATTTCAAGTAATTTTAAACAGGTATTTTTTAAAGATGTATTAATTTGTTTAATTTATTTAAAGTACTTCTATTTGTGAAAAATGCCAACACAACATATTTAAGCCTTAAGTATATGAAAAACTGCAGTCAGTACAGCTGTGGGCGGGGACATGAGATAGGTGCAAACATCTATTCTCTGATGATTCAAGCCTGAGCTCCAGAAGAAAACAGGATTATCCAAATACAACTCTCTCCAAATGTTTAAAATGTTCAAACAGGGGCCATTTGTTAACACATTAATCTCATAAAAGAAGAGGTGCATTATGGTTGAAAGCTCTTAAAAGTTAATTTATCATAGTATTTGTCTACCCTCTACACTGATCTGTATAAATCTGCTCAGAAAGGTCCAGAATGCCTGTTATTCCCCCGGCGGCTCCTCCCACTCGCTCCTCCCGACTGCTCCTCCCGACTGCTCCTCCCACCTGCTCCTCCCACCTGCTCCGTGCCTCTCGCTGTCGTCCTACGCGTTCCCTGCATAAAGGCCACTCTTGTTCCCGACACTAATTGGGACATTCCTGCCGTGCCGTGATTGGCCCACCCGCTTCGCCAACCTCTGACCTCTGCGGCTGAATTAACTTGCGTAACCAAATGACAACGAGCAGATTTAATAAGCGTGCGGTTTAGACAACAGGAGCGACCGGTGGTGTACGTGTGAACATCGAGAGGTGAAGGGTTCAGTGGACCTTTGGTGCTCTCTGTCGCATCATTACTTCATACAGCGTTATGCTCAGTTATCTTATATTTACATTATGACGGCAGTGGAAAGAAACACTGTGTACTTTTTCAGATAACTACAATGCTCAGCCAACCAAATAAATAAATAGATCTGATTTTTGGTGTGTATTTGCAAGTGTAATTCAATTTAAAATAACTCTTTCAATCGACCATTTCCCACATTAGTTTGACCTTTTTCTGCATAATTGTCCTTGTTAACCACCAGAAAAGTACCCTTATCCCCCCTTTCTTTTTTTCTTTTTTTCTCCCTTTCTTTTTTTCTTTTTTGTGTTGTTGGTCTTTTTTGTGTGTTATTTACTTTGTTATTGTTATTGTTTGTTTCACTAAAAATAAAAAATATAGATAAAAGAAAAATAAATTGAATGACTGATGCAACAGTCTTTCATTTCTGTTTTCAGATATTATGACGTTGAAACGGTGGTTCGGCTGTAACGCTCTCTTCCCTTTGCCGTCTCAGGTGATACACAACACCAGCCGTAAAGTGATGGTGGTGAAGATTTATAAAAACGACGTGGACCAGGACAGCATCGTGCGGGAGACAGCCTCCTGCAGAAACTGTCCCACGCCAAACATCGTCAGGTAAGACCGCCCAGCAGTCGGACAGACCCTCAAATAGTTGGATCAGGACCTTCACAGTCGGATCAGACCTCATAGTCGATCAGGCACTCCACATCGGATCAGACCCTCAAAAGTCGGAATCAGCGCCCTCACAGTCGGATCAGACCCTAGAGTCCGGCATCAAGGCCTCACCGTCGGATCAGGCCCTCATAGTTTGGATCGACCTCAACAGTCGGAATCAAGGCCCTTCACAGTCGTACAGGCCTTCGCGTCGGATCAGACCTCACAGTCGGATCAGGCCTCACAGTCGGATCAGGCCCTCACAGTCGTATCAGCCCTCACAGTCGGATCAGGCCCTCCGAGTCCGGATCAGGCAGATCTCAATGAATATTACAGATTCAGGTAACTCTGAACGTACCATATCGTTCCACGCACCGCGCATGCCTTTTAAACCTGACCCCTACCCTTTTCAATTGGTTTGTCGTCTTTTTTTCGTCGTCTTTTTGTCTTTCTTCATGTTTTTTGAATTGATTTTTTATGTATTTTTTGTCTCTTTTATTGTTGTCTTTTGGGTCTTTTTTTAAAATTTGGATTAAATTTTTGTTTATTTTTTATATTTTTTGTTTATTGGGTTAATGTTGTCTCACTAAGAAAGCAAAAATAGAAAAAAAAAAGACAAAACGAATAACAATACCACTTTTTAGCTTCGGAAGGAATGCAGATTAATATGCTATCTTCACCTCTTGTTCTAGAAAGTTAAATTAATCTTTCTTTACTGTTGCCCGACGTTTTCCGCTTTCGTTAAAAACAAGGTATGATCTGGCCTTTTGGTATAATATATTTTGGGAGCATTTTGTTAATATGTTTCTAATTTTTTCAGAGAAAAAGGTAGCATGTAAAAAAAAAATACGATTTAAAATTTAAAATTTAAAAAAGAATTCAAAGGTTCAGCCAGAGGTTATCCGACTTTCAACTTTTGGATATATTCTATTATTTTAGATATTTTGTTGATAGGAATAAGACATGTAAAACCATGAAACATTGTCTTTACATTGTCTTTATAACTTTGCGTTGATGAAGAGTACATTTTGAATAAAGTTTTGTTTGTTATTGGGCCGTGTGTAGCTGGAATAGATAATAGCTTTTTTCTCAGTAACGACGCTGACGCAGTACAGTAACTACGTTTATGAGGTTTAACAGCGGTGGAAATGTCAGTCCTGTTGAACGCTGTTGAGTCATCGCTGCCGCCGGGCCAAGTGGATTTGTGCCGACACGGTTTGTCTAAGCTCTGCCTCAGCCGTTTAACAAGGTCAGAGCAGAGCAGACCGTGGCGTCACAATCAATATTGTAACATCCGTCTCATCCCAGACAAAAAAAACACTTCGTCCTGACTTTCCAGTTTCCAGTGAAACTCTGGAGGTCTGGAAAGTCCAGACTGAGATCTATCGGTATCATATATACAGATCAATATCAGTCTGTCCATTTTCATCTCCGCGAGTTCAGATGGGTGTGATTGACAGGTGAATCACCAATCAGCAACACGCATGGTCTATGTCAAGAAAGGACGACAATATCACACTGGACTGAAAAACAAAAACATTTCTGCAAAAGCAACGAGCGAAGCAAATATCCGTTCATCTGAGGTGAGAGAGGTTTGATCTGGTTCTACAAGAGTCTGAATCTGATTGCACAGTTCCGTTTGAGTTTGGCTCGAGGTGGCGGAGGGAGTGGTGACCAGACTCACTCACTCAGTTGTTAACGCCAAATATTAGAGCTTCACAACAGGAAAAAGTAAAAATGTATTGTTTATCTACGTGTTAAAAATACAGTTCAATGATACCACAGGCAGAGAGAATATAAAATATGTATGAATATATGGTTTAGCACTCTTTGTAGATGCCATGATCACAAAACTAAAACTGCCCTTCATGTGGGTCCTTCTACTTTCTGCTCTCCGTTCCCAGTGTCGTGTTATTTAATGTCCTGCCGTGTTGTTTAATGTCATGTCGTGTTATTTAATGTCATGTCACCGTTTGAACCCAGCTCTGACAGACCCATATGTCGTGCTGGTTCTCTCTGCAGGTATCTGGGCATCTGTGTCAAAGAGGACAAACTGTACCCGATCCTCGAGGTGAGTCTCCACACAAACGTCGCATGGTAAGCGTTAGAACCAATGCTAATCTGCCTCGGGGCGTTCTGATGAAGAAGTGTCCGCCTGCAGTCTCTCCAATCACCAGCGAGTAATTATTCACACTCACTCATTCATTCAACACAAACATTTAGTGCCACTGTTTTTCGAGAGCAGCAGGAGAATGTAAACTTGCAATAAAAAATCAAGATAAATAACTATAAAATAACTTTCAGCACAAGTAAAACGGCACAGGATGAATGAACACAACTTTAAACAGGGAGGAACAATGGTGGCTTAGTGGTTTAGACTCTCAAAACCACAAGGGTCTGGGTTTGTTTTCTGACCTTTGAAGCTTTCTTCCCTCTTTATAATAACTAAACCTTACTTAGCCTTACTTGTGTCGTTGTGTCATTGTGTCATTGGTGGGACGTTGTGTCATTGTGTCATTGGTGGGACGTTGGGACGTTGTGTCATTGTGTCATTGGTGGGACGTTGTGTCGTTGGGACGTTGGGACATTGGGACGTATCGTTGGGACGTTGGGTCGGATCGTTGGCTCGGGTCGTTGTGTCATTGGTGGGTAACGTTGTGTCGTTGGGAATCTGGGTACGTATCGGTTGTGACGTTGGGTCGGGTCGTTGTGCTGGGTCTTGTGTATTGTGTCATTGGTGGGACGTTGGTGTCGGTTGGACCACTTGCACATTGGGAGTATCGTTGGGAGTTGGTCGGGCCGTTGGCTCGGGTCGTTGGGTCTTGGCACGGCTCCTTTGGCTTCTTCGGGTCATTGGGGTCGCCTCGTCAGTCCTTGTCGTCGGGCGTCCTTTGTGTCGTCAGGCTCGTCGGCTGCTTCCATCGGTCGCGGGTCCGCTTCGTTGGCGTCATGCCGGAACTGGGATGGGTCATCGGGCAAGACACTTAAGCCACCTCCCCTCCAGTGTCTGCCCTGATAGTCATACATGTGTGGGAATTGGTGCGTGCTTCTTTCATCTTACAAAGTGTCTTTAGAGCCTTGAATGTAGAAAAGCGCTTGTATAAATGTCGACCATTATTGCTACCCATTTAATTTAGGTGTATATTATTAAAGTTTGTACGACAGTTTCCATGCGTCCTGTCTGTATTGTCTTACTCTGCCAAGTCTTGTTTTCCATTAGACTGTCAGACATCTCTGCAATCAATTCAAACTATTGTTATTTATAGTTATCGTTTGTCGTGCAAAGACATAATCACACATTATAATTCAGTGTAATCCATACAACGATCAATAATATCAATTCTCCACAGAATCTATATGCTGCCATTTAATTTTTTAAGTTTTTTATTGGCCAAATAGCAATGTCATGGAGGTGTTTTCTTGTTCTGTAAATGCTCCAAAACTCTCTTTTTTACAATGTATTTCTGCAATGAAGAAAAAAGAAACAACTGTTAACATAAAAAAGGGTTGGAAATTTAAGAAATAATCAATCAAATAATCTTTAATATGCGGTATACAGAATGTGTAATTCAGGACACATAACACAAGCTGAGGTTGTTTCCTGTGGTTCGCTGTGTGGCATGTATCGTGAACGGCGGCTGCCTGGAGGAGCCTGCTGGCCCGTAAGGACGTGCCTCTGTGCTGGAAGGAGAAGGTTGGAATTTGGCCTGCGACATCAGCCGACGGAACTGATCCTCTACCTCCACTACAAGAACATTCTAACCACCGAGACCTCAACTCCAAGGGTTCCTGCACTCCCCAAAACCACGCTTAAAATACAGTATTACCAGTGAATATGAGTAACTCTTCTCTCAGCTTGCCTAGTGTTTTGGATGATGCTTGGATTGGTACTTAGTTTTGTGAGAGAAAGAAACGTCACGGTGCAAGAGTTATCACCACCATTATTGACATGGCAAAACATGAGGGCAAATGTTTAATTTTCTTCAATTTCAATACATTTCACTGTTCGTCTTTGTAGAATCTTAACTTAAGTTCTTCCGAGCACGATACATTTAGCTGCACTTTTATGTAGTACATCGTTGAACTGAAAGAGTTATTTTGCAACCTAAAAATTATTATTGCAATTTTTTTTAGTTCTGAGGGTTTATTACTGCGACTTGACAATTACCACGATTAACCGATGACTAACGCGACTACTTTATTATTATTTTTTCCAATTTTTTTTATATTAGGAACATAGAACAACAAAAACCAACAACCGAACAAACAACAAGAAAACAAAAAACTGAAAAAAAACGACAATAGAACATAGGTAAGTAGAAGAATAAAATTGAAAATAGGAGAGGGCATGAAAGAAGAGCATATTAAATTCAGAACTAACTTGTCCCATTTTATCAATTTTTTTATTTCAAGTGTGAAATCTCCGGACAATTTCAAACGTCTTTCCGTGTGGCTGCAAGGTATCGTACTGAGTATGGAGTCAAAAGGTGGACTGGATGGATGAAGACTGCATGCTTTTCTTGAGGAATTAAAATAAACTGGAATAAATGCAAAGCGGATGATAATTACGCCGTTCCTGATTGCTGACAAAGAAATAACACCGTCCATAGTGACAGACTCCTTTAATAATCAGTTACATGGGATTGTAAATAAGTTCTGCAGCCAAAATTGTACTTAACGAAAGGCAAAAAAGTACACATGAATGAAATACTGCAACAAGTAGTACACAATAAGTTTTAACACACTTTTAGTAAGCATTTGGAAACAAATATAATAGTTTTCAACGGAATTAAACTGTTTTAAACCATTCACAAAGTACACTTGAAAATTGTACTTAAATACTTCAGTAATGTGAGTTATTTGTTTAGTATCTCCAGCCGCTAATCTTAGGTACTATCACACACACTAACCGCGAAAAAGGGGATTGCAGTAACTCAGGTTCAGTTTAGACTAACTAAGCACAACTTTGTAAGCGAAATATTTGATAACTAAATAAAAAAAAAACAATAAGAAGAAAATGCAAAAATGGGACAATTATTGCAGAACTTAATATAGATCAAATAAACTACTTCTTCCTTTTTTTCTCCCTTTATTTTACTTTTTCTTTACTTTACCTTATGTTCTTCCTGGTCTTAGCCTCGAATCTTTGCGGTTTTTTTTATTGATTTTCTCTTTTTTTTCTCTTTTTTTCCTTCTTTTCTGTTGTTGTTGTGTTATTGTTTCTGTTGTTCTATATTCTAAACTATATACAATCGTTCGTTACGTAAGGACTCACTCAAAAGAGGACAAACATGTGGATTCAAGTGAAACGACGCAGCACCTGACCAGGGCTCGCCGTTCACAGTGTAACAAACTAGTGAACGGATGAGTAAATTAGCATCGGCCCCGTTCGGTGACGTCCATTACCCGCGAAGATGAAATGCCACCAACAGACTCTCCTTTCTCCCGTTCGAACCGTGGCCCGTGCGGGACAAAAGAGCAGTCGCCGCGCTGCATAACTGCCCTCTGCCTTTGGGAAACCTGGCAACCACAAAACAATCTGACTCCTGCGCTGAAGCAAAAGGCAAGGGTTTTTTAACAGTATGTCCCGCCTCACATGAAGTTCAGCTTTCAAAGGGCGGCAGTGACACCTAAATGTTCTTTTTGCCAGGGGACAAGCTGTAAAACCTGCACACGGCCTGGGAATACTGTCGACGAGTTAAATAATATTCATGTCAAGAAGACCAAACAAAGTGTTACTATACCAAGAGTAAACCGGGACTAAACTGACTAAATCACAACCATTAGCATGCCTAGAGGCTACTTTAAAAAGGACACGTCTCTTCTTAACCTAAATGTAATCTAAATTTGAAGTAAACAAGGAGAAGTGAGAATTCTGGTGAAAATATGAACGCAATAATACGATACCAGGGAAACTGTAGAGAAGTAAATCTCGTGACATGGGTCAGTCATGCGCCGAAAATGGCTGAACTTGAGATACAAAAAGGTTAAAAAAAAAAGAACGTTCGCACAATAAAGGAAAAGGAAGACAAATTTAAATAAATGGCAAATACAAATTATGTAACTGTTTTATTTATTTTTTTATTTGATTTTATTAGTTTAGTTTAGTTTATTTTAGATTATTTTTTACATTTAAGTATATGTGGATACTTTATTATTTATTGATTTTTAATGTTTATTTACACTATAAAGAGCTGTGTTTTTAGGTAAAGCAGTGCAACAATGACAAAAGTGAATATAAATCATAACAAAATTGTGAGAACAATTGTGAACTGAACCACTGCATTTATTTATTACGTCCAAATCACAATAATCTCATGTTAGTTTAGTTTAGTTTATTTGGGCTTCTTTTCTTCTTTATTATACATGATACTTTTACGTGGCATTTAATGTTAAAGCGCCTTACCCCTAAACCCTTTCATATTCACACAAAGCAGAATACTTCCTTGTGACACAGATCAAATACTTAACTTATATAATACCTTCACTTCTTAATACTTCATGTGCCATAATGTATGTATTGATTGTAGACTGTGCCTTGGTATGGACAAGTCCAGTAAAAACATTTAAATGAGAAAAATGGTATAAATTGTTTCCAGCAGAATATTCAAGTTTTTTGTTTTTTTTACATTATAAAATATGATAAACCGACTTTGTGTTCCGATTTTGGCTCCGTCCGGCTTCTGCACATAAACAGTGACGACAATGTGCAGCTATACTGTTCCCATGGTGCAACGGTGCATCCAGTGTTATGTCATAATGTGTGCTCTTGTGTAATTAGTGCACGGACGTTAATTAAAGTGTTTTGGCAACTCCAGAAAGTATTTCACGATAATCTTACACAATAGGGATCTTTGCTATGTTACTAAAATTATGATGATACGTTTTATTGACTGCAGTCCATACGTAAAGTATAATTTCAGACAGTTTGATTAAAAAAAAATAATAATAAATAAAAGATAAATTAGAGCGAGACATTACACGCAAAACATGTATTATTGTTTATTTTTGCTCAGTTTGCCTTAAAGATGTTTTATCATTTAATCAACTTCATTTATTTACTCTTAAAGTAGCATTACACACACAGAACTTTACAATTTTGGCAATTTCAAATGACGCAAAGTTAGAATTTTTACGCCCATTTTCAGTGAGTAAATCATTCTATTTTCAGTATTTTGACCTGGACTTTATTCAGATTTATAACAGATGTTTGTTACTTTGAAAGAACAATGTGTAAAATATAAAACTCTGTATCGGAGGTGGTACAGTATATATGTTTGCATGTCACTTAGGGCGCCACAACACTCCATAAAGCTCCACCGACGCCGCCGGCCTGGCACCTGAGCGCGAGAGCGGGGTCGCCATGGGGCCAAACAAGCTGCAAACACTTCTGACATCAAGAAGTTTACAAGTCAAAGCAGCTATTGTTTTGGAGCGAATGTTTGTATCAAGGCTTAAGCTGTTGGAAAAAGTCACGGCCCATTTAATGAAAGCTGTAGATGTTCCCTGGAGATCCCCGTAAAGACCGCCGACGGCCGCAGTTGGAAAAGCCGACGGCCGCGACGTGATCCAGATGCATAACAGGCAAGAACAGAACAGGGCGGGGCAAAAGGATGGTAAAAATACTTTCTTCTGCTGTTTAATGCAGCTCTGTGCTCGAATACAGACACTTTGCCACACTTTGCCCCGCCCACTCCTCTGCCTCGGTCGTGCTCCGATTAAATCCACCCGTCGCTCACTCGATCACAGTGACTTGAGTTTGTTCGTTAGTCTCTAAAAGTGATATAAAATGGACACAAATTGAAATCCCTCACCTTTTTTATTGTTTTAACTATTATTATTATTATTATTATTATTATTATTATTATTATTATTATTATTATCACATATTTTTCTTTACATAGGTCGGTTACTGTATGTTTAAAAAAATAAATAGAAAGGAAATAAAGAAATCCGTAATCTTTTCTCTCTTTTTTCTTTGTATTTATGTTCAGCAACTACTAAAACCCAAACTCGACTTAAATACAGAGCTGCATGACAAGAATTAATACTTTGACAAATAGTTCCATGTTCTTTTTACTACTCTATTAGTGTCGTATTAAAAAGGAAAAAAAGGTTAAAATGTTGATTATTTTGACAGTAGAACAACATTTTACAATTGAAATCCATTATCCATAAGTACTCTACAAATGATGACGAGAATGTAACATATGAAGTTACATTCTCGTAAAAGCTTTAAAATGTTCTTTTTTGAGCATATAGCTACCGTTACCTCATCAAAAACGTACCTGGAGTTGTATTTGGCTCAGTTCTGAATTTTCCATATTTATGACGTCATAAACCGGTATAAAAGCAATTCCCTCTGCTGCCAGTAGATGGAGCTCTAACTCAATTCCTAACGAAGGAATCGTCTGACTGATGATTACTGTGTGCCTTTTGTAGAGCAATTGTTTTAAGTTCTAAAACATGAGCTACCCAAGCAAAGAACTAAAGAGCAGATCATGTAAATAAAGCATCGTATGTGCACACTTCACTGTGATTGGTCAAATCCACCTGTCACTCACAACAAGGCGACGCTGACCCACAGAAGGACTGGACGAGGATCAATAAACCAACAATGGAGGTTAAGCGGGTCGCCCTCATGCTAGTGTGAAGGGATGTCGAGATAATTAGGTTAAATCATAATCGTGATTATTTAGGTCACAATATAATATATAATATGAATATATACAATGTAATATAATCGTAAAGATTAAAACATTATAATCGGGACATTTTTAGAAAAACATTTTTGCTTTGTTTTTAATCAAATCTATGGACTATTATTATTAGTATTACTTTTTCATTAATTGATTTAGTTATTTATTTAAACAAAATTAAGTCCTTTCTGCTCAGACTTTCCTCAAAAAGTAAACCTGAGAGCAGGCCACATCCTGAGGAGCAGAAAAGTGTTAAGAAAACATGGAGGAAATAAAATGATGAAATGAAAGTGATAATGTCAATATTGGCCGCGCAATGTTTATTCTCACAATGATCATTACGCTAAGATCTGAAATCGTGACATCCCGACTAGTGGGTTTGATGGTTCGATTCCTGCTCCAGTCAGTGCATGTCGTTGTCGTGTCGAGTGCGGTTTTAGTCGTTCACATCTGTACATACGACACATAAAAACCGGGACTGAACCTGGACCGGACCGGTACCAGGACCAGATCAGACAAGGACCAAACGAAGACTGCGTTCACACTTGTTTAGTCCTAAATTGAGCCTGTTTTAGCCCTGATGTGGATTTGGCTTGATCCTGTTCTAGTCCTTGTTTAGTCCTGATCTAATCCAGGTTTAGTTGTGAGTTAAATCCTGGTTTAGTCCCAGTTTTGACGTGATGCACTGCCTCAGAGCTGAACAGGACTCGTGTGTTAAAAATGTGAGCACAGCACATATTTTTAGTCCATTTCTCAGGTGTTATATCACTGCTTTTCGTCTTGCATAAAATCCTGCCCTCTAAATGAGATTAATTAAATGAATTCGGCGCTGGTCCTTGTGGTTTGGAGCGTTCGCCCACTGGTGTTACACAACTACAGAGTCATCACACCTCCAGCGCCGCGCTCGTGGCCTGGCTGTCAACTCTACTCCATTCGCCTCCACTTTGTTATGTTCAGGATATTTGGTTCCACATTATGTAGTTCTCAAGAAAGCGGCTGTTACTTAGGTTACAATAAAATGACCAGGATGCACAGAAGATTGGGCAGTGTGTCGTTTGTGGGGTTTAACACAGATTGGTCACTTATTATAATTCTTTAACTGTTTGATGTGGATATGAAATTGGCAGTCTAATGTTTTAACGAAAACTATCATGAAATTACATAATAACATAACATTTCTATCACGTAATTTAATGATAATTTTGTATCTGGTTTTAACATAAAAGCTAGAAAAGTCTGTGACACTGCAGATATGTACACATGGCAACACCAGGTTGCACTGATTATTACCATGACTGCATTTTTTAAATACTGATTTATTCAAAGAAACTTGCTGAATTCTATATTCTATCCATTTAATCATTTTATAGCACTTTATTTCATTTCATTTTTTATTTTACCTTTTTATTAATGTATTACTAACAAATGATTACAAAATAATAAAATAATGAAGTGGTGAAGATCTAAGCCCAGCCATCAGATGTGAAACCTGCACATAATACACGTATATGTACATAAACTGTGGATATTCATTGTCATTTGCCAAAAACAAAGAAAAAGTATGTTGTAGAAGATTGAAAAAAAAAAATATTGGTTTGGCTGTAGACTGAATTATAGTGTTTCAAATGATCCAGGACCAGGACCAGGACCAGGAGGGTTTATTTTCCATCCACCCTACGCTGCCCTCTGGTGTCCAAAAGCTGACTCTGCAGCCTGTAATGCGAGCGTTGCTGTGTCTGTGCAGAACTGCCTGATCCGGGTGACGTCTCGAGGTCGTGAGGCTCTGGTCACGGACTTTGGTTTGGCTCGAGAGGTGGTGGAGCTGCCCGTGAAGGACCCCGGCAGGAAGCTCTCTCTGGTGGGCTCGGCTTTCTGGATGGCCCCCGAGATGCTCCGCGCGAGAACCATACGACCGGAAGGTGTTCAGCCCTATCACTCAGACTGGTTCAAAAAGTGTTGTTGTAGTATTTTTTTTGTTATTATTATTTTTTTTTAATTGATTAATGTCAGTCGAAATTTACTCAAATCAAATGAGCTATGAAATCATTTTAACAAAACAATAACAATTCTCAGATCATTTGATTTGTGCATTTCATGTTCATGTCTTCGATTCAGTTTACTTGAAATGAACACTTTTTGCAGTTCGTTATATCTTGTTTTGTTCTTGAATGTTCTTGATGTTCTAACTCTAATCTTCAAAACAACTATTTTAGATTTAGGTTAATTAAAATGACTTGAATTAGGAATATTTAATTTGATTTGGAAACCGCTGAATAATGTGAAAAGCGCTTATGAACTCGTCACTCTGAGTAATTAGAAACGCAACAGTTTAAAATGACCTTGCGCTTCTTTCATGTTTTTAAGATGGTAAAAATCAGGTACAGCAACAAATCTGTGCACTGAAAATAAGAAACGGTCTTTTTCTTTTCTCTGTTTTAATCTAACAAAACAGAAGGAACAAACAGTACAAGACCAGAGAGTGAAAAGTCTTGTTCTAATCTTAAATCAAGAAAAAATGATCTTAATTCAAGTCATTTTAACTCTTTTGTGTTTGTCTCAGGTGGACGTGTTCTCTTTCGGGATCGTCCTGTGTGAAATCCTGGCCCGGATCCCTGCTGACCCGGAGATCCTGCCTCGCACACAGGTACACAAAATACACAGAATTCTCAGATACGTCAGGTACTTTTCTACTTCTGTGTTTGTGACATTTGTTGTGATGTTGCCTGTGTTTGATGAGATAATGATGCGTTTGTGCGGTCACTTCAGGACTATGGTCTGGACGTGAGCTCCTTTAAGGACCTGGTCAACGGATGTCCACAGAAAGTCCTGGACCTCGCCACCAGATGTTGCCTGGTAACATAACCTTTCACTTATTTTTAAAGGTGCACCAAGTAACTTTTACTCTCAAGTCTTCTGCACACGTGAGGATGGTTTGCCTGATTTGGGAGGTGTGGCCCGAGCACATTATTATATATTGTCATTATATTTGTCTGGTCGCAGCTCGAAACCTCAAATTGTGAGGCTCCAACAACTTCACAACAGCCAATCAGAGCAGCCGGACAGAGCTAGTGTTGCCTAGTGACGACTCTTTAATGGATGGAAATGAGTCTGTGGCTACAATCCAGTGTGTTTATGTGCATCATGCTCATTAACACCAAAATACATGAACAAACATTCTTCATCCGCTACAGTGACCTCCAGTGACTACAGCGCCCTCCTGTGGCCTTCATGAGCAACTTTAATCCTCTCACGTTTCTTCGTTTTGTTTTATTTCACTCTAAATTAGAGCACATGTAAAAGCAGCAGTATCCTCATGTACTTAATTTGTATTTTATTGCCTTTTGTTTTATTTGTGCGTGTTTTTCTGTTCTGTTTTATATATTTGAAAAACTGAAAAAAGAAACAAGAAAATGCATTAGCGTCAACGACCAGACAAAGTGACATAATGGACCTTCAAAGTAACGCTAACCCAAGTATCTGCATGTAATGTTGTTGTCTGGTTGACCTTCAGCTGGAGTCCTTCAGACGACCGGCCTTCACAGAACTTCTGGACGAGCTGGGAGAAGTGGCCGAGAGCCTGGAGCTGCCCGAAAAGTCCGACCTGAGCAGCAGCTGAGATCTTTGTAGAACCCCAAACCCAGACTAAACCCAAGTGTCTTAAAAAAAAAAAAAAAAAAACGACCGATTACATGGGCCGTGTCCGTGCCCCCCTTCTTTGGCACAACACGTTCGACCGAATGGACAGGGCGGAGTGCTCGACGCGCTGGGGAAATCTCACCTTTTTGTATGTTCTAGAACCTTTAAAACTGATTTTTAAATAGACGTAAACGTGCTGAGTTTGTTTTTTTTGCACCGACGTGACCCGCCCGTTGAATCCCTTTTTCCCGTGTAAATCTTTCGTTTTGAACACTGTTAACCGTGGGAACGTTTGGAAAAAAATACGATCAAATTTAAAAAAAAAAAAAAAAATACCTCTAAATGATAAAAGAAACAATCAGAAACCAGGAGCAGGACCAACTGTGAGCGTTTTGATTTAATATGTCCACAAATATGAGCGGAACAGTGGACATCCAGATTGTTATGTTCTAATTGGGTGTTCTGGCCCTTTTCACGAAAATGTCTTCAAAAATGCGGAGCTCCACTTCCTGCTCCGTTCACTCCTTATGGGGAATTAGCCGAGTCGCGCTAAAATAAATCAATAATTAACGAAGACAAAGTGGAGAGCGAGGTCCAGATGGACAATCACAGCAGCATGTTCAGACCTTTACGTACCATGTAAATACTTCACCTGGCGATTTATAAAAGTAAGTGCTCTTGTCTCGAAGCTAATGCTAGTGCTAACATACAATGAATGTAAGCTAATGCTAGTGCTAACATACAATAAATGTTATCAATAATCACAAACTGAACTAACCTGCTGATAAAAGTACATAGAAAGCCAAGTCGAATGTTTTTGTCAAGTTTGTGTGTTTTATATTTAAGTTAAAGTGGCGTATGACAGGTTTTTTCAATGTTCTAATTTTTACTTTATTTGGTGTATTTATACCTGTTGTACACATAAATTATAATTTTTCACCAATCGAGTAAGTATTTGTGGAAAAAACTTTGAAAAAGCTGTAGTAAACTTACAGGAAGTGACATCACCCCAGGGAACTAGGTTCACTCATTCCAGTCAAAGTTTATGCAGAATTTACACAAAGAAACAACTTTTTTGACTCTCTAAACATGAATTCAACAAAATAAAGTCGCTCTCATATATTTTTATTTGTCAAATAAATAAATTGACATTACATGAGTTTTGGTCCATTGTTTTTGTTGGGTAATTTCCTAGTGTGATGTCATCAATTACAAACAGGAAATGAAATTATAAACCTAAAAAAATTGCTATTCTGTGATAACATTTTTATAATTTTTTAGCTAAATTCAAGACATATTTGGCTTAACTGCATTTTAGTTCAATGAGTCGTCCGACCTGTAGGGGGCACTTTAATGTGTGTTAGCCTTTAGCTTTGAGACTAAAACACTTTCATAAACACGTTGGTTTCCCCCGGTGATCTCGGCTCATTCACACAGAGGATGAATGGAACGAGAAGGGAAGAGCTGCACTTTTACAGCGACCAGAACAAGCCGGGCTATTGTCCAATCAGAACGCAGAACGAGCCTCACGTGACACAGGTTCAGTTCCTTTTTTAACAACAATAATAATACAGGCCACACATGGTTCCTTTAATGTAGAGTTCAAAGGTGAAGCTGTTTAAAATGAGGTTATAAACAATAGATGCTAGTTAGTAATAGTAAGTAGGGACGAGTCTAGTGGTGGTGTATGGACTTTAAAAACACAGAGGACCAGTACATTTGAGTGAAATGTACAGAGCTTCTTTTGACCTTTCAATTTAACTTCCTTTCCACAGTTCTGATTTAGAAGTGCACGCTGGGAATGCTACGTAATGAACCTTTAAGGCCTTTTTTAACAGATTTCGCTTTGAAATCATACCGTCTTTTTTTCTAATTGTATTATTTTTTTGTTCTGTTTCACGATTGTGACGACGCAGATGTTTACGTCTGTGGATATTTTGTCTCTCCTTGGACTCAGGCTGAACCGTAATTAACCAATGTCAAATCCATGAACAATAATATCACTCGATTCCTCTCGTTCTGTTCTGACTTCTGATCTTGAGGTCAGTGTTTTCTTGTCACTCTATGAACTTTTTGTAAATATACTTGTCTTTGTTTGCATATATTTGACTTCTTTTGGGGATTGAGGGTTCTTCTTCTGTTTTACCTGATTTGTGACGGTCCAGGCAGCTACGATAGACAAACATCTCTAATTTCTATTTTATTTTAACAGAAATTCCTCCCAATGACAAGTGTTTGTGGTGTAGAGATTGATAATGAAAATAAAAACGTATTTAGATTTTTTTTATCGATACAATGGAGATCGAGATTATCTTCACACTAAAAGGGAGGTGTGTAAAATAATAAGCCATGTTCAATTGTCAGTCAGCTCTCGTTATTCCATGTTTTTCTTTGTAAATAAGTGATACAATAATTAAAAAAACAACGTATTTTACAAAAACGTGGCCTCGTGTATAATTGGTGTATAATGTTGTTATACCGTCTCTACAGTCTCTATTCGACTGAAGGCAACAGCGTTAGCGCGGGACATGAATATCAATGGCTTTCCAGGCGGTAAAAAAATATATATTATTGATATTATACTCATTATTTCAAACCGTAATAAATTAGAATTTTATGATACATGAGTAAGGACTGAATATATGTTTTAGCTGCCATATTTTTCTTAAAGGTGCTCTATGAGGCTTGTTTCCATTGGTTTGCTCAGGTTTCTCCACTGTCTTTGGTGAACCGTATCGACCCGTTAAAGCGACCCAAAGCGGTTCAACAGAACAGCACCAAACACTGACTTGATCCTGTGATGGCCATTTATAAGAGACAGACA
The DNA here is from genome assembly GCA_015082035.1 of Chaenogobius annularis. NCBI lineage: Eukaryota > Metazoa > Chordata > Actinopteri > Gobiiformes > Gobiidae > Chaenogobius > Chaenogobius annularis. The sequence continues at coordinate 1,792,657 of BJKM01000106.1, forward strand.
TACCGTACATACATCAGGGCCAATCGAAACGTGGCTTATGAAGCATTTGAAGCAAGTGGCGGACCCCCTCACCAAAAAGTTACATAACGTTGGCTGGAGTTATGTAGTACAGCAATACAAGTCCAACGTGTCGTGAACCTACTGCAGAAAAAATAAGATAAACTATAAAGTAAAACATCATTTCAAGCATAATTAAAGTACCTCTTGACCCCTGTCTTTGCAGTGATGACCTTTATGTTAAAACTCATGGTACTTTCAAAGCAAACACATCAAAAGCTCCTCAAAGACTCACCGCCGCCGCCGCCCTCGTCTGCCTCTCCATCGGCATAGAAATAACAGGATTATTATGGATTTATTCACACACTTGTGCACGCTGAGGTGGACATTAAGCACGGCCTATTTTCAGTTCAAATAAAAGGCCTTTTCATGAGCGCCGCATTGTGAAGTTACAAAATGCATAATGTTTGGTTGATGAGCGTAGGCAATTACTGCGACGAGGAACGAAGGCGAATTCATTTATGGTTTAACGCTGTGAGACAGGGATGGACGCTGATGTTTGGAAGTCTTGAATTCACTGTGAGAGCAGTTACAGCGAGACTCTGCAGGGAAATAAGATCCATTTGAACGTCTTATAAGAAAAAAGGCATGACGAGTTTTTCAGATGTATTTAAGGCATTTTACTGGATGTGTAGAAATGACAAACTTATTTTACATAGAAATCGGGAAAATTGATAGAGCAGGTTTGAATTTCTTACTTCATTTCGTTGACATATTGGACACAAAAACATTTAACGATGGGATTTTGGATTTATTATTTAGTATTTGAATAAACTAGATTTGCCTGAAAATTTGTGTCAAATTTAAAATGTTGCCTTTTTGGAGTCAAAACTTCAATAAATCAGGCTTAGAATTAGATTGTTGTACATATACCAGAATAAATAAATGTTATCTAATAAAGATAATAAATAAAAACATCAACAAATCCTGCAGTACGATCTGTCAAAGTCTTGTTAAGTCCAAGATTGTAAATTGTTGAGTGTAGGTGCTATTTTATGTCTCTGTGGGGGAAAATACATTTTAAGGAAACACCCTTTGTTATATATAATTAAGAAAAAGTGGTTTAAGCTAAATTGTAAAACAAATTTAGTTGCAGATTGTACAATGTTGTTGTTTCCAAGTGAAATATTATGTTGCGAGAAAAGACAAATGGGTTTTGCCTATGTCTATTTAAATTTGTGGTAAATATCTAAATAGAAATTGACATACAGCTGTGATTTGTCAAATGTACTTCACAGCTTGCCAACCCCGAGAGAGACATAGAATAATCGAAAAAACCAGGCATATCCAGAATTACTCATAAATATCTGTGTCTGACAGGTACTCTTTGTATGTGCGCGTGCCTTATCCGAGTATATGAAATATTATAAACATAAGTGGCAACTAAGAAAACTTCTTCACTGCACCGCGTACAACTTAACTAGCAATGAGAGCACTGTAAGTACACATATAGTACATGTAAACACGCATTTTATGTTCCCTATCTAACATGTAATATTTTGTTTTAAATTATGTACTTATTAATTTTCTCCACGGCATCAGTTTACTCACACATCATGACTAACTACTATCTAGGACCATACTGCAAGCCCGGCGAGTTGTACGAGATACTTTCTGCAGTTTCCGAATTAATCGTTGTACAGCCTCAAGCTATGCACAAACCAGCTTCTGGTCTCAGAGTCTGTGGAAAGAGAGACCCTCCTCACTGTTAAGAAACTTCAAGGTATTGTCATTTAACTGCAATTTCGAGTCAACTCAACTGCACGTTGTCACTTTCATGCACTATAAATGTTAAAACATAACTGTAACTTGTGTACATAGCAAAAGCCTATTTTTATTTATGCACATAATATAATTTAAATTAGATTTCCTAATGCATACCCTTTTATTGATTGTGAATTATATGTTGTTTATTATACTCAGTGATTTTATGTATGCTACCTTAACGCCGAGCCACAATTTTCCTACAGTTTTTTTTGAATTTTGTTCATTGACAATCAATAAAACTCCTTTCTGATCTCGATTCTGAATTTCTGATTCTGATTTAAAAAAGATAAATTTGACCAATAAGCACACGTTCATCGTTGAATGTAAATGCCGAGTAAAATGAACAATATGAATACGATTTACAATGCTTCATACAATGGGACATTAGTCATGTGAAAATCTCCATGGAGACGAGCTTGAACGTACCTTCATTTGCTGATCTTCATGACCATGTTGTGGCCTTTGCACGGACCTCTGGTTCATTCGAGTGTCTTTGTAGGAAAAACGCATCTCCAGCTTTGTGATGAACAGCAAGGTTCAGGTCCGACTAAGTGAACGAAAGAGTACTTATGCACAGAAAGAAACCAGAATGAAACCTCGTTCATCCCCAGAAAAAAAACGGGGGAAAACTGTTTCACTGGATTTATAAAAACAGACAAGGGACATCTTCAAATTCTGGTTCACAATCAGTGCGGTGCAGCTTTCATCGAAAAACCACAAATCAACACGTATTGAACGGACAAAGTGTAAGGACGAAAATCTATATTTATTGTAATATACTTATTCTTCTGTTGTTCTAAAAAAATTCCTGAACAAAATAAATACAAAAATTAACAAAAATAATACACGCGTAATAATGTCGTTAATCTCCTGTCAAGCATTAATAATAATAAAATAAAAAACAAAAAAAAAATTAAACAAAAATATATATATAAAAGCAAAAAAAAGTTTAAATTATTATACCAGTTTTAGTAAGTTTATAGCCTCTAATGTCACAAAAAATCATCATTTCAAAAACATACAGTTGTTTTTGTGTGTCATAATTTCTTTAATAAAACAAAATTTAAATAATTTTTTTTTTAGCTATTACGTTCTTTTTTATTTTGTCTTTACTCTCAGGTCGTGTTCTATGTTCTGTTTTTGAAATGTCGATTAAAAACCCCCAAAAAACTGCTTTTTGTGTTTGTTTCACCGGTTTTTATGCGTTATTAAAGAAGAGAAGCTTTAATCAGGATATATATTAATTCACTGAAAATATGAGAGTGGTCTTTTATTTAAAGGGTCTTTTTAGTAAAGGTCTTTTATTAGTTTAAGAGTCAGGAGCAGAGAAACATCTTCTTCTTTCTGTTGCTGAATGTTAAAACGATCAATCAGCGTGTAATCCCTCCCAAATAAAGTCGGCCAGTTTTCAGAGATTCCGCGGATTTGTGGAAGGTTGCCGTAGTTACCTGTTGTAATTGTCTTCACATCTTTGTTATAATGTTGAACTGCGGACGGGCTGCATGCTGCCGTTTGACAGGGCCCAGATCGAGCGGAAGAACGTCGCTCTCCTCCGTCTCCCCATTCCCTCTCCTCCTGTCCTCTACCCTTACCTCTCTTCTCTCCTTCCGTCTTCCTCTCCTTCGCCTCTCTTTTCCTCTCCTCGTCGTGCAAGACCATCCCGGAGCTCAGGTCTCTAGCAAGGCTGCCGGCATACTTTGGTCCAGTACACATGAGGGAAAGTCCGGCTCGGTACTTTCAGCCTCAGATAGGCAGACGCCTGGACTGTCTAGGGCAGAGAAGTAAGTCCAAACTCCACTGAACTCTCGAAACAGAACGTATTTGACTGCTGTTGCTCGCCTGAAGGAATGTTCGCACTGCGTCATTTAAAACCGATACCTCGCATTTATTCCATACATATGAAAAAGAAGAGAAGAAACAAAACAGCCGCAGAAAAGAAAAGACAAACAATACTATATACGAGTCCCAAGAACAGTAAGATCAACATTGTAAACATAATCTGAAGAAATAAAAGTAATAAACAGATTCTCCTACAGATGAGCCAAGAGTGGCATCTGGGACCACTTATATCTTTGTTCCCACGTGAATTAAGCTCTACTAAACTTAATATGAAAAGACAGGACCCCAAAAAATATTACAACCCTTGAATACATCGTAGTATTTTCTTTTCTTGTATCAAAGCCACCGAACCTGCACCGAAGCCTTCCCACAACTAAAAATACACGCCAGAGTGTCATAGAAAAGCACCTGGTGAAGTGTGCTAACTAAATTGTTGCTCATCACAAAAATAATTTAAAGCATAAATACACCAAGAAGTATATACCATGGTCATGGCGACCTGTTTTATGTACTAGCTATTATTCAACTTTGATTTATATTTAGTCATGACGAATCGGTTACGGTTTTTGTAAGTCACCAACCATGTACGACGTGAATAAGACGAACTGCACCATGCCTACGAGGTAACTGTTTCACTATCATCACAAACCACCTGCGACGTACTACAAAACACAACTACACAGGCAATGTCACGAAGCTTGCGTAACTGATTCCGAGGATAAACCCTATCAAACAGCAAACCAACTCTAGTCTCGCGATTAGAGACAAAAGCACCACCAAAGAATGAGCGACTATTCGCAAACTCAGTCTACTGCGAGGTCAGCTCGTGAAAGAGTGGACGCAAAACACCCTTTTTCCCTCATCAGAAACGTAACTGGAGTTGTATCTAGCTTCGTTCAATTTGTTTAATAATCCTGTTCACAAGGTTATTTCTCTGCTCCTTCTCTGAGCCTCACAAAACACTCTGTTCAATTTCCCAGCTTTCTGACATCATAGGTTGAAATCTTAGGTGTTCGTGCCTTTTTGAATCCATAAATCATCGTCCCAGCACATTTCTGCTTCAAACACATGCAATGATCAGACTACAACTGTTCCATTAGGCACAGGATGGACCTGTGCTTCTACAAACTTCTGTTCAACGAGGAAGTTGTAGCCCGTTATTGCTGAGTGTCTTAGGCCTTTTTCAGTCCCAAGATTTAAAAGCTTTTAGTATGTCTTTCTCTAGACAACAGGAACTTGTTATAATTGACCATAAATATTCAGTTATACGAAATCGTTGTTCCAATTTTACAGTAAAATAAATTGTTACTACTTTTGGCTGGCCAACTTTAGCAGCCCATCTAAGACAGCCGCTCAGTTTGCTAGCCACCTGCGAGTAAACGTTGCGGAGAGTACCATAAGCTGCTATTGGAGAGATAAATCACCACCTATATATCTCTTGACGAGAAGACGGGAGTTCAACTGAACCTTTGATGCGATGTCCAGTATCAAATGTTTAACTCCTAACCATTGACGTTCTGTGTTTTCCAAAGTGTAAATGACACTCGAGAGGAAGCGATTGCGTGTCTTAAGGGTTACTGCGTCAGTAAGCTCACCCTTAAGTACAAATATGAGGCATAACCGGTGATGTGTCCTGTAAGTTTTAGAAATACACTGAAATCAGGGGCCCAAATGCATATCGAGCTCTCGTACGATGCAAGTTGCACGACGCAGGAGATATGAGCTGAATTAGTAGTGAATCATACGATAAGTAATCTGACACCGACTCTCAGTATGCGCAACTAGAAAGAGAGAAAAGCACGTTCCGTCAAAGGTTCAGCCTGAACGAGGAAAACGTCGGATGAATTTGTGCCGAGCCTCACGCAAAGAGCCAGGAGAACGTACTGCACTTCTGCCGCCGGACCGGTCAGTACGGTCTTTGAAGTCGCACCAAAACTTAATCTCTATAAGGAGTATTGACGCTGCCAGCTGAGTAACTGATAAGGCTGGATTCAGAATAATAACATACGTTTCCATAGTCAGACGCACTCAAGGAGAAGCTTTTCTATGAGCGCTGTAGAGACTCGGCGTGTCTTCCCTATAAAAAATATGACAAACAACCATGCAGCATCTAAACTACAGAAGGCTCGTAATAGAGCCAGAGAAATCACATACTGTAGGCTAATGTGTTGTGTGCTTCAAAACAGAAACTGTCACTCAACCATAAAAGCCGCACCCAGATTTCCACGCTAGCGCAACTTCCACTGTCCTCAAACCAGGATTCTAAAGATACCAATTCAGAGATGTAATCTATTAGACCTTAAGCTTGCCTTATAAGACTCAGAGAGCATTACTTGGCAAATTCACAAGTATTCATTCCCATGGACCTATAACCGATTCCGATCTTAAGGAACCCAAGTTGTTTACCTCCTAGGCCGAGCGTTCTAAGGGTGAGCAACATGACAGTTTTTTTTACGTATATATTCAAAATCTTGACACTTTAGTTACATAAACGCGATGCGACCGTGACCATAACCCGGACTAAATCCTACAAGTGAACTTATAAACACTAGATAGGGTACTATAACAACCAATACCCGAAGGAGCAAACTAAACCGCGGGGCGAATCGAACCAATCAGAGAACACACATATACACATTGCGACTCCTGAGCCAACCCCAAGACTAAACCGTCAGGACGCTGTGACTCAAAGGTAAGAAAAAAGCATAAAAAACAAAGAGAAGACCCAATTAAGAACAAAACCGCTGATTTTCTGCAGAAGGGACATAATCAAACACAGAGCGAAACACTAACATCCAGTGATACCGGCACCAGGACTCGAATAACGTGAGTCAAAGAAGTCTCTGTTAAGTTGACTGTTCAGCTAATATGAGATACAGACAACGATTGGAGCAGGATGATTTTCTCACCTTAAACTCGAGAGAGCGAACTGAAACCACATGATCGCGTGGGAACATCTCAAACAAAACTACCAAAGGCCCCTACAACAGTCAGGGACTAACGAACGCAGCTCACTTCTGGAACCTAAGGAAATGCAGTTCTAGGGAGAGAACCATAATAAGAGTATCTGCTACAACAAAAGGACTAAACCAGGATACCACACTATCTGTTAACCACAGGAATTCAGTCAAAATCCTCAAGGTTGATCTTTTAATATTCAATATCCCGTTGAAATTATGGATGACATCACTGCAACACTCAGAAACATTCAGCCACGAGCGAGAACATACTAAAACCACAACGGACTACTACTCTATAGAGCAACAACGAGACCAGCCGCCATCCGGAAATCACCGCACGTGAACTGATTGAACCCGGCGCAGGGAGACCGTGAGCGCCACCCGAGCTAGCGATGAAACACTCCAGAACCGATAACACCAGGGCCAGACCAAGACTAAACCAGGGACTATAACAGGACTAAACCAGAAACTAAACCAGGACTAAACCAGGGACTAAACCAGGACTGAACCAGGACCGGGTACGCCACCAATTACAACGCCCGGGACCAGGTCACCTTTTTATAGAATCAACCCACCGTCCAGAGAGCCCCAGCAGATCGAGAACCAGACTAAACCCAGCGACTAAACCAACGGGACGAACGCGACGAAGAAACACCGTAACCAGACTTAAAACCAGGGACCGGGACCAGGACTAAAACCAGGACCGGACCAGGACTAAACCAGGATCTCAACCCGAACACGAACAAGGCGCACAACCTCCAAGGACCCAACATCACGGGGGACCCCCAACATCAGCCACAACGGGGGAAGCAAATACTGGTGAAGAGTGAAGTGTAAAAACCAATTTTGTGGGAAAAGCACGAGATGGAGCAAGAAATCATGACATTAAAATATGCCGGTACACGGAAGACATCTTCTCGAAGCGCTGGAGGGTGACTCATAACCAGGACTAAACCTAGGGACCGGTGCGTATGTCCCCAATAAGCAAAGATGCTGTTATAACGAGGCTAGCGCCATATCGGTTCGTTCACTTATGGAAGAGTCAGTCCTACACGCACAAATGACATGCAAGGCGCCGGACCACCGAAAGCGAAAACTCTGAAAATAACTAAAAACTCGTCCCTGAATTATATTTTATTCACAAAGACCCGGATACTCTCGCAAAGGACAGAAAGTGACTGCGAGGGGAAAACACGGACCATCTACTTATATGTCTTTGCCTAAATTTGGTCAGACTCATCAACCAGTTGAAACTTAAACATCCATTCATATTGGACAGATATCAACAGAGATTACACTCACGACACAACCGTCAGGCGAACTAAACAGGAACCGGAACGCTATGCATGACACTATTATATAATTTTATCCTTTTTAAGTGCTGCACTTTATTTTTTACCCTCTTATGCATTATTCTCGAAATTCTGAAGCTTATGATCCCTCTAACCTACCGAAGTGTCTGACCTAGGCTAAGACATTTAGAGCGCACGATAGCACACAACACCCACGCGTGCATCAGTATGGTTATAATCACTTCTTCGCAAGACACACACTCAAAAACAATGTGAGCAGGACCGGGTACCTAAGACCAGTAAGCACAGATGGTTGACGCGGTTGACCTGACAATAGGCCGAAACAGCTATAACCTATAGCATAAAATATTGGAGTTAATAAGAGTTATTCAATACTCGTTTTATATGCTTATAAAAACCCAACCTGAAACAAAACATAAAAAATCTCATAAGAGAACAAATCTGAGCGGTTTCGTGAGCTTCATAGACATTCTATGGGACCAGGAACCAAGACATAGAATAAGACCCCAAATCCTAACCAGGACTAAACCTTCCCTCTTAATAAAGAATATAACTTCTATGCCCCGCAAGAGTGCATTCACTAGATAAGTAAACTACTGCCAAGCTCACAAATAGACATAAACCTCTGTGTCTATGCACCGGAGTTACTCCATAACGGACTAAACCAAGTTGGCTTGTAATTCTCCAAATACAGATACTTCTACCAATTCTCTAGTATTTAACCAAGGTACCTAGCATGACCTAATAGCATAAGAAGCCGCCCGGACTCAACAATCATTTACAAGGCACCAGACACCCAGAGGGACATGTCCCCAAACGCAAACCGCAAGAAGCAGAAAATCATGGACCGCACATACCCTGCTTCCATCAGACCCACCATATAAAAGACCAAGCTACCTACGATCTTTATATCAAAGATGATATCAATCTGAGCATGCAATCTGACACAGCGTGCAGAAAAGTGCACAGTCAACCCAGACTAACGACTTCAGACCATGGTTCAATGCCACATCAAGAACCAAACAGAAAGCGCGATCTCTTCGGAGCGCGTTGAAATCGTCTGACCCCGAACACAAAAGAGAGGACAATGTTTGTGTACATATCCCACAGCAAAGTTGCCAGTATTTTATGGCGCCTGATGTAGAACTCTGGAAAACGCCTTTCCATGCAAGAAGGATCTTTTAACGACAGACACGTCGGAAAAAGATACTAATAACCAGTGACTACAATGACTTGCGAACATAAATCAAAATAGAACTTTGGCTCAAGATAAGCTGTGACGGTGTTCTAACCAAAGCCTGAAGACTCTAATAATCTGAACTCAAGGGACATTTGACAAAGCTCCAGGTATGACTCCCGGAGGTCACCCAGACTAAACCAGGTGAGCGTTGTAAGGCAGAGACCAACTCGAGAGATGAGTCAAAATCTAAATATATACTTATATACACTAAAAAACTCACCAGCCTCCGAGACAACACATACTTCCACAGAAACGGAACAGCTCTACAAAAGAGCAATTAAACCTAGAGAGTAAGAGCACCTTGACACAGCTAAATACGAAAAACATGCTTAGAAAACCTAACACCAGGGTTACCGTGAGCAATACTTTCATTATAGAGTTATCTGAATATAACCTAGACATAATAAAGCCAATCACCATATATAGATATAAAATACACCCCGTGGACACGCGAAGACTGTGCTCCCGCATCGTGCATCGTGAGTACCTTAAGCCAAGCCATAATAGCACCTTACCTTATGGCAGACAAATCCATAATGGAGACCAGTAATACGCGACAGTAAAAGAGCGCGTAGCAGCGACTTCAATATCACACGCAGAGTATAAGTCAGCTGCAGTTGTGTAGATGAACGCTCACTCTGAAGATGTTCATGGACTCAATACAGAGCAGAAGATCTCCAGCGCATGTTTTCGCAGCTGAAAGAAATAGACCTATAAACAGACTCATGAAAAGTGAATGGAGCTAAATACAACTCCTGTATGTTTGTGATAGGGACAACGTTTTATAATAAGCTTAATAAAGTGTTTACACTTATAATGGAAGAATTAAACATGTGTTACAATTGTTATTTATTATTTAATTAGCAAAAAATGCCAATATTTAGGAATATAAATCTGAAAAAAAGAAAGTATTAAATTCTTGCTTCAATTTTTGTTGAATACTGATCTTTAAAAAATGATATAATATAATATTATAATATATAATATACTATATATATAACAAAATAGATAAGATAAAATAGAATAACAACAAACACAAGGGATTTTGGAAATCTTATTAAAAGTATTTGTATTTGCGTAGAAGACTCTACTGAACCTTTTGCCTCATTTTTGCCTCATTTGTTAATAAATCCGGTTTAAATCCTGAGAAAAGTTACAATATCCCGTATAAATCTATAAATTTATAATTCTATGCTTGCAACTTGATTAACTACAACAATAACACATCTTTAGGTGCAGATTGGACATTTTTGCTTCCAGGTTAAAGCTTCATGTACAAAACAAAAATGTAAATTATATTTTGAGTGCGTTTTACAATGTTGCTTTACAATTTGGTGCCGTCTTCCTTTATCTGCCCCGTCATTCTCACAAATTCATAACAAAGGTACACATGAGCCACATGAGCCAAGTGGAAGAAACAGCAATAAAGAATGGCAATAGCAGAGACACAACCGCAATCAAATAATAAACTTTTATTCCAGCAAACATCTCCCTCTCACAAAAGCATTCAAAGCGATTCCTCTTCATGTCACAAACTCTGAGGTCACACAAAGTCCAGTCACAATCTTCCAAAGACGTCGATTTTTTAAGTGCACCCCTGTCTATTTTAATGTTCACTATTCCCTGGGTTGTTTATTCAAGACAATAAACCTCCAGGGCTATGGAAGCGTTGATTTACGACTTACGAACACTGTTCATACATAATAAAAATAACTAAGTACTACTATATGGAGTATTAATTGTTGAACGAATCCATCTCCTGGTTTACAAATTGTATTCCATTCCTTATGAGGTTTTATCATGACACAAGAAACAGGTGCGACTTCTAATATGAGTGGAGTCGCCTCTTCACAGAGTCTGACCTTTGTAACTTGGACCTCGGATGGCTGGCGTTTGCTTGTACTCGTCGCGCGACTGCGATAGCTTATGTGTTTAAGCCAACGGTGTGTAAAACGTTGTAAGACTAGAAGGCTCTGAGTAAAGGTCAAAATATACTAGCTTAACTTCTCCATATATGATATACCCATATGAGTGACACCTTATTATTGTGTAAGTTTTTTAAGAAGGCAAAAGGTATGCGGATTCTAGTTTTAAGTTGAAGATCACCCGGAAAAGCTTATCACAAATTACAATCAAACTATGATATTGCTACCTGTCAATCTCTCGTATTTTCAAAGATTAGGAGAGATAGGAATAAATCGCACATTTCTCGTGATCGAGTTTTCAATATAGCCATCATGACGAGAATATCTATTATTGAGAAGCCTCTACTGACTTGAAGTGTAATTGAATGATCGCAATTTGGTAACTGTAGTGAATGTAACTGAGTGAATGATTACTGTGAAGTGTAACTGTGATTGATGTTAAATGTATACTGAAGTGTGCAATGTAAACAGTAAGGCTGTGATAGAGCTGCAATGTATAATGGTACTGATAAGTGATCGCTATATATATACGACTAGGTGAAGTTGTAAATGTGACTGAGTGAATTTAAATGGACTGATGCTGCGTAATTAAATTGTCACTGAGTGGAACCTGTAAAATTTTAACGCTGAATGTAGAGCCACTGTAAATTCGTGGACTTATGTGTAATAGGTCTCTAAATGTTGAGCTAGTGTATATTGTTTAAATGAGGTATACAGTTCTGATTAAGTGTGAATGTAATGAACTGAGGTTGATGACTAAATGTAACTGAGTGGACCTTCCTTGCTGTATTCGTGGTTCACCGTTGTCCAGATAGGACCACCGCAACAGCCTAAAGACAAGACAAAAGACTTCGAATCAAACGCTTGACATGCATCAACAGAGCTCACACCAGCTTGGTCTGCTCATCCTTTGCGTCTCCAATCTGAGGATGTAAGACTACTAACTGACGGAGACTTGGTATCTGGTGACCACCATTCCGCTCCGCGTTGTGAAACTACAGCCTTTGGACCGCTGCCATTTGCAATACACAGTCACTATGGCAGGTCGGAAGTAGAGTGGTGAGACCAAGTTCATCTCCATGACTGCACCACTCTCTGCTCTACTACCCTTGGACAGAAGTCCTTTGTGTTAGTCCGACGTTTCGGCAGCGCAAATTTTCTAAGTTCTCTCCTCAACATATAACACGACCCCTAGTCTTGTCATAGCCCTGGGTACTGCATTGCTTTACTTACCACTCTCGTACGTGCAGGTGGGGCGCGCCCCGCCAGGGCACCGTCCTCACACCGTTATCTCTTCAAGCAACACATATCTACCCACTGACCAGACCCTCAGGCCATCTCGACAGACAGTCTGTTGTTCCTGCATCAAAGCTTTCCACTCATGACTGTTCCCCCCGTTCTGGATTTGTCTAATTTCGTGTATTGAGCGTCATATCAGCCGGATGACGACGTCCATAGCAGCGAGGAGTACAGAGGACTCATTAAACCGCAAAAATCCACCAAAAAAATTTAGAGACATTGTGGACTGGTGATCCCAGAGAAGAAACCACACGAGACTCCTCTGTATCAAAACGACAACAAGAAAGGAAAAACCAAGGACGCAATGGTTGAAAGTGACTTCCGCAGACGCCACTCTGCTGCTCCCCGCTCACACTAATTACCATCACGGAAGTCAGGGAAATTTATGACGAAGAAGTTAACAACTACATTACAAGACCATGCAAGATAGACATCATCTGAACCAAACATAACATCCTGAGAGGAAGACATACACTGCACCTCGTGCTTTGGAGTGACAGGGCCACTGCTGAGACCTTCTATTGACTCTTTGAATAAGGGTGTGTCCAGGCATCCAGACCCTCCCCTTTCAACGACGGGTGTGAATCCTAGAGCTGTGTGCGGAAAGAAGCGAGGCAAGAACATCAAAGAGACTGTACAGAGAGGAAGGAACCTGGACAAAGTCATCTAAGAAGTCACACTCCCATCCGTAGGCTCTGTGCTCTCAGCCTCTGTGACAGGAGGGTGGAGACAGAGCGCAAGGCAAGATTAACTTGCTGACTGAGTACTACCCTCGACGCAAATGACTGTACGTATACTCCCAGCAAAATACTGTAGGTTACTCAGCTAGGACAAACTGTTGAAGCTGGTTTCCACGACCTCCTGGCGTTGCAATACTTAGTACTCAGCAATACTGTGACAACTGTCCAGATCCTACCTCTTGTGCACTACAACTTGCTTCGCACCAGATGAACAGACTCGTCACAAATCAAGTGTGAGTGAATATTATTAACGTATATATAAGAGTTTTCTTCTTTTCCTTTTCTTTTCAAGTTATTCTATTGTCGTACACTGACTTTGATAGCGTCTGTGAGCGAGCTAATAACGTGATTGCCACTAACCTATCGCTATCATGCAAACGCAGGATGTTCCCCCAATAGTTGGAAGCAAACGAGTAAGTCGCGAATAGTCAAATGTAGGAGACCCACGATGCACGGGAAGGTCAAAGAGGATGAACTGAGCGTCAGAGTATGAAGTGATAAAGCGTGAGTTGCACCACGGATATTAAATTAGCGACTCCAAGATCAATTTACTTTCATTACTTCCTGCCAAAATCCTGTTTTCTCCCAGATGAAAACGGCCGATGTGTTCTCATTCCTATCCACGTTCCCGGGTGCACACCGATACTCTCAACAATAGAATACGCTGCTCCTAGAGTCAGAGCTGAACTTCAATTTCGAGAGAGAATTAAAGAGTGACGATACAGCGACCATCTCTCATTCGAGAGTATCACTCCATCAGAAGTCTGTTAAAATCCTATAAGATCTCTGTGCTCTTGCCGACGTGCCCACTCTGCGGCATCACTAGCTACAGTGTATTTTGTCTCCATGATGGACAGGTGTGCGCGACAGCGCTTTTATTAAGTATAGGAATAATTACATAACTTGATCCTAATAGTCGCATGTTATTCTGTGCTTATTCGTACGCATGCGTCTATTCGCCTTGCAGCTTGACATGCAACACTGAAAATTTCCGCCTGAGTGTTAGACCGATTAATAAGTGTGTCTCGTCATCATTATCTCGGGTATTTCGCAAATTACCTTTTCCCATGGGAATTCCCGAGCCTGGAATTTTCGAAAATAAACATGTTGCAGTATTCCATAAAAATACCAAGTGTTTAATACAGCCATGTTCCTACTTACTCGTACCTTAGAGAAAAGCAATTAAACTTTTTATTTGAACAATTAAACCCATTCTACAATTGACACGTTAATAGTGTCTCATAATAACTAGGATCATTTTGTTGGTTTAAACAAACAGGCCAGAAGCTAGACGTGCCAGTAATCACCTGTTTCCTCCGCAAATCAGCACGTCAAATAATCCAAGCGTAAAATATCCTAGACCGAGACTTAGATGTCTCCCCAGTCATCTGGTGTTCATTGCAGTTCTTGTCGTTAGCGTTGTGTGCTGTGATGATAGTACCAGCGAATACGCTTAAGCACAAACCTATCGCCGCATTTTCTTCAATACAAACATGTAATATAACCAAATGTTTAATCTCATCATCTTCACAAGTGACTCCACGATCTCCACTCACTCATATCACTAGAGTGTGCTTTAATTTGTGCGCAAATCACTCAAGTGTCGTGTAAAACGAGGATGCGTTCATATCTGTTATAAAGAGTCACACATGCTCTCCTAAGAGAGCCCCCAGTTGCTGCACATTCTGCCAATGAAACATGTGATTGTAGAATAACAGAGCGTATCTGTTAGAATATCTGAGATAATGGTCCATGTTCGGGTGTGTCAGAGATACAATCAGCCTACCTTGAGACTTTCTAGCAGAACCCACAAGTAAGATTAAATTTCCGCAGATTCACGAGTAACCCATGAATTCACACTTTAATCTGTAAAAAAATAATACATAAGTCAACACATATGACTTACGTATGTCTAGATACAGTAGTCCCACAAGAATCTGTTGCGACATACTGCACTGTTGAGTATTAGTACGAGTTGTGATTAGCTTCTTCCTAGCGTGCTCAGTATGGCTCTCTTCTCCGAGTTGCCTATTTGTAGGTTCGTCTCATATTTGGTTAGTGTCTTTTGTGTTGATATGGCTGTGATGCGAGTCTAAATTCCATTGTTGTTGCTGATGTTCACAATTTCTAAGATAAAGCGGCTAAACATATCAACCTTTTTTTTTTGTGTTACCGGACCTGCAGTGTACAATGACCTTCTTGATATTTCTGGTGCTAGTTTCCGCGAGAAATCTCAAAGTAACATTCATTGCTGCTATTCTCTGATGTGTATTTGATCTCAGGTTAGCGTTCGTTTTAGTACTGTTACTCGTCTCTTATGCTCATGACTAATCCAAATGTGGTAGATAATCGTCATTAGAATTTTTAACCCTTCGTTGTACTTTGATGTTAGTCCGATACCAAACGTGAACTTATTTCAGAGGTCCAAACCACAACAATTCATGCACATTTTACGATCTCGTGTATTATTTGACTCCTTCCCTTCAGCATGTCCTTGTGCTACTTTTGCTATTCTTAGGCTCCCACAAATACCATGTTCCCGATATTCTTGGCTGTTGAATCACGTAACCACGTGTCGTCTCCTTCTTTCCTTGCAGACAGTCGAATAGTCCTGACATGTATGCGCTCTCCCAAGTCTGTTGACACTCTCACTTATTGCTATGGTCATGGTGAGAGCGTGGATGACCTGGCGAGGATCTCTCTCCCACTCGAGAGTGAGTGTCGAGTGGACACGTGCAATAGAGATCACACGACAACTCTTCTCCCTCTGATTCTAGTCTTGTTAAATGTAAACGTCGTCAAAGATATAAATCTTGCATTTAAACTCTCGTCAAATTATCAGAACAGTCCCATATCTTCTGTTACGTGTCAGTCATTCGGTTTCTTGACATGTATGCCACTTTGGTCGTGCTTTCAGTATTACGACAACAATACTGATCCTGGTGAGGCGCAAGTCATGCTGCATTGTTTTAAACCAAACATGTGTGGCTTTGTTGTCGTATGCGAAACTATGTTAGAAACAATGACTAATGAGAATGATTCAGCATTGCTTGCTGTATTTATGGCACATGTTCACGCTACAATGATCTATGAAATAGAAAGTCTTGTGTGTCTAACATACGCTCGTATACAACGTATGGCTCTTAGTAGTCTGGAAACTGACCTTTTCTCATTGTGTGTCTGTTCGTGTCACTCGTGCTTCTGTGTCTGCTTGGTCTGTGTGTCGTCGTGCTTCCATTGTGTTGTTTATGTGCCGTCGAGTCTCAATATTAAAATCAATTGTCTGTTTAGATGGTTTTGAGCTGTTTAGCTGGCGTACTTTTGTGTCCGTCATGAAGGTTTTTTGACTCAGTTGTTACAATGGTCTGCAGTCGTAAATTGACATCGAAAAAGCTCCTTCATTAAAGCGCTCTTGTTTCTCATTCATCGGTCCTTGTGACTGTCTTTCTTGTGGATACCTTCAAGGTTATTGGCATAGTACACCTGACATCTTTAAGTGCAAGCATTGTTCGTCGCAACGTCGTAAACACTTGTCACTTACCCGGTAGAAAAAAAGAGGTCGCCAATTTAACTCTTTCTTTGTTCTTGAGTTTGACACTGAAGTGTATGAGGCATGATGGATCCTTTGCAGTAATATTTTTCTTGTGTGTGTTAATTTCGTTTAGCCGTGTAGTCTGTTGTGTGTCAAGCATCTAATTCACCTAAGAGTAATTTCTAGTTATTCTGAATTAGGTCATCAGTAGTTTATAGTGTTTTGTGAGTTTTAACTTTTATTCTGAAGAGTCAAGTGCGAGTGCGAGAAAATACATTTAATCTAACAGGTAGCGTCTAATATCTGTTTGTTGATTCCTATGTGTGTGTACGCTCCAAGTGCTAATAGTGTGTGTGTTCCCTCTCTATATGTTGAGTTAATGCGTCGTTCAGTTGCACACCTAAAGTTGTCCTTTGATTGTTCCTGTTTCTCACACATACCGTAGAGGTGTCGCTGCATGTTGTAGCGTTCACGTCTGACGTTCCTAAGTGCTTCATTCTGTGGCTGCAGTCACTTCCTCTGACACATCTCAGTCCTCTCCTAGCGATTCTGTTCAAATGCTAGTTAAGGGTCTGGAATGCTCTATATCCATATTCTGCCATGCGCTTTTTGGTAGTGCGTATGACCTAATCTCTACAGGTGTTGTCTGTGTGTTGTCTGTTTTAGAGGCTGTCGTGGTCCACACTGAAGACACTGGACTACTTGTCGTTTTTCTTCCCCAATTTCCGAGAGAGTGATCGATCTCTAGTCATTTGCCCTGCAGTGCTTCTGTTGTCTCGACTCATAGATTTCGGTTGTTTAACTTCTGTTTCTCGCTATCGAAGATTTTAAGACAAAACGACAAAATCATTTTATACTTGGTCTGTCATGCTTGCTATCCTCTGCCCATTGATGACTACAGCTCTGCTTGTGCGGTCACTGCTGGATGACACGAAGAGCATACTCGCCTTGTGTGACATTAGGTCCTACTCATCGTCTTCTGTTGTGGTCGTCGTGCTATATTCGCGGTTCCAAGCATGTGCGTTTTTTGCGTTCACTTCGTTATGTGATGGGTTCATGTCTCTGCTCTCTAAACTCCGCCCTGAAATTGAAACCTCGTGTCTAAATTCCAGCACGCGCTCATCGGTTCTGAAATAGTTCTGGTCGAGAGAACGTTTCCTTTTAAACGCTGTAAACGGCCTGTGTACGCTGATCGTTGCTGGGCATCTGGCCGTCTAAGCCCAATGCGCAATATCACTAGAGGGTGGAAGAACAATCTCACTCTGCACCCATGCTGTACGACACGATCTCGCACAATCATAACATCATTTTCGAATCGAATTCTCTCCCTGCGTGTGCTAACCGGAGTCTTCAAAAAACAACATAAAAAGACACTCAGAAAGAGACCAAAGATCCTAGAAACTCTGGGACAGCACTGCTGCAGAAGTATCTACCACTATTTTCAGCCACATAACCTTTCCTATCATCTCCTTAAACCGCATTGACAAGAATTCATAATTAAGTCCGCTTTCTAAGTGCACCTGCAAATGGCGTGTTGCCGATTTTGTAATATCAATGAATTTTAATCTCGAGAAAATATTTCATATACGTATAACGAGAGTCACAAAATAATGATTGAGAAATGTGATTACTATATAGTCTTTAATAAAGTCTGAGAAATGATGATGAGAGAGTCTTTTAAATGATCAGAACCAAATAAGTGGAAAATAGTTCTTGGACAAATGAATATCAGCCAATAACGAGATGATAGAGAAAAATTTCTATACAATTCACATATAGTTTATACCTATATTATATTTATATAACACGTCTCTTTTTGTGTATAGCGATCTATTTCTCCTCTATAAATTTGCGATCATTACACGTGCAGACAATGAAAGAGACATATTTATGGCAAAGGATCTATTATCATATCAAAGAGTAAAGCACTTGCACATATGAAAACTTTGATAAGGGTAATAAATTCAGAATATACCAATGTAATGTTTAAATGTCATACTGTGGAATTTTATTACAAGGTCAAAGTTTATAATATCAATGCACAGAGAAAGAAGAGCAGGATGACGGACCCTCACAGAAATGTTTCACATATAGCACCTTAGTGTTCTGCAGTAATTTAAAAGTTTTAAGTAACAGTATATAATGAAAGTAGTAATAAATAGCGGTAAAATATAGAAACCTGTCCAAGATAATCTATTAGAAATATAAATGACACCAACTATATTTCATTGTAAACTAGGCTATGTTATTCTTATTCAACCATTTCCAGATCAAACAGATCTATGCAAAAGCAACCAATGAGATCTTAACATCTCTTAACTCCGGCAGTTTCCTCAGTCTCAATGTAAACAGTGGATCTTATGAAGCCATGCAATAGACGAACTCGGATCCCAGCACCACACATATTGTCAAGTAAGGCATAATTTCAACCTTAGTCACATTCATGTCTGAATGCGAGACACTCCCGTGAAAACTCCCTCGTGTACAGGTTTAGAGCAACAACAATTCACAAAATCTGTCGGCCAACTCAGGATCAAACAAAGAAAACGCGGATGGGGGTCATGCACATCAGCGAATGCACTGTGAGGGTAGCGTTCTGTTATTAGCTTTTGAGACAGAATAGTCGTTATTTTAGGTTGTCAAAGTTTTCATTTGGTCACAGTTTAAAGGGAAGTGGGTTAACATTTGTAAGCCAACTTTTTCATTTTAAATTTTAATCAGGCGAGACACTACGGGCTAAAACTCATACATCGCTTCACCTGGAACCAACATTGTCCAATCTGCTCCTAAATATGTTTTATTGTTTCATTTATTCAACTTGCATCCATAGATTTCCCTGGGACATTGTAACTTCAAAGGCCATTTTCTCATAAAGATCAGCCCTTAAAGTTGCAGTACACACACCAAACTATACAATCTTGAACTTAACGAGATTTTGACGAATTGCACAGAAGGATTTGTTTACTTTTTAACATTTAAGTGGCAAAATTACTTTTTTTTTTTATATCCACTCTGTAACATTTAAAAAGATCTAATATGCAAACAACAAAAAAAACCCAAAAGCAAGAATTTTGAACCTGGCTCCAGACATTTTATTTTAATTTGGATGGCAGAAATATGTGGAAATATTGTTGTTGTTGTTATTTTTTCATTTAAGTAAGTAAACTATAGAAGATGTTTTTTGTGATTTTGATATATGCTGTATAATTGATATCTAAATTTAAGATTGCTTCCTAATCACCTGCAGCATCTCGCCTTAATTGTACTTCTGAATAGTTTCATAATTTGTTTACTGGTACAATTTATGATGATTTCAGAGTTTGGACATCATTTTACATGTTGCTCTGTTACTCTGTGTTTTTCAAGTAACAGTAATCAGTAGTTGGCAACATGGACAGGACAATAAACAATGACGATAATGCTAATTGTGATTAAAAAGAGAAGACAATCATCGTTTGTGGTACAGTTTGTATAATCGTGATAATCGCCAACAAAGACAATCGCCGTAATAACATTATGCAGAAAAATGTTCACTTACGACATTCTTACCATAGCTGTTTGAACACCAAATTACCCATGAGAAACTTTATTAATCACATGTTTAAGCATTCAGAAATGTAAATAATTATTATGATATTATATTTTATATTTTTGCCCATTATTATCGTGACACAGAATTTCCATATTCTCCCATGCCTATTCTTGGTAGGAGACAACATTACATGCAGATCCTGAAATATGCCAATCGTAACATCACAAACAAGAGAAGACACTGAGAACTCCCAAACTAATTACATTTTCATGAAAAAGTGGTAAAAAGTCTAGACTGGAGCATCGATGATACCCGCCAAGGCTGTCCGCTCATCCCACTCTTCTTCAGTCGAAAGATGATGAAGAGCCCTAATAATGTCTGACCATTAAAGCAGCAGTAATCAATGAGTATGGTGTTCACACTGCGAGCTCTCTGGGCGTGGGCTGTACTAAGAGTGTAGAGGAGAATATTTAACAGTTCAGTGTTAAAACAAGTGCTCTGAAATGACTTTGCATCGTGCAAGAGGTATTTACGTTTTCAAAATCCCAATGCTAATTAAAATTATTCAAAATGACAATGTTTATTCAGATCTTGGCCAATGACTAAAGAAAAGATTAGACTTTCCGAGTATCACCAGATCTAAATTGGGGCTATAAAAGGACTATTCCAGGTCAAAATTTGGGCGAAACCAGGTTAACTTAAGTAGAAATACATCATTGCCACAGAAGAATTACACACTCAAAAATGTGAATAAACTGTACTCTAAATAGTTCTAAGTAAACATTTGAACTGAAGAGGTGTCCGTGTCCCACCAGAAGACGCGCGGGTCCAGCAGTTTGAGAAAAAATGGCCCATAGAAATGTCTTGCAGCAATGGAACAAGCACTGAGATATCATAATTTTACAGGTTTGGAATTTTACATCAGGTCTTGGCATCCTAATTATTGAAAGCTGAGTTGAAAACGGAGCAAAACATTCAGTGTATTTATTTGATTTTCACTCTTGCTCAATATGGCCCATGTTTTATGTACAAATACCAGCTCTGGAACCAATGGAGTGGTACTAAACTATTCAGTAATTTAAAAGTGTAATCGAAGGTGGTGAAAAGGAAAACCAAAGCCTGCAGCGTGAACGAGACTGATGGACGTCCCTGCTTGGTAGACAACGACTTTCCGCTCGTCTTCATTTATTGCCAGATACACTCGCTCTCATGTTCGCTCCTTGTCTACTCGGACCACGGACGGCACGTGGATAATGAACCTGCAGGTATCAAGAGGGCAGCCTTTGTTACGTTTGTGATCAGAAAAGTCATTACTAACCCCGGTGGCAGCCGGCAGTCCATTCTTGTTGTAACCTTATAGTTCCAATAGAAGGCAGCTTTAATCATGGGGGGATTAGGCGAACTTGAGCTGAGGTCGGGACAAGTGAATAGGGATGTAATGAGAGGGAAATGGCAGGTGAGGCCGAGGGGGGTTTATGTTTGCAGGATAAGACAGGCATGGGTGGTTACACCTGGTCAATTTGGTGGTACTGTATGTAATTCATATTCATTTTGGAGCCTTTTTGACCCACTGAACAGAACACAATTTTAAAAAATTGTACGGCAATGACTCATTTCAGATCACTGGGACTGCGCCCCCGACAATGCATTAGAAATGTTCAAATATAATCATAAAATGAACAAGTACATATCAATTTTGCTACAGAAGGTAACGTGTTCACAGCAAATCTGATTGAGGTTAGGCTATACTACAGTTAACAATGCACAAAGAGGAAAAAACGTACACAAAATATGCATTCACGTTTCCGAATGTTCCGTAGATTAAACACATTGGATTTTACATTCATTCAAAGCTTGTGTAAAGACTATAAGCAGACACAATCGTCACCTATGCAACAGCTTTTAACAATTGTAGCTAAATGTGTATCATTGGGCCACTAAACATTGTGTAGGTACATTTATTTCCAAAAGTCAGGACTTTGCGTGGATCTTTTCAAATGCGCAGCGTCCCTAGTCTCAACTAATTAACAACATAAGTTTTCATGTGCCAAAATCAGCTTCTAAGTAACATAACAAACTAGGACTAACAATATCTAAGCCATCAAAAAATCAAAATATACCTTTTTTCTCTTTATCGATCCGTTTGAAAAGTCCCACCCAAGCTAAACATTAGCAACAGCAAACATGTTTAGCTCGTATGCTAGTGCGTCGCTTATAGCCATTATACTTAGCTTTTACACTTGATTCAACAGGATACTTGAGCTAACTCTGCAGAAAAAAAAGACACATCCTCAATAATGAACGTTCACAATGATACGGGAGAAATAGCTTTAAAAACAGAGAAAAGGTTTCATTCATATATTACCACAGATATTAACACTTATTGCCTCTCTGTCAAGTTAATTAAGCTGCATGAAAGTGACTTCAACAAAACCGTAAATCCACAAAAGGCCTTCAGTGTCCCATGTTCAGAGATGTTTGATGTCTGAGTCTGACAGTTCTTTCTCCAAGGTCAGTGAATGCATCATGGGAGCACAATAAACACTCAAGTACAAGATGGGCTCGGTCTATATAAATGTACTCTATTATAATACTATTGTATTCAAACGCTACAACCAGGTCAAGCGCTGGAGCTCAAAGACTAAATATATAAAACATGAATGACATCTTAATATTTAAATGTAACCCCTTTTCCACGACACTGAATGTTACGCTACAGTTATTCAAGTGTGCTAGCTTAAATGCTGCACCCAATGGCTTTAGATATGAAAAACTGACTGTTATTCATTAGTGGTAATATAATTATGCAAAAAGACAATACATTTATAGGCTCCAAAGGAAACACCACTGGACAGTTTTATATTGTTAATGAACAAGTATTGTGCAAGGTATTGCAAAGTGGCTAAAGAACAGCCAGTTAACTCTGACTACGCCTCATATTTTGTGGCATATTTTTGTTTCCTAAATTCACTAAACATGATCAAAGTCCACAACAATGTACTTGAGTAGGCCATTTTCCTTTTCCAACTGATATTTAAGAATAAAAGTTGACCAAACATTAGCTACTTAACAGAGTTATGACTAAAGTACTGTATACTGAAGCTGTGTTCGTCAAACACATTTAAAGGTTAATATATTATATTGTATACATTATGTGTCATAAATATACATAATTAGCCAACAGTAATTGAGGAATAATATCAATGTTTTGCTATCAATAGGCTAATATAAAGAATCTCCCTGAACAGTACTCCATACAAGACTAGATGATTTAAAAGAAATTGAAAAGCCAAATGGCCAAAGCGTTTCCCAAAATATTCAACAATTACTAACCAAAAAACGTAAACAAATGGAAATATTTAGCCTTGAAGGCTTCATGTATGGCTGTATTGTTTTAGGCTATAGCTTGTATATATATGTATGTATGTGTGTGTGTGTGTGTGTGTATGTATGTGTATATATATATAGATATATATATTTAAATAAATAGATATATAGACATATGATCATGTCATTTGGAAAAGTTCTAGTACTTCAAGGCCTTGGTTGGCGTAAATATATATTTTAAACATATATTTTGGGCTGCGGAGGTTGGATTTGATAATTGAGAGTTCCCTGAATACCTTTTGGGTATTTTCTCAAATTACAAAAATAGTTAGTGCCTGATATGGAAGCATCGATGGCCTTTAAAAGAACAAACATATTCATTTCATCATAGACATTTAGGTCCTATTCAATGTTAGTCTTGTTATTTGATATCTATGCAAAATTATTACCATTAATTAATGGTTAAAAATATAAATAATAATACATTGCCAAGTCAAAATCCTCAACCTATAACAGTGTTAAAATAAACCTAGTATTGAATATTGTCTGCTTCCAAAAGGACAAATCAACTTGCTTACATGCAACACACAAGTATTTAAGAATGAGACGCTAATGCTATGCTAATGCTAACATTGTGATATACATGCATGAGTCTGTCAGAAAGGCTACAGCTTATTGAAAGGCTATGACGAGATAAACACCATCCCTGACCGTAAATGTGGTTGAAGGCCTTGGGCGTGGCATCTACAGTATGTCGCCTGACAATCTGTAAGTATAATTTCTTATCAAACAGTAGATTTTCACCTGAGTTATAACAACAGTTTGTACGAAACACTATTACACCAATTTGAATGTTTATAAAAGCTGTGTTCAATACAGCGTCACATCAAGGTAAAGTTTCACACGGTAAATAAGGAAAGAGATGCTGGATTTGTAACCGCTAATGCTCTAGAAAGCACTTGTTATTTACATAAAAGCACTAATCTTCTCAGCTCCAAATGTCAAAGAACCTTCAACTCTTGCGTCAAGGTAAACTTCTACTCTAAAACTAGGTAGACAGCACAAGCTAACGCCTCCACTCACACTTTCCCCCGTCTTGGAAAGGTAATGGAGATCTATCGCACGCTTGACCAGTCCCATCTGAACGCCGTGGCTCTGTAGCTCAAAGCCGGGCCAATGCGGGACGTCCGACACTAGGGGGCGCTCCAACCAAAGCCTGACTGTCAGAGCAGGGGCAGCGAGATCACTCGAGAGGAAACCGGGCAGCAAAAGGCCCACCGTGAGGTCAGCAGGGTCACAAGAGGTCGTCGTAGTCCAGGAGTTTGGAGTGTTGGCGACTCTTCCACAGGCGGAACAGGCGGAAGTCAAAGTAGGTCTCGATCATTTCTTTACCTGGAGATGAAAAAGACGGAAAGGAGCTACGTTAGCATATTTATTTCAATTATTTCAGCACATTCTCGTGAAACCAATTGATAACAACACTTTTACTTACTTTATTTCTTGTAATCCATGGACATTGTGGCTACTGTATGTTGTGCTTAAGGTGTTTGCTCTTTACGTTTATGTTAAGTGTAAATGTCCAAGGTTATAGGCGTTATTAGCTAGAATGTCTGAATAAACAAAAAAAACAAAAAAATGCAATTGGAACTGAAAATGAGGGGCACCAGCCGAATTTACAGCAACAACTTGATGGAAAATGTTTCTTTATGCGTCTTCAAGCCAAACATTTCTGACTGACAGGTAAAGTAGATTGCTACTATATAAAGTTACCACCAATTTTTCGACAACAACAGATACGTTTACTGTGCTACTTTCATTCAAATTCACCGACACCAAGCCGCCTTTTGATTAAGAGTCTCTTCTGACACAATCTCAAGGGAAACACAAATGTTTTCCAGGTTGTTTCTTCAATTAATTCAATGTACCGGTAGACTTTCGAACAGACATTATTCAATTTACCAAAAGTGAACAAAATGCCTGTTTCCCTAGTTCACGCCTCGTCTGCCTTTGGAGTGGGACGACAGGCAGGTATCGACTGAACTGTATTTGCTGAGCGTACATTGTGAGGTTGAGCCGGACGGTTTGTGACACTTCGCCGTGTGCAATGACTCTTGGACGCCGCGTTATCACTCACTGTCTCACGGCTGCCAATAAGAAGAATGACCTGATCTCTGCTTTGACCAAATGTACGTGGCTTCACTATGAGCTGCTCTGTGGACAAACATGTTCCGAATCTGCAATGCGATTGTCGACTGAGTGGCATGGAATAAATCAGGTTTACTCTCAACTATTGGAATATCTTTTATCATCATCACTGCATGTTGATTAATGGAAAGCAAACGCCATAAAAGAAGACACAATTTTTTTCTAGTCAGTAGAGGTGGGCCATATTGTAAAAAAAAAAAAAAAAAACATATATTACTGAATATTTTTTTTCATCATCTTCAATTATGATAGACAACATTTTAGCAGTTCATCAGAAATGTGTTTGTGCCTGTATCTGTCTTTGATTATTGACTGATTTCACACTCAAATGGAATCAACTTTAGAATTAAAAACAGGAGTGAACTGCTCCTCGTTTGTCTGGATGAACTCTCTCTACACCCCAGGTCTCTAATAGGCGGACTCCGGTCTGGATCCGGACCCAAGCGCAGTCTTGCCCGGACCCAAACCGCTGACGGGAAACTTTGGAGTGAACAGCATAAAGCCCCTCGTTCACGGAGAATGAGCAGTGCAGCCTCCGGTGTTAGAGATGAGCAGGTTTTAAGACATTGTTTCAAATGAACTGGGAGTTTGCGCCGCTCCCTCGTATACCCTCTCTAACCCTCTCGCTCCAAACACACAGGAGCCTGACCCGCACCATGAGCCCGCTGCCCACGCATAGATCGCAGCGCAGCATGAAGAGCTTTTGAACTACTCGGTGGAGATCAGTCTGTATGTCTATTTTATCAGTAAGAAAGAAGCACAGCGCTGACTAACGTGAGTTCGCTTTACAAAACTTTAACTTTCCTGCGCTTTAGAGCAACGAGAGGAACGTAAAGGTTTATGCATGTAACTCCAATCATCCAATCACTAAATGAACCTCTCCTCGTCTGCCTGGACGAACTCTCTCTATACGAAATGAACTGCTCCTCGTCTGCCTGGATGAACTCTCTATACGAAATGAACTGCTCCTCGTCTGCCTGGATGAACTCTCTATACGAAATTAACTGCTCCTCGGCTTGCCTGGATGAACTCTCTATACGAAATTAACTGCTCCTCGTCTGCCTGGATGAACTCTTTCTATATTAAATTAACTGCTCCTCGTCTCCCTGGTAGAACTCTCTCTACACTAAATGAACTGCTCTTCATTTGCCTGGATGAACTCTCTCTACACTAAATGAACTGCTCCTCGTCTGTCCGGGGATGAACTCTCTATACGAAATGAACTGCTCCTCGTCTGCCTGGATGAACTCTCTATACGAAATGAACTGCTCCTCGTCTGCCTGGATGAACTCTCTATACGAAATTAACTGCTCCTCGTCTGCCTGGATGAACTCTCTCTACACTAAATGAACTGCTCCTCGTCTCCCTGGTAGAACTCTCTCTACACTAAATGAATTGCTCCTCATCTGCCTGGATGAACTCTCTCTACACTAGATGAAACACCCTCTTTCCTCGTAGTTCTGGCTCCACAGTCTGTCTGTAAATGGAAGCTTCAGTCCTGCACCATCTGCTGCCTTTCCGTCCGTGGGAGTAGAATCTCTTCTTCACTGTGGTTCTCCTCCTCTTTTTCCCACATGGTTTTTTGTAGTTTTTCCTCACAGAAGGAAGGTCTAAGCAGTGGTTCTCAAACGTTTCAGTACTTTTCCTTAACCGCAGTTAAATTTAACTTTATAGGCTTCCTCTTTTGAGGTTCACCTTGTGTGATAAAATACATAATATAATATATATTGCCTCCTGCACAATAATTAAACCAGCCCAGTTCATTTTAAATCTTGTGTAAGTTGTAAATCACATATACAGTATTTCATTGAAGCAATTGCTGTTTTGTCACATTATTTTTAATTTACCAGTTTAGAATTTTGCCAACCAAGCAATTTTAATTTGGCAATGATTTGAAAATATATTGGCAATACATAAGGAAATTGACACCTTAATAAAAACAGCATCTGTATTTGTAAATGCTGATAAAAGTGTAAAGCAGAAAGACTGCTCTGATCTGCTCCTAACACAACTCTGTGTATGTTCCTCTCTTCTCCTCACAGTTTAGAGAAGCAGGTCCTGCCTTCTTCTGTACATATTTCAAGACAAAGTTGCGTTGTCGATGATTGATTGTGATTATCCACGCGGCGCACACATATTAATTAAGACTCGCTTTGGGATTAAGAATATGGCGGGTACCTGGGTTGTTTTACATGAAATAAAAAGTGTCAAAAACGTTTCAATCCTCGGATGTTTTATATGGAGTTTTTGCTCCACATTTCCCCTCGCTGAGGCTCATCACAAACGCTCTGAGAGAAAAGCGCGACTTTATTCAGCTGTTCACTGCAAAAAACAATTTTTAAAACAAATTGTTTCAAGAATTACGATTGTTTAAATATGTTAATTGCACGCCAGGGTGAGAAAGCCTGGTCTAAGGACAGGCTCTGGGACAGCTATCCATGTGTGAACATTGTGGAATCAGCTTCTGATTGTTTCATTATTTGAGTCTCTAACCTTCTGTTGGTTAAATCAACAATTCTGGAACTGCTTCTGCGATTTTGGGTGTTACAAAAATAAACTGAAATGAAAAGTGAGTGCAGAAACACGATTATACTATACTACACATTTACTGACAATATACTTCTTGTGCATCTTTGTACCTCCCGCCTCTACAACTACTGCAGACTCCTACTGCAGTTTGGACAGTCGGTTTCCATCGTGTTTAACTCCCCACAATCTGGCAGTCAGGAATGTTTGTAGCCACAGTCGTCCTGGGGCTGAGTGTGCCCGACATGGCTGCAAATACACACCATTTCTCTCTCCAACATC
Organism: Chaenogobius annularis; assembly: GCA_015082035.1. Classification (NCBI taxonomy): domain Eukaryota; kingdom Metazoa; phylum Chordata; class Actinopteri; order Gobiiformes; family Gobiidae; genus Chaenogobius; species Chaenogobius annularis. The sequence goes on from BJKM01000106.1 coordinate 1,821,201, forward strand.
AACAGTCGCCCACTCACCCAGTGTTGGGAAGTGGCTAAATAGATGTAAAGAAAATCCACATTTAGAATACTAATTTTGACTGTGTTTTACTTTCCTAAAGTATTATTTCTGCAATCAGTCATATACAGCAAACTGTTTTAATTCTATGGAGTTTTTTTTTCTTTTTTTTACATTATATAACGTAATTAACATGGAAGTATTCAGAGTACCTAAAATACAGTGCTTTAATTGGACCATGTAACGGAATACTTTAGAAAATGCATTGCACTGAGTCACAAAGAGAATCGTATCAACTGTTATTTAATCTCTTACCTGTTTCTTAAGGGTAAGTTCGTTAACAGTTTTGAAGCTGATCAAGTGTATGTCAGATGCAAGTGTCCCCCTCAGCTACAGCTTCATGAGATGAAAAAACAATCAAAACCCCTTGATCCTTCAGCAAAAACATCACTAATTGGAGAGCGTGCTGACAACTCATCTGTGCCAGGTTGCTTTTAGCGGGTCGCGTTAAGAACGGGGCGCGGGATGCAAACGAGCCGGTAACGACGAATCCAGGACAAAACACATCAATAATGATCCTGCTGAGCTCCTCTCGTGAAACCTCCGGGACGATTTACTATTAACCTAAATTTTAAAATGCTAATTCTTCTTCGGGGGATCGAACAGCAACAAACACTTGACAGTACAACTTTTCCACTGATGTCAAGGAAGGAGGTTTTGCATAATGGATTTGGAGCTCTTTGCAAAATAAGCTACTCCATATACAGAAGTGAGTATGTCATTAAGCAAATGACCTTCTGAGCGTGCACGTGGAATAGATCGACGCCGAGAGGACGGAAACTTCAGGTTTAAGGTTGGTTTAAGAGAGTTCAGTCATAATTAAACCCCGACAGCCAATATTTCTCAGACTCCCTGTATCGCAGAATGTGTCATATTCGGTTTGGCACAGAAAGGCTCAATTAATATTAAAAGTGGACCAAGATCATTCGGGGAAGGCAGGGGAACATCTTAGTAAAGTGTGGTGCTTGCAATGTGTAAATGTAAAATGATACACTTTCATTAACTACCAGCAAAAACTACACATTTTTATACAATGCATTATTTATTTAGTAATACATACATTAAGTAATACATTAACCTAATTTTGGACACTTTCAGTAATTTGTATTTATTATTATTATTATTATTATTATTATTATTATTATTATTATTATTATTATTATTATTTAAGATTCTTTTGTTAAAAATAATCTATATCTTGCCATACATTTATATTTGTTTATTTATATTTTTTTCCATTGCAATTTGTGTCGTCATCTTACAGACAGCAGTGGTGGGCAGATCGTTACCAAAATATCCAAATATTTATTTATACTCACAAGGTTTTGAAAAGTATAAATTCTAATGCAAAAAAAAAAAAAAACAGTTTAATTAACCCTTTAAATAATAGTTATAGTTTAGTTTCCCTGCACATCCTTTTAAGGTCAGTTGAAGCTGGTCTGGAGTGATAATAAATATAATATCCACAGAATTATAAGAGCAAAATTAAAACACAATATTATATCTTTTGAATGGAGAAAAGTCCTTAAAATGTCAGCTATAACAGGAAGTAGAAACCCATGAATAAACCAAGGCAAAATTCTCATTAGTAGAGTATAGTTTCAATGCATTTTAATAGAAAATGTAATAGTAATAATATTAATACAGTGTGAATTACCATAGTAAAATGCCAGGTCTCACCCATCACTAATAGATAGCGTTTATTCTCTTAATTGAGAGGATAATTGGCCGGAGAAATGAGTGACAGCAACCGGTGCACTTCCTCAGCTGCCGTAATCTTCATCCTCACTGCGGCGCGTCTCTGGCATTGACTAATGTGGGGCTATTACCATTCAGAATGCTTCGGTCCAGTAAGGAGGGAATCAATGCGAGAATGTAATCAGAGTTTACGCGGCGTATGGGTCCGATACTCATGAAGTGTAATGACTTTAATAACCAAGTCAAATAGTGCATTGCTTTTTAGTATTTTGAATTGCTTTTTATTAATTTGAATCGGCCAACACTGGCATTGCACACTTAAAAACATCATAATAGTAGCACTTTATAATAACTACACCTTAATTAGACATAAAAAAACTTCATTCATAATGGTTTATTGACAATGATTCATTAGGTTTGGTAACTACTTAATTTAAGGCGTCACGAGTTAGGGTATTGATTAAAGATATTAAGCCTGAATCATTCTTAATAAGGTCTTTGTTTGTGCTTTGTCTGCTATATATGTCCAAACAGTGTAAAAATACAAAGATATGTCTTTTCTAATTGCGCTTCTAGGAAAATTTTCACTCATTAGTCGATTCAAAAAGATTAATCTGATTGCATAAGTAACGGGAGGTGGAAACAACATAATATCACATTTAGAACCCTTAACTCACTTCATATGCATAACAGTTAAGAGGTGGAAACTCAGTTAGTTCCATAAATTCTTTTGGCATTTACAAAGTGAATATTTAAAGTGTTGGACCACAGACCTCCACCAGGAGGCACTGGAGCGGACACAGGGGATGAACAACGACTAAATGATCCACATCGTCCCATCGGGTTCAGGCCGTGTGCCCCAAAATGTGTTTGGAGTAAAACGTGTCTTATAGCGTTATTGAACCTGCTAAAGTTTGGATATGATGAAAATGCAAGTACGGCTAAATAACAGCTAAATACAAGATACGGTGCGCCCTCTGCAGGATTACTGGTATGACACAGAACAGACAGGCGGCTCCCGTAACTAGGGCAACCAACACCACACACAGATATGCGCTCGGATGCTCAGATGGAAACGGAACTAAATTTGCATTTGTCATTCTCTTTTCTGATGCAAATCTTGCACATATGTACATTTTGTGAGTGCGCCAAATACCAGCGAAATCCTGGGCACAATATATCGCTCATCTTTGCTGTAATGTTGGTTTTTTGCTTTTAATAAATGCGTGACGAACTGGATGTAGCGGGTTTGTTGATTGGTCGGCGCAGTGAAGACATCACCAGAGAAAAGGCTTTATGATTTGACAGATTCTGAACAAATATATAATGAACTGAGGCCAAAAGTAGCTTGCAATGACCACGATATTACTATTCATTTTGCTGATAAATCTCTGTGGAATTTCCATTGCTCAGGTTATGATTGCGGCTCAGATTTGGGTGTAGCACAACCGCAAACCCACCTCATCACAAACACGCGCAAACGACCACGGGGATTTCACTTTTCCCATCTCAAAAAAACGGTCTTTGATTGAATGTCCCTGTAAACCGCCGCGTTGTTTCTCTTATGGCAAATCGTCTGGTTTGTGCAACCGTGATGAGAAACGCAACGTGCCGCAGTCTACCGCTCACTCACCCTGCGCAGACAGCTCCAGTGGGGACTTGAATTCCACTGCGGAGGGTCTCATCAGCCTCTTCAGAGTCTGGATTAGCTGCAGGGCACAAAACACACACACACACACACACGTTAGCGACGGGCATGTTTACAGTGCATTCAGACGTACGGAGTCGGGTGAACAAACAAACAGATGCAGCGACGCGAGCACTCTGGGAAAGATTAAGTGCATTTTGGAGAGAAAGACAGAGCATCTACAGAAAATTGGTGCACGTAACGCTACATCTGCTGAAGGTCAGGGTTTGTGAGAGGAAGAGGCGGTATGCAAAGGAATCCACGCGTACAAGACCGAGGGAAATGTATGAATCATAGAATAAGTGACATTAGAAAACTCTTCACGGGACATTATTAAGCGAGGCGTTATTCAAATGTTTAGACGATTTATAAAAAACTGCCAATAAGGCATTTACAAAAAGCAATGCGTGTGCTAATCAACCATTTTTTAACGTGAAAAACAGTTGATTTCAAATAGTTTGCGGCGGTCCAAAGTTATTCCTAATGCATCCCAAGTATGTTAATCAGTAAAGATCAAAAAAATAAGTAATAATACTGCCTGATTCCTGATGCTTTCTAATTAAACGCAGCCAGCACAAAGCAGTCTCATTTGGACCTTAAGAGCTGTTTTTATATTTCTGTACTGGGGTCAAAACAGACAGGACCTGCGGGAAACATATACATGGACATGATTAATCTTATATGCCATTAAAATATTGAAAATCTTTAATTGTACATTTTGACATAAGATCTGTGTCGTGTCTATTGTGGTTTAGTAGTCCGCGCTTTAGATCGGCGTCCTGCAAAAACATAATAAACGTTTGACAAAGACTAGTCTGTTGTCTGTTGAAGGGCCCATGACAGGTTGGACGACTCATTGAACCAAAATGATAAAAAGATAAATATATTAAAAAAATTATACACATTTTATCCCAGAGTAGCTCATTTTTTAGGTTTATAGTGGTACTTCCGGTTTGTATTTGATGACATCACATTAGGAAATTAGCTTGCAACCTATTGTAACAGCCTATTGTTAAAAATAAATAAAAAATAAAATAAAATAAAATATTGCTACTTAAAAAAAATAAAAGAGAAATGAAAAAATATATTATATTATTTTTCTTCTTTTGAGTAAATTATGCATAAGCTCTCGACAAATCGCTGCATGTCATTCCCCAGTCTCATTTCCAGTTCACATTACACTTGTCTTGTCAAATAGAGTTTACGGGCCAAAAAAATCCTTAAAAAAAAAAAAAAAAAAAAAGTTTGGTGAAAATTGCAGTTCCCTGGAAATGTCCTCACTCCAACTCAAGCTCCAAACGTTCTTCCCCCCTCTATAAGGTTGACTGTAATGCAGTTTATAGCGTAACCAGCAGGGCATCCGTAGCCGCTCTGTTGGATACCGGCTCCATATGCTCCTATGTTAACATATGTTTCTATATATGGCAGATAATTGCATGTATATACAGGATAACGTCGACGGTGAGGGTGGAGGACTGAACAAACGTAGCTGGGGAGAGTAAACTGATAATAAAGATGGAACAGAATGGCTTTGTGTTAACAGGAGGTGGGAAATGGGGGATGGAAAATGTTCTAAGCGACACATGCTGGTTTTTTTAATGTAAGGCTTCAAAACAAAATGTTATATGTTGTTTGGAAGACCACAGCGTATAAGCAGTTAGAAAAACAGACAACACAGTTTGGTAATTAGCTATAATGTACTAAATTAATGTCAAGGGGAGTTTTAGCACGTCTTGCAATATTATACATTTTTTTTATAATGTAGCAGTTAACAGTTGACAAAACCAAACTACAGGCTAAATTAGTGTTGCTGGGGACAAACCAGGACAAACGCGACATTGTGGTAAATGATTTAACCATCTTAAATGTAAGTAATCAATGTTTTTTTTTGTTTTTTTTTCATCTTTAAGCTTCTCCCTGCTTTTTGGTGGTGTCATGGTACAATTTCAGCACATATATTGTACCTGGAAAAGTGTCTATAGAATTAACAGTAGCCTATACGATTAGGTAATTTTTTTTCAAAATAAAGTAAAAACCAACAAATTAAATTAAATTAAATCAAATTAAATCAAATCAAATTTGAGAACTGAAAATGAGAATTTAGGAATAATAAATAAATAATGCATCATTCTTTTTATTATCTTTAATGGCACATAAAGACCAAGATAGGTGTCCTATTCAGTCCAGTTTCTGTTACATTAGTCCATTCTACATTGAACTTATCGTAGATTAAAAAAACAACAATTCAAATCAATGAGTTTTGATTTGTTCTGCTTGGATGGGTCTATTAAGCCACAATGCATGACTTAAACACAACTGCTATTGTTCTTGGTCTGTTATGGATTGGTTTTCCCACCTAATCACTCAGGCCGTGTCATGTGTCTGGTGACAATAAGTCAATTTAAAAGGTGAGGGTCGTTAATCAGTGGGAGTGAACCAGAGATGAGGAACTCCAGACTCGGGGTTTTTAGAACGAGAGCAGTGCCATCGAGGGGCTGCTGACATTTACCAGGAGCTGATTCATAACGCACTTCACAGTTGCTGTATTTACCAGACAAACAAGGGGCATTTTTTGAGATGGAATATAAACAGACAAAAGTGTTGATCCTGAAGTTTATGCAGTTGTTCCATGGCTCTTTTTGTACTTTCGGTGGATGAATCTGAAAGGACGTTTATGCTTTCAAACAAGATGGCTGATTTTGACAATACAAAATGATACTACAACAACAACAACAACAACAACAACAACAACAACAGTAACTTACCACTAAAGTGTGTGAACTTTTTCTTTTCTTTTTTAATTGTGAAAGTCAGAATCATCCAGGCATATTAAGTTCTTTATTACTACTTGCAGTGGAGGAGTGAGGCGTAACCCAGTGGACGCTCCAGGTGTGGGAGAACCAGTGACTACAAATGAACATCACAGTCTGGCAATAGCTCCCCGGGGGTCCGTATGAGTCAGCACGTAATGCATTGTATAAGCCCTGGTCTGAGTCATACAGGAGCTTATCAAACTTTCCTGGTTCCTTTTTCAAGTGCAGACAAAAGGAGGGCTGCTTGGTTACGGCAACAACTATATATTTGGCTCATGATTGAAATCAAGATGATCTAAAACAATTCGATTTACAATTAACCACAGCATAGACCGATATTTAAATGATTTTATAGTCATGTTTTGAGACATTTTGTGGCTTTACACGCACAAATCATTCGCTCGTATCATTCTGAGCAGATTGTATTTTGAAATCACTCTTTTAAATGGACTTTTGGAAGCTTCTAACCATTCTTTTCCTTTCTCATTTACACACTCGAAGTTGTATTCAAAGTGATTCATGCACGTTTGAGTAATCTTCCTGCAATTAAGACATTCAAAAATGCCCTACCATGAACTGTAACTATCTATAGAAGCGGCCACACACACACACACAAACACACAAACACAGACACCTGGCATCTACATCTGGAGCCTGTCTTTGCGTGTGATGTCCCTGATGCCCACAGCCCGGTCCCCTGTCCCTCAGCGCTGCCCCCTGGGGTCTGGTGGGGAGCCAGCTGGTGCCCTCGCCTCTGGCATATGCAGCGTGCCAGAAATACCTTGAGGAAGAAGTGGATGTTTTTTGAACACATAAACTTGATTTTTCTGCCCGTCAAGCACAGTAACAGCCGTCATTTGTTTCCCCGTTTAACACAAACGCGCAAACGGTTTGAACCCGTCTCCATTGGAATGTCATTGCCGTCGCTTGGAATGTTTCGCAGTATGGCATTAAGACTTTGGAGCACCTCGCCAAGATGCAGGTCAGATCTTTGGGTCCGTGTATGTCTACGTTCTTTTCCGAAAAACAAAGCTGCACTTGGACAAATGCGCGACACACGACATCTATAACAGGAGAACTGAGCCCCAAGAGGATTCATCATGAACTGCAATTCATTTCATTAGAGTTGTGTTTAAATTTGATAACTGGCACATTCCTATTGAGATTGGGATGGAACGCCAAAAACAACTGACAAAATCCTTTGCTTTTTGGCAGCAGTGCAAAACGTCCATGGAGATAAGAGTGCAAAAGCCAAAACAATGTTGAAAAGTAAACACACTTAATAATAAACTGCTGGGTCACTACTGGTAAATGTACGTATCACTCTATAGTGTCAGAATACCTTTGAATGAATATTAAAGTTAGTATTTAGCCATTGGTTTAACATCAGGCGAACGGAAAATTCTGATGACATGACAACACGCTAATGACCACTGAAAATACATTAACACAGAAAGGCGTCATTAACATGGCTGAAGCTCCGTGAAGGTCAAACCGGCTTGTGATATGGTACTTAACGTTAACATAATCCGTGGGACCGACGCGTGGAGCCGGGAGAGAGGTCACAAAATACAAGCTGGATTTAAGGACACTAAAGCTGACCTAATTAGCGCTCGCGGTTGGATTTGAAATGCAGTGAGGTTGTTAGCACTGGGAGATTGGATTTAACACCTTCAAGAAGCACAACTGCTGCTTTCTAAAGTTTCTAGAAATAGCATGAGAGAGTTAGTCGTGTTTTTTACTTTCCATTAAGATTTCCATGTTGAGCAACGACAAATTCAACATTGAAACTGTAATCTGATTTTTTGGAACGTATGGATGTACTTGGGCCTCAGAACTCCTGCCATGAACACAATAAATGGATACCTTTCGAACATGCTTTTGGCAACAGGAAAAAAGGCCGCACACTGACAGTTACGGACATTAGACAAATGGAAAAGATGACAGGAAATGGACAAATTTGACAGGCTTTGGACTAAATGGGACTTTTATTTTAATTTACTTTAATTTTAGTTTCTTTTGATGTATATTGATGTGCAATATATGTACCTTGAATATGACCAGAAAAGTTAGATAAGAACGATTAAGTTATTCAAAGTTAAAGTTTAAAGTACATATGACTCATTTAACTAACATGCAGTAAAGATAAATATATTGCTAAACATTTTACAAATTTTATCCCAGTTAAGCAAATTTTTTAGGTTGATATAATTCCACTTCCTGGTTAGAAATGATGACATCACACTAGGAAATTACCTTTAGTAACCGTTTCCACTGGCCCAAAACTCAACTAATGTCACAGATTTTGTTAAATTTGACAAATAAAAATAGATGAGAACACCTTTATTCCGCAGAATGAATGTTTAAATGTCGTCCTTGTGCGATCTTTCAACATTATTACAACAGCTACTTGAATTGGTGTGAAACTATAATTATATTTACAACAGTTATTAGCCCTCAAAGATAGGGCGCGGGTTAAAAAAACATTTTCTTGTTTTACCATAATTTTTTTTAAACATAAAAGGACGAAGATAGCATAAGGACTGTTACACTAAATACAGTCAAAATTAAAAGTCTTGTCTCTGTATTATTTATTCATTCATTTTTAAAAGCACTTTACTGTACCAATCACTCAGTTTAAATGTGTAACTTTTCCTTGTTATAATCTAGAATATGATCACGCTTCTGCCACATTTGATTTGGGCCGTGCTCTGGACAAACCGTGAATCCTAACCCTGAGTGACAGTTTTGCTGGTTGATACTGACTCCGGGTGAAGAAGGTCTAATAATAACCTCTTCCCTGCTGAGTGTGAAGGGTGGGGGGGTTGGGGTGCGGGTGGGGGCCGAGGTAACAGCGGGGTGTGGAGAAGCCACGAGGGTCTGGGGTCCATAAGGGGACATACTCTGCTAAATCAACTTTAACCATCTTTTAAGCTCGTTACAACAGCGTTTCTTCATCATCAGTTTACTCAAAGTTGTGTTTTGATTGACCGGTTCGTGTTTGTTTCATCCTGTTTTGTCCTGCAACTTAGGCTCGAGTGTGCTAATTCTCCTTTTTTTTTTATGTTTAATTTTTTTTCTTCTTCTGATGCCATCCCTAATTTTCTACTCTTACTCCTTTACTTGCCTTATATTTCTACTTGGTCCAGCTCCTTCGTTGTGTTTTTTTTTTGTGTGAGTTTATTTGTGGGGTTTTTGTATGTTTTTTTTTTTTTTTTGTGTCTCTTTCTGTTGTTGTTGTTGTTGTTGTTGTTGTTGTGTTTTTGTTGATTTATGTTCTAATAAAAAAATACAAAAAACAACAACAAAAAGACACAAAAAATACAAAATACAAAAACACCAAAAATACAAAATAAAAACATGTAAATGACAATTTGCTGCTTGTTACTGTGAATGTTTGGAAGTCAATGGACCCCTGAAATGTAAAATGATGATCTACTTGTGTCATAGCTCAATAATACGAACATGACAAAAGAATTATGCAGCTCTAAAGGAGGACTTAGTAATAAAACTCTGGGTACAGCTCCGTTTCATGTGACATTTCTGACCAGTCACAAACACCACACGGACCCTTACAAAAGCCAGTACAAAAGCCCTGCATGTCCTGAAATGGCCTGCCCGTTCCAGCGCTCTGATAAGAAATGTAATCCACTTATATAAAAAAGGTTTGTGGTGTTCAAAGAAAGAAGATTGTGTTTTTTTTCCCCAAGTTCAATCTGCTTCTTCTTCGTGCGGTTTTAACACTCGAAGCCGTTACATTTACCCACACAAACACGTCAGCCGATCTGCACCGACCGCCTGCTCGACCACTGCCAATCACACAATCGCGCTGACATCCACGCAGCCAATTAGGGTGAAATGTGTTGCCCAAGGACACAACTGCAGTATACCACACCAACATTGAGTGTAACGTAACCACCAATGCTCTAGGCATAATCTAGAGATGTATTTAAACGTTATAGCTTTCAATTGCAATGTAATACGACTACTTCATTTTCTTTCTGTTTTTTTTGTCATAAGCTTGTTAGAGATAACTTCTTCCATCTGTCGTCCCTGAGCAATAAATTACACATAGTGAGATAAAACGCGACTAATTTACAGAGCTGATGGGCTGCTGTAATTTGCTAAAACTCCCCTAATTCCATGACGTTCTGGCACATTGAGCTATCTTTTTGGGTCACCGCTTACCCCAATGTTCTTATTAGTTGTCATAGTTCTGCGCCCGTTCATTTGTAGGCTACAACTTTCACTTTGCACGACAGCATCAACATGACCTAAGCGACCGAGACGATCCTTGTCCGAGGGAGAGGTTGCTTTAGCATTTTAAAAGCTTTCCTCACTCTTAATTGTCTATTACTTTGTGCAGAGGCTATGTTTACAATTACAATCTATTTAAACGTGGTTTGTTCTATTCTTCAACGGTTCAATACGTAATTATGCTTCTTTAGTGAACTGCAGCGAAAGAGGAAGAGCAGGTGTTTTTGTTTTGTTTTGTTTTGTTGGCAACCAGTACTTATAATCCACGCAGGGGCTACACCAGGACCGAACCAGAGCTAGGATCGATCGAATGCAAAATCAGAATGAATTCAGCGTCTGAGCGAATGAGGGCATTCGGAGGTGATTTCCATTTCTTCGATATCACGGACCACTCCTGGATGAATGAGACTATATTTTTCCAAATTTGTATAAACAGATAAACAGAACGAGAAATAGTGGGGGGGGGAATCAACTAAACACAAATACAAACAGTACTGGGCATATTTTTAAAAATGCCCAGTTAAACGTTGTTGAATGCAAAGGAGAAAGTGTTTCTTTTAGAGCTTTATAACACTGTGAGGTGAACCCATCGCTCCCCGGAGATTTACTGTTCCTTAATCCCCCGATTGCAACCTGAATCTCCAACACAATTTTTTTATTTTGCTCTTCTGGCATAACTGGGAAATTGAGGGTGTCCAGAAAGAATTCATATCATCCTTTCTAACACCTGATATTTTACAGAAATCCTTTTTTTCATAGAAGTATTCAAATGCAGATTGACTTTGGTCTTGTTTGGCTAAGATTGTATTACTTTGCCTGTCCCGCATTTTAAAAATTGTACTCTCAGCTTGTCATTTTCTAAGTTTGCAGGATAATAATCTAGAAAAATGTTCCCAGACCCAAATCTAAACTACAAAAACAAGAAATCTAGAGTCTAAACCTGGACTACAGTAAGAGCAAAGCAGGTCTTCTCGAGATGATAGTAAATCAATAAACTGTGCTTTACAATCTGGGCTGATCCTCTAACACGTTGACATCACAGCACGGTCCCCGCAGACCTAAATCTTGACCACAACACCAGCGCTGCGACCTCGCTCCTCGGACCTCTTGGTTTTAAAATGCATTTCTCTGTCGCTGGCGTGTTCAGGGCTTGCGCTCGCGTCGCTCTCGGGGCAGTGGGCGTGTCGGCGTAATCGAGCGTGAGCGCTGAGGTCGAGTGCCGTAGATGAATATTTCAGCGCGTGGGCGAGTGCGTGCCGTGTGTGCCGAGTCAGGAGGAAACGCACAACTGCAGTGGAGGAGGAAGGGTTTGGATACTGCACAAGAGGGAATACACAGTAGTACACGAGTTGTAAAAACCGGTATCTCCGTTTTGATACCATGTCTTTCACATATTGATAGCAACAGTATAGTTTATAGTACAGAACAGTATATAAAAGGGATGGAATCATACGTTTATTGCCCGAAATACTACAAATAATCAATTGTAAGCATGTGTTACTGAAATTAGTTCAGATGTACTTTGTTAGTATCGACTGGTCTGACTGGTTTTTTTTAATAATTGACTGCACAAATAGATATCAAAGTAAGTTAAAATATCTTGAATACAAAAAAAGAACATCTTGATTTGACAAGTAAAATGATCTACCAGTTGAATAAGATCTTTGTATTTCAAATAATAATTAAATTTTTGTTATAATACTTTTACACTTCGCAGGAAAATAAGTCTTGTCGCTTGAATAGAAATAAAATAATTTACTTGACTCAAATCATGATGTTTTTGATTCAAGACGTTTCAACTTTAATATTACTTCTTTTAAAAGCGTCTCATAAAATATCACTGAAATTGTGCTTATCTCAACAAATATTTCTGCCAAAACAAATGGAGAAATAAATGAGAAACGTACGATGCAATTTATATGTTTTAAGATGCCGCCTTCATGCTCGTCTCCATGGAAATAGACACACAAAGAGCGCACTTTCCTTCGTCGCATTGCCCGACCTTCATCTGGATTGTACTAGTTTTGACCAGGTTTATATTGATTTTTTGGCCTCGTATTGCACTTTTGGAACTATGAAACGCCTGCTTGTTTAACTTCTCCCTTTTTTTTAAGTGGTTTAATCTTTACCTTTTTTTTAAGATGGAGGCTTTAAAATTGTGGATCATAGTGTGTGACTGCATTCCGAGTAAAAGGGGAAAGTGTGAGTGTTGCAGCTCACACCAGGTGCCTTTGTCGTTGTCACAATTCACATTTAGTTATGTGCGAAGCTGGAGGTAGTAATCAAATATTTCATGGCCCAAATTGCGTGCTCCTTACTCTTTCTATTAACTCCAACCCTTAACACAATGTCGTACGAGATGTGTTTGAACTTGGCCCACGGAAACAGCTTCTTGAAGTCACTCGGCGCGGCTTCACGTCGGCCTGTTTTGGAGGAAATTTGGGAGATATTTGAAATCTTGCCTTTCATCCCTGGACGTTTAATAGAAGAGGGAATTGTTTTTAGAAGTATAGTTGGGAATGTGTTTTTTGGGGGGATTTTTAACTCGGAACGCTCCTCTACATTTTGAAAAACAATATATATATATAGAATTAACTATATCACATAATAAACAACATAAATTGAATATTGCTTTCACATCAGAGTTTTTATTGTCATTTTTAAAGTTACAATACTAGCTTGTTATTAATATTAATATAAGATATATATATATTATATATATATATATATATATATAATATATATATATAATATAATAAAAATTATATAATATATATATCTCTCATCTATCTATATCTCTTATATATTATGCATAAAAAAGTCACCTTTGATCTTCAATCCAATTTTAAAACATGCTTGTATTATGTCTGTTTCAGTTATAACCATTTTTCCCAGTTTTTTTCACCCCCACATTATGGCATTTTGTTATATCAAAGGCGCGGCTTGTGTTGGTCGCTCCCGAGCGGCAACGAGAAGGTAAACTTTACTGGTTTGGCTGCATCGTTAACGCGCACATGTGCCTAAAGCCGTGTATTTACTGGCCCATTGACGGTATTTTTTAAAAGCCAAGTACTGAAGTTTGCACGAACAAAACGTTCTCCTCCGGACCCTTTTCAGTCACTGCCAACGAGGAATGAAGTTCTGTGCCCCAGCCCTAGTATTCAAGTTACACATTGTTTAGCTAACCCGACACCAAAACCCATTTAATCACTTCAAAGATAAAATAGTCGACTCGTGACTTGATTTAAACCGCGACATGCAACACACCCGGTTTTAGAGAGCCAGCTTGGTGGCACATTTGCCCAAAAAGAATCAGCCGGACAAAACATCTCAAAGTAAACACATCGTTATATTCCTGTGCATAAGCTGACGTTTGGAATTAAACCCACTTACTCCGCAGTGTTCACAGGGACCTCCGCCAGACTGATCCAAGCAAAAGGGATCAGGGTATAAGATACTGGATGGACGATACATTAGTTCCAAACAACGGAATCTGTGATATCAGAGGATCGTATTTGGCACCAATCATTTTGTTCCTAAGCTTCCCCAGTCCCTCTTCGCCCATGTGCAATTCCCAGTTTGTCCAGTAATACAGCTGTGTAAATTCTAAACCGAATTGTAGCCAGATTGTAGTAAGACCGCTTTGGCGCGTGAGAGGTCACTGGCAGAGGCGACCAGCCAAACGAGACACAATTCCCTTCCTTGTTCTGCCTTCGGAGCCATTCCATTTCTCTTTTCTGGTGAAGTTGTCAGTGCGGCCCGCCCCCCGCACTCGCCCCCCGCTGCCCCGCCCGCCCTAGCGATCCCCCCCCTGCCCGCCCCCCTGCCCGCCCCCTCTGCTCCGCCTGTTGCGCTCACAACACCAGCTCATTACAGGAGGAGTAGGTAGCCTCTGTTTTAAAACAAGATATATTATTGTCTGCAGTGGATCTCCTTGTCACTTTTTACATTTCATCAGCTAGACACATCTCTCGGTGTTTTCCAAAACTTTGAGCGCCTGGCTATCTGCGAAGCTGCATATCTGTACCAAAGTAGCATTTTCGCATGGGAGATGAGTAAGTGTGTATCTCTGACATAATCTAAGCAAACACGATGAAAAACCGAGGTGAACCCTCGATTAAGCTAAACATTACCATGGGCTAGATGTGTGCATTTAATAGCGAGTATTGTTGATGGTACGCGTTTAGGGCCAAAATCTTAGGCTCATTTAGCAACACACCAACCCAAACCCCAGTTGAGAGGGAGAAGACTGCCTACGTGAGGTCCTTCAGTGATGGACAGTTCTGCCATGAGTGTGAAGAACACGTTTTAGAGACTCAAACCTAACCGCTAAACACCTAACACGCCTAAGGCAATGGCAAGGCCCAGGCAAGTTTTAGCCAAAGGCATACAGAATAGCGATTTAAGACAATCAGAAAGAGTCTGCAAATAAAATTCATTTCAGTCATATGCAGCAGGCAAACAAAACAGTTTTCTAGATTAGATTGAACCAATGCCAGAGGTAGACCCTTGTCTCACATCCTCAGGAAGACTGTTCCAGATTTTAGCTGCATTAAAACTGAAACGACAGCATTCTCCCATGTTCTAGGGTCGGCTCATAACTGCTGGGCTACCAGCATGCGAGAGCGGGATCGCCCTGTATTGGTGCCTGGCAGAGTCCGATGGAATGGTTCATATGGCACTAACATTCTGGAGGATTTGCTAGGCATGCGGAGAGAGCGTTGTATACAAGACAAGCTGCTTTGAAGTCTATCTCTGCAGTGCCACCAGGGGCAATCAGTGCAGAGACCTGAGCACAGGAACTAATGTGATCGTAGCTTCCTGTTTTCTCAGTCAGGATCCCGAAGCAGCGGCCGATTTCTGAGATTTGTACTGCAGCTGTTTTATCAGCTCGTTTGGAAGAGGCCAGTGGAGAATCAGGCGTTACAGCTAGCTCTAATCTTACTAGATGACAAACATGCAATAGATAAGTTCTCTGCCATGGTCGTGGTTTTAGTACACTATACTATTTGACTTTTGGTCGAATCTTTTTCTAGATGGTAACAAACGCTGCTATGATATTGATTTGACGATGGCTGTGAAATTTAATCTCTGAGGTCCATTATTTCCCCAGGATTTCTAACTTGATTTTTCTAGCAGTTTTAGAGCAGACTCAGCGAACGAGTGGAGCGTGCTAACAACATTCTCTTCTTGTTGTCTGTGAGGCCAAGACGATGATTTCTAGTGTTGTCTGCAGTTTCAGCTGCGAAAGAAATTGTTGCTCCACACTCTGATTCTGATTGTAGTCGATGCTAAGATAGTGAAAGGATCCAACTTCGGGTCCATATTCATCCTGCCGTCAGCTTGAAAACATAGATCTGCTGGTGTCGTTCTCGTTAAATTGTCGAGTAATGTGATAGGACACATTCTCGCTGCGTATCAACTGACCTAACGGCAGCATGTAGAGGTTGAATAGAAGGGGTCCCAGGATTGACCCTTGGGTCACCCCACAGGTCAGGCACATCTGGTAACACCTAACCCTAACCCTTAACCCCTAACCCCTAACACCTAACCCCTAACACCTAACTTTTACCTTAATACTAACCTTAACCTGATCATGAAAAACAATATTGCAAACATTTTGGACATGCCTAACCATCGGAGCTGAGTTATTTATTTGTACGGAACTTATTTATTGCCTGAACAATTCAACCATTTACCAATTTACGCCAAAAATCCCAGTGGAGGATTCGAAGCTGCACAAACCCACCTTTTCTCCGTTGGCGCTGCCCAGCACATAACATCCCATGACATGTATGACATTTGGCTCTGGGTTGAGTTTGCTCATCAGTCTGCTCAGCCTCCGCCAGAACCTGCAGCACAACGAAAAGAAAATAATGAAGAGCATTGAGTAGGGTGGATTTTATCTCCGTGAGGGCCCCAGATGCAAAATACCGTGTTGTTTAATCACTACGGAGATAAATCCAAAATAAATTCAACAACGGAGAAAAATAAACAATACGTCATCACATTTTATACTAAATAAATGGAAAAAATGTCTTACTGGATCATATCTTCCTCCTTTTCCACTTTAGCGAACGTGGCCACTTTATTCTTCAGCAGGTACAGGTGTCCTGGTCCTCCCTGGAGACAAGTCAGATAATACATACAATAAATAAAGATCAATATTTTCTTTAAAGATGGTTATTTTCCTTTGGTTTTCAAATGGTTTTTTGAGCATAAGATCAAATGTGAGAACAAAATGCAGGCGCTAAAAATACGTTGAAATTGTAGACGGTCCAGAGTGGATGCTATGGCGAGACCCTCAGATAAAACACGGAGCCAAAACAACAAGGAGGTTTAGCGGGAGGTGCTGTACGGAGTGACGGGTTGTCCTGCTCCATTCTGTCACGCGCAGTACCAAAAAACTAAACATGTTCCTGAACTGGGACAAAAAAGATTCATTTACAACAGCTACAGGGTTAGGATGGGTACGGTTAAGGTTTCTGCATGTGGAGCTAGTGGAGCTGCAGTGATATCATGGCGCTCCCCATCGGCTGCAGACAGACAGACCCTTATATTGAGTTTAAAGTTTGAACACTGATAAAATGAGTTTATTTGCTTTTTTCCCTCATTTTTGTACTGCTCAAATGTACCTTTATTATATAGTTAAATTTGCTGTTTTAAGTTGTTTCTCCGATGTTAGCGAGGACTAGCTTGTTCGCTAACAGCAGGAGGATTCATTCAAAATCAGAATCATAAAAAGGTTTATTGCCTTTGCTAACTAAAACCAGATTCACAAACTAGGAACTTTCTACCGGTGAAAAGGTGCAACATGAAACAACAAATATAATCGTTAAAAAAACAAAAAAAAACATAATAAAATAAGGCATGAATAAAAAAATTGGGTTAACTAAATATGATAAAAATAATAATAAATAAATAATACAATAAGAAGTAAAAAATATAAGTACAATAATGAGTAAAATAATACATGAATAATAAAATAATTAAATAAAGAATAAATAAAAAGAATAAATAAAATAATTTCTTCCGCATGGATTCAGAAAAAGAAAGTGTTCCTATTTTTCTAGCTGACTCGCTGCAGACTTTCACATTCGTTATCAGACCGTAGCGGCTCTTTCACATTCTGAATGCCTTTTGAGCTCGTCCAGAAGAACGTTTCATTACTCATAGTTTTGCCACTCACCGCCAAAATTTGGAATGTCACGATTTCATCTTCTTAACCTTTAATTCTTTTCCGATACTAACATATGAAGAAATGCTATCACGCCTGTTAACACCAATATACTGACCATTTAGGCTCATTTAGGGCACTTCTACACTGTATTTTTTTTGGACGGCTTCCAGTTGGCAGCTCCACACCCACTACGCTCCGATCGCCCTTCTAATACCCCCACTTTATCAGATGAATATGTGTTTTTGCAGCTTTTTGGCCATCTGCTCCTTCATTTGCTGCAGTGGTTGGTCTTTTGCAGCTCCTTTCCATTCAGAGCTTTGAAAAGTTCAGATCGTTCGTCATTATTTTCGAGTGGCATTCAGCGACGAGGAGCTCAGCGCCGGCGAAGTGCGTCGGTTTGACATTTCACGGATAATAAGGAGGAAAAACTACTCTTAAACTGTATGTCCTCGGCTAATGAAGAAGCCGTTATTTGCCATGGAGCTCGACCCAGACGTGGCTCTCAGTTCATGCATTTCAAGTAATTTAATTTTTCTGAATGCTTATCCGGAAAACGCATCAGGCCCTTTTTTATTTTACAAACGACACAATACGTAACTAATAATTCAAATTAAATATACCAAAATACTACAAATAAATACACAAAAGCAACAACAACAATCAACAACAAATACATTCTAAATTCGAGAATGAAGGCAAAAGTGATGTGAAACTTAATGTAATTTCAACGTACAAGGTCTTATTATTATGTCAAACAAATCATAAAATATAAAAAAATTGTTTTGGCAAGTTTTTCAAAACAAAACACGAAAAAGACCAGAGAGCAAAACAGCAATAAAAAAAAAAAAGAACAGATATCCATTAAACATTTACACACGTATAAAAACAGTCCCATAGAGTCCAGCTTTTCCCCCCGCTGCCTAAAGCACATTTCAGAGGTATCCATTCACTGTGTCCATGGCAGGAGGTTTTAGGCCCAAGCACATAGTTCCAAAATCGAGTGCAATGACAATATCAAAAACTGTCTGCAGCGTATCCTTAATTTCATTCCAAAACTTTTGAACAACAGGACAGTCCCAGAACATGTGATAGTGGGTTGACTCCTCGCTGTACCTCCCTGTAAATAATGGGCACTTTGACATTTTTTAGTTTTTTCTTTTCTCTTTGTCTTTTTTTGTTTTGGCAAATGAAAACATGTATTTCAGGTTATTATTTTTTTACTTTAAAAATGATTATACAGTATATACTTAACTACTTTGATTAATAAGGTAACATCCTGTTTTTTAGGTTTTACTGGTGGACAATAATGACTTTACAATCGCTTTTAAACATTATAAATCCACAGTTTCTTGACATCCTTCACCGCCAATTATATATTTTTTTAACAGCTTTGACACTAGAAAGTAGTCATTTTCAGACATTTGTAAAAGAGAAGAAAAACAGACATTTCTACACTGGGAATCCAACATAACAGTTATTTTTGTTTGTTTGTTTGTTTGTAATAGTTCAAATCGTGAGCATTTTGAATCGATGTCATCTTTGAAAACGCATCGTTGTCTACTTCGTTTTGCACATTCTGGCGACAGGGCGTTTTCTTAAAGGGTCTACGGTGCTGATTGGGCGGTGAAGCGTACGACTGTGCACTCCCACCTGACCCGATACTGTCACTCACCTGGCAGAAGATGAGCATGTTCCAGATCCGGCAGCCCTTCCTGTAGGCACTGAGCTTCTTCTCAATCTCCTCTGCAAAAAACCCCAAAAAACAACATTTCATTTTAACCGCGGTAAAAAACACCAAACGCACGTTTAAATTCACGGCAAACGTCCCACACTATGAGTCATCTTCACACCAGAGCTAGCAGTAGCATTGCAATTTACTCCCGGTAGGTTATGGAAAAACTCTTCGTGTCACACTCACCGAGGATGTCGTCGAAAGTGGCGTGTTCGTGGTCCTAAAAATAGAACATATAAACGGCGTTATTCCCTCGGTGAACAGTGAACGGATTCAAAATAGAAGCATGCTGGTTTGCCACACAGTTGATTTCATTTATAGTTATCATTAGATGTGTGTGGCTTTGTGAGAGTGTAAAATAGTGTTAGGTAGGTGCTAAAATAGAACAATAATAATGGAATATTACACTTGGTTCAGGGTTTAAAGGAGACATTTTATGCCAAATTGACTCAAACCAAGTTATACTAGTTTCCATTTCTCATTTAACAACTCAAAGTCGTATTTAGGGTGATCAATGTATCTTTATTCTCCTGCATGCACGACCCCCTTTGTACAGAAGTGTAAATGCATGTTTTCTGGCGTTAATGCAGACACTTACGTAGAGAATGGGGATGATGGAGGGGTCGTCACGGCGGATGATGTTGGGGAGATATTCAGCCTTTGGGACTTTGGATGAAATGAGCTGTCGACACAAAGAGAGCCCACAGGGGTCATGTGTAGGAGAGCTCACATTTTCAGACTAGCACCAGCACATTTCCTTTGGCTGACGGAAAGTGCTGTACAGTTTGTTATGCTTATCTGAAGTTTTAGGTCCGTGCACGTACAAAACAAGTCACCTTTATGCCGTGACGCACTGTACTTATGCAAAGGTAAAAAAGCACCGGGGCCATGCAGGACAATCTCTTGTTATTGATAAAATAGGCTTCTATATGGATAATATCCTGGAGCAAAACTTTATGGATCTGATGGTGAAAAGTCGTGGGATTTCTCAACTCTGGACACACAGACTAGGCTTTGTTTTCTTCTGATGTTTTCTTCTCTGCTGGCTCTAAAAGGGTAAGTCATGCATGTTTCATGTACTTTTATTATTCTATGTGAATTTAATTCATGCATTAAGTGTAAATAATGTATTAAAAATATTTATAAAAGCATGGAGAAACTGTGGGCCTGTGCTTAAAATGTAACATTACATTTGGGCAAATAAAACATTTGTTGTGATAACAAAGAGGCCACACAGAAAGCTTCTCAAACTGTCATGGAGACATCATTACACATGAGTCATATTTTACAGCTCCGGGTTTCACTGACAGACTTTGAAGGGAGTTTTGGCTTATGATTATGAAACACATCTAATTTAGTCCAGTTACTTGTTGAACGCTCTGATCTTCCACCGCACTAAACGCCTCGTTCAGTGTTCCCATGTTGTTCACATAAAACCCTCCAAATGACAGCAAATTTAAACTGGTTTACAGTTTAAACTTCAACTACACTTTAGTGCCTAATATACGACTGAGAGTCCCGGGACAATAACTGCAAATTCACAGCTACTGACATTTAATCATCATTTTTTATGAATACACTTTGATGTCTCGAAGTAAATTAATAAAAGAGCAAATAAGTGAATTAATAAATCAAAACTGCTGACTGTAAAATGACATCTCAAAAGTCAAGAGGCTTTTAATTCAAACCCCAATCGATCTGAAGTGAGCCTCCTCGAGTCCTCATCAAGACTCCTGATTCTCACCATGATTTTGGGCGGTATAAAATCGTCTCCTTCACAAGCGGCTCTCTCCTGCTCCCGCTCCTCCTCCCAGTCTGCATCCTGACCGAGCCCCTCGTCCAGCGTCGCTGTGGAGGTCTGCAAGTCCCCACCTGATATGAGCAGGAGAAGAATGAGAAGAGAGAAAAACAGAAAGAGAGACAGAGAGAAAGAGAGAAGAGGAAGAGAGAAAGAACGAGAGAAAGAGAGAAGAGAAAGAGAGAAGCAAAAGAGAGAAAGAGGGGAAGAGAGAAAGCAAGAAAGAGAAAAGAGAGAAAAAGAAGAAGAGAGGAGAGAGAAAAAGATAGACGAGAAAAAGAGGGGAAAGAGAGAAAGAGAGAAGAGAGAGAGAGAGAAGGAGAAGAGAGAAGAGAGAAGGAGAGAAGAGAGAAGAGAGAAGAGAGAAGAGAAGAGAGAAGAAGAAAGAGAGAAGAGAGAAAGAGAGCGAGGTTGTTAGTCTTCAGACCGCTGCATCTTTTGTTTAAAGGTGCTCTACATTATGTGGAGGGGGAGGTCACCACCTGCTTTTTTACATGGAGATGGCGTGTTCCACACTATGGCATTAAACCGATCAATCTTGCATTTATGCCATTACGAGCTTTTTTATTGCATCTTGTTTTCACCGGAGTCTGTCCAAGAAACAGACGATACGGAGACACTTTCACACCGAAGTGAACCAGCAGAAAACACGCGCGTCGCTTTAGGCCTAGTTTTAGTCCCAAGTGAGATCTAATGGACCAGTTTTGATGGAAATACTCGCTGAGGTGATGAAACCGCTGAAGATTTATTTTTCAAACACAGACCAAAGGAATCAGACGGAGACGAGGCGGGCGGACAGGCAGATGGACAAAACACACAAATGAGTTTATGATGAAGAACCGGACAGACTTCGGCAAACAGGCACGAGCGAAGAACATTTAGAAAAGTGCAACCGCTCAAAATGGCCACATGTGACACGTTCACATGGAAACGTTCACATGATTTTGAAGCGAGATTGGACGGCTCAGTAATCTTCAGGGTGAAAGACGGTTGGGAGAAGAAGAATAACTGGAAGTAGACTGGATTATCATATAGATCAATAAATGACAGATGGAGAATATTCACACAACATTCAGATATGCCAATAAAATGTTCTGTTTGGAGAATTCTTCAAAAATAAAACCTGAAAAATGTGTATGTGGTTGTGTATGGTGTGTGTATGGTTAAAAATGTCACTCAACCCAATACAAACAATTAAGAAATGTCACTAGACCTGTTTTAGATCACAATTTTGTCAAAAATGTAAAATAATAATCTACATAGACTCCAAAAAGGTAGAATATGTCGTCTTAAAAGGGGATTTATTCTGCAAAATCTTGTAACAAGCTTTTAAACTTGTTACAACAGTGTTTCCTCACAGTTGTTCGATTCCTGCATGTTTGGGTTAACCCTGTTTTGTCCTGCAACTGAGGCTCGAGTGAAAATCCCTGTTTTCCCCTACCTCCTATCCCCGCCCACATCCCCTGTGCTCGGTTGCGATTTATTGAAAAATGAAGACTCCGAGTGGAACGTGTCGGGTTCTTACATGTCACGTAGCCACTTCTCAAACGCATGAATCGCAATCCGCTGCTTGTAACTGTGAAGAGGCGGGGCTTATCGCTATGAAGAGGAGGGGCTTAACCGTTTATCAACCCGTTTTAGATCAATAATGCGGTTTGCAATGAACAAAATGTAAAATAATGATCAACAATAATAAATACTAACTAGTTCATGAGAGATTTGTGTACTGTGTGTACCGTGTGTACCGTGTGTACCGTGTGTACCGTGTGTACCGTGTGTACCGTGTGTACCGTGTGTACTGTGTGCTGAGGACTCACTGTCTCGGGAGTCATGCAGAGACTCGGGCTTGACTGGGGTGGGGTCACTCCAGGAGCGGCTGAAGCTCTTGGCTCGGCGGTCCACGAAGGCTGACGGGCGGACACAGTGTTATGAGAATGGAGCAGGACCATGTGACAGGCCACCGGGCAGCACACAGGCAGTCGGGGGGTCTGGGTGTGGGCAGTGCAGGCCAGTGCGAGGGGCAACAAAACATCCCCAGAAACTAACTGATATTCAAATTAGATACGCATTTGAACAAGCAGGAATACTAAAACAAACGGACATAAAAATGACATAAACATTTTCTGGTTAGTTTTAGAATGGTTTTGGTCTTCATCAGAACTCATAGAAGATCAAACTGTATTATCATTTTGTTCAATGAGGTTTTATAATCATATTGATTACGGCTGCAACAATTAATCAGAATAATCTGAACGATAAATTGTAAAATAATGATATTCATTCATTCATTTCTACAGCTTGTTCCGTCTGGGCTCGCGGGTGACTGGAGTCTATCACAGTGACTTTGGGCCTTAAGCGGAGTTCACCCAGGACAGGGGCGCGTCGCAGGGTTAATAATAATGTATAACGTTAATACTAATCGTAGTTGTATTTTTCATCATCATAATCGTTACATGGACTGAATAACAAAAACGGTGTGGCATTATTAAATCAAAATAAAAAAAGAATTAAAACAAAATCAGATTTTTCTCAGAGATCAACACTTATTTGCACTTGTTTGGACTTATGGAAGTAGGCCGGGATTTCTGGTTCAACATTTTTGACACGGCCATAAGTACCCGAGCTCCATCAAGCTTTAAAACTATGTTTAATTATTAAAAAAAAATCTATACAGAAATAAATGAGAATTTAACTTCCAGAACAATAACAGTCCATCCATTGACAGGCAATAGCACATTTTGTCTCATTCATGAAGGCAAGATGGTGAACTGTCTTGCCCAAGGACACAACAACCAATAGAAGGGAATTGTACACATTTAAGACCAATCGATTCACATTTCGTAAGTTTTAAATCACACAGCGTTACATTTCACCAACTGAAGCAATAATCTGCCTACAACAATCTAAATGACACTTGCCAGATGCAACAGAGCAAACAGACCCAGAATAGTCTTTACGCGGCCACCTGCTCGTCTGAGGCTTCTCTCTTTGTCTCCTTTCTTCTTCTTCTTCTTCTCCTTCCTCAACATTTGTTCACCGAGCAGCCAAATGCAAATCACGTGTTTTTCAGTGTGCGCAATACATTTTACACTATAACCTTCAAACATGCCGGCCAGTCCTCCAGCGAGGTCCGGGACCAAACAAACGAAACGTTGACAGGGGAAGACTTGATTTCAATACGACAACTATGACTCTTTTTAAACAATACAATGTCATTTCTCAACACAAAATAAAAGTATTTTCTTTAATATTACAGTGTGGTCTTGTACTAGTGTACTAGACGTGACCTTCTATCAAGAATATTCTAAAACAGTTTTTGTCCTCTTTCAGTGATTTTCTTGGTTTCGGTATTCAAATTAGAACTGCAGCGATTAATCAGAATAACCATGACTAGTTGAATATTAACAATTACAATCATATTCTAATACCCGTAACCCGTTATCTGGACTACACGCACGGAAAGACCCTTTATAACAAAGACATTATTACATCAAAATGGCAAAACAGAATAAACAGTTTCTATCACTATTTTTATCAATAAAACAGAAATATTCACATTTAAAGTTTAAAAGTACGTGGTTAAATTCTCAATGTACAATAGACGTTTCAGTATTTGACTAAAAATAATAACCGACTATTTGACAACTAAATGCGCCTGATGAATGCTTTAAAAAATTGCCTGAAAAAGGAGCTTTTAACTGTATTATAATTGTTCTTCCTCATCAGTAAACTTTAAAATTCTTGCATGTTTGACTAATCGTTCTTCCCCAGGCCATCACCGCTCCCTGTGTCACGCCCACCAATATTTACCGCAGCTTGTATTTCCTTAAACAGTGTTGCGTTGCCATTTCGCCGACATTTTTAAAAGTTCCTCTGATCGCGCTCGTGAACGCTCCATTTGCCTCGCGCAATTTTCATAAATCCCGTAACGTAAACTTAAGACTCCAACTGCGAGTCGATTCCTAGAAGCAAGTGTTCACTTAATAACAAGGACAATTCCTCACCGTTTATTGACTTGTAAATGTGTATAAGTGTAAAACAATACAGTAAAAAAGGTCAATATAGAGGGAAAGGCTTTGGTTATAGGGTTTAAATTAAATCAAAGTGGTCAGTATTTTAACATTATAATGAAAACTGTCACAAAACGCACGGATGAAAGATCTTATAAATAATTCCACACAGCGTTTTGGTCAATTTGAGGCAAACATTCAAATGCAGAACTCATCAAAATGCAAAAGAGCTGGCAGGACCCAAGCCTGAAGCGATCGATCCAGCGTAATGAAAGCGGATCATTGAAATGCGCTCACACAGTAATAAAGCGTGCATATAAAACCCATGCATGTGTTAAGACCGGGAGACTTACTCTGGACCTTGACTCGGCGGCTGCCCACCACTCGCAAGTGCTTACGGAAATTCCTGGAGAGAAAACAGAACGAACAAACACACAAAAGAAATGGGTTTGAAATTGTTGACGATGCAGAAACATTTATTGCTGACTGTTTCTACGGCACCTGAAAGCCTTAAAATACAACATGTAACCACATTTGCCCTGGTGCAGAGTGGCAAAGGCAAGAAACCCACCCGACTAACCCTTTCCAAATACACTCCATTAATATCAGTGAGTTATAGTCTATAGAAAAGTACTGATAATCAATTCTCACACAAATAAAACGACATATATTAACATTTCATTGGCTCTAGCGATAATGAATGGACTTTAGAAACGCAGCATTTCTTTATTTCATTCACTTCACGGCACACGCGCGGCAGGAAAACCAAACGACCGGCAGAGTCCGATTTGGTTCATAAAAAGCATGTAAGCGCAGAACTATTCGACTCTCTGACTGTCGTGGCGGAGGAAGAGACTCCGCCGTGTAAAATCCTCCTGGAAAGTCACAGTGCAATATTCAGCTCACTTGAAAACATGCTGCGAAGATATATAATTGTGTGTGTATGTATATATATATATATATATATATATATATATATATATATATATATTATATATATATAATAATATATATATATATATATATATATATATATATATATATATATATATAAGAAAGCAAATTTACAGCGTTTTTTAACAGCGGATTAAATAATACAATTTAGACTTTCCATTCCTTCTACATTTCCACATGCATTTTACATAAAGACAGGAAACCGCTGCTGTGATTTTGGGCGATACAAAAATAAATTGCATTACATTTTGTTGAATAAAGACATATTTACATGTTTGTTTGTTTTTTTGCAAAATTAACTCAAATCCAGATGTGTGCATTTAGTATATTATTCTTACTTTAATACTGATTAGTTTATTCATTTTTGATAACTATTTCTTCTGTTAGCTGGCTGCATGTCTTTAACAAAAATAAATTCCCCTTGGTGATGAATAAAAGTAATTCTGACTGATTTAGAAACATAAATGACTTAATTGCGCTGTTTGTTTAAAGTCCATGTGACGGGTTTTCATGTTTTGGTAATTATGACGTAGTTTGGTGAGTTGGTCGCTGTGGTGACTCATTATCATAGGTTTTCATACGTTGAGTTGCAGGTTGTGACCAAAATTTGACAAATAAAAGTTGAAAATGGCAGGAAGTAGAGCTGAGGTCTACAACAGAATCTCTCTGTGACATCATCAAAAAGTGCCACTCCAGCAAAGATGCTGAGACAATTTGCACGTGACTGACACCTTTTTATGACAGTCATTTAACAGCAATAAATGTGTTGCCAGGGGTAATTATTTGTCAAATCATAAATATTGTATGATTTAAATTGATTCTGCTCTTGTTTGCAGCACAGTTGTTAAGTAACAGTTGTGGAATTACCTCTACCTGTGTCATATTTGCTGCTCGTGTCAAACCAGGAAGTTGCATCACCAAAATTGACAAATTGGAGAAAAAACAGACAAAATTGTTGGTCAAATCTTAAATATTCCCTTTGTTTTATTGAAAAGTGCAGTTTAACATGTCACATGGACTTTAAGTGTGGTTCTAGCTTTAATAGGCAACTGTAGCAACCCCGTTTTAGTATTTATGCTTTATTAATACACCCTGAAAGTATCTTAGCAGCTGTTAGGCTTTTTCATCTACACGTAGACTGGACGACGAGTGGTCTGAGCGGTTCTCTGGAGAAACAAGGAGAGAATACGCTCAAAAATGCACCCGCAGTCTCACGTGCGTGTTCAAAAAGTCAAAAGTCAAGCTTAAACACTGGTAGTTCTAACTTCAACCATAAACTTCGAGGTCCTTCTCTGTTTTCCCTTCTCTCCACGGCCGTCGTCATGTCAGTGGTGATCAAAATAGAGCAGACGGAAAGGGAAGAATCCGAGTGACAGGACTTTTAAAAGCACTACCACGCGCCGGCTCACACATCACATCGCGTCGCGTCGTGTCCCTACGCAGCAAAATATAGCCTCCTTTAGTCCGGGTGAGTGACAGCTGCGGCGCTGTAGAGACTCCTTTGCACATGCTCAGTGCGGTTTGTGTCTATGTCAGTCACACAGAGAAAAACTGCATAAAGTCAACAAACTTTAAAAACACACTTTTTTTTGTTGTTTGTTTGTTTTGAGTCATAGCCCAATGACATGACAAAATCCAACTTAAACGTACATTTGAAAACTTTTTCAGGTCTAAATGCAATCGTTATTAAACTCATTTATAAAATTACGTGTGTTTTTATTGCTTTGTGATCATTAACTTGGCCTGGTGGAGTCGACTGCTTGTTTCCACGGAGATAGGTAAGTTTAATGCAATACTGTGGAACCTTCTTGGCAAAGTAATTGTGTCAAGGCACATGGCACACTCATCACCAGGTAAGGTTCTTTTAAATGATAAGATTTAGGGTCTATTTTTTGTGTTTTTATTTGAACTTACATATTTTTCATGCTTTTTAATCTGTTTCGTCATAGCAACACTGACATTTCCCCATTGTGGGTCAAATAAAGGCTCTCTTATCTTACTTTTAATTGAACCAAATTACACTGTGTAGAAACAAATTTGCTTAAAATGTGCCCAATTGACACTATAGAATGTTTTTTTTTTTTTTTGCTGTGATCATTCAACTGGTTATTAAGTAAAAGCACCAACTCTGCCTATTTTTATTCAGATATGAGAACCTTTACTTGTTCAGCAATGACAAAAAATTAAAAATATGCAAGATAAATACACAAAACACTAGATTTTGTGTTGATTAATGTATGTTCTAAGTGCATGAATGGAATGGAAAGTCATATATGATTTATCAGCTTGTCATATATGATTTATCAGCTTTAACCCCTGTTAAAAACTGAATACATTTACAATTTTAAGTAAAATTGAAAAGGTGTCCAGAATATTGTTCAATGGCTTTACAAAAATGCCAAGATCAGCCGTTTGTGTCGCTTTTTCTGCATTCCCAATCATCTTTTAGTAACATACAGACACCACATTGAACAGACGTGCATCTTTCTAAGATACACAATCATTGTATTGGACGGCAAACGCACAGAAGCACACACACTTGGAGATGAATGGCATGTTTCGGCCTTGGAGGAAGCTCTTTCTCTATAAAAACACTGAACTGATCCCTGGCAGGCGCTCTATCGACAAAGGCATTTCACACCCCGGTTTGTTTGTGACGAACACTGATTAAAAGTGTCAGCGCTGGATGAGCCACCGAGGGGCGCTGGAGCGAGGCCGGCCCAAGAACAATTCGTGTCAGGGGTAAGAGGAAGAAGATTTGAGATCGGGAATAGATCATGTCTTCAGCTGGAGATCAATCCCTGTGCACTTATTTGGTTCCTCCGAGAGTTCCCTGTTCCCTGTCTTTGGTTCTTTCACAATAACGTTTATATGTCCCAGGTTGACGGTGACCATAGGCCCTTGGTACCTTAATTAAATATGTAAATCGCTCATTTGTTGTGCTTGTTATAACGTAGCTCCCACTTCAAAAACAAAAAGCTGGAGTTGTATTTTGCTAAATTCACGGTTGTTTCATCAGTCCTGTTTACGAGCTCCTTCTCTTGAGCCTCACAAGAACGCTCAATTTCAAATTTCCCAGATTTGTGACATGAAAACGATATATATAGATCATGCACCATTTTTCATTCCAAAATTATGAGAATGTTTCACCTTCAAATGGCAAACCGTACGCTTATAGAGAAAGCAAGGTTTTGTTTTTCACTCCATGGTAATTTCCTCAGCTACCAGCAGACGGAGTGCTAACCCAACCGTGACGAGGTAACGCCTCGCAGATGGAAACTTGTGTGGATTTCAATCTATGCATTTTAAGTTCTAAGAAAATAAAGGTACTCAAGAGCATGTTTAAAGGTCAATAACAAAGAAATGATGCAAAATATGTGTCCTTTAAACATTAGATTTAAATATTCATAAAACAATTCAAAGGAAACATTTTGGTACAAACAATAGCAATTTGACATCTGCTCCTAGGGGCTATTTATGACTATTTTCTTTGTATCTTTGTGTAAGGGTCAAAAGCACCGACAGATCTTTTGGTTAGTCGTATTTACTGAAACACCACAGTGTTACTACGGCGAACACGGAGCACACAAGACGCACAGCACCATCACATGTGAGTACCTCTCCATCACGGTGGCCGCCTCCTGCTCTCTTTTCCTCCTCTTTCTCTCAGCAATGCCCCGGAAAGCCCTGCCAGGATGTCACACCGGTTATTATGGCTTTGATGGAAGCTTTTTAGACAAAAATAAATGTGGCTGATTTGGGTTTTGGTTTAGTTTGACAGAGTTTGAACTCCAGAATGACCCGGAGGGCTCGATTTAGGGGAACGAAAGAGTCCATCATGGTGAATGTACACATTTAACATATACAGGATAATTTATGGTCAAAAGTAAAAGTAATAAAAAATAATAGCAGAACTAGATTTGAGAATTATATTTAGCAAATTAATTCTGTTTTCTTTTTTAATATCAATAAAAAAAATTTTTTAAATAATAATTTTTTTTTTTTTTTTTTTTTTAGATTTGTGGGGTTCTTTTGGGCATTCTTCAAGGGATTTTTTAAAAATCTTTTTCTCAGGGTTTAGTTTGGCTATAATCTGACTTCCCATTGGCTCAGATGAGTTCAGACACATGGGTATTTTCGGTGATAGTTCATATTGAAATGTACAGTTAGTCTGAGTTTAGTAAACCAGAGTTGGGGTTAGGGGCGAGACAGGGTTAATCCACCAAGGCAGAAACATGAGGGCAACTACAGTATATGGCAACCACATACACTGAACACTGTCCACACACACACAGAGACTGCACGGGTTCGAAAGGGAAACACTCAACACTTTTCACTGCTGTTATCATCGAAACAAGTAAAAAAAAACAATACATTTTAGCTATTAATTCAAATCTAAATCAAGCACAAATGTAAGATGTTTGAGGGTGCAGAATGTATGTCTTATCCTGAAGTAAAATGTCTAAGTTTGAACCGTTTGAATGCTCATCTCGTTGTATCATTGCTTTATCAAATTTAATAATCACCGGAAAGAAACAAGAAGCCAACACATCTTTTCTATCAGAGCAAAAAAACGAATTGGATGCATCAATGATTAGGGGTTGGATATGTTGCAAGTGAAAGCTTTATACAGACAATATTTACAATTGAAGTGTATTATTATGATGAAAATTAGAAATATTTGTTTTATATGTTTTTTGACATTTTGATTTAATAATGCTGTTGTCTTTGTTATCAAATGCGATGTTATGATCATCAAAATAGGACAATGATTATTTGTTAGTTACAATTAGTCAATTAATGATTTACACAGCAAGTTTTTTGTCGTTTTATAATCATCTTTTTTGCAGATTTTGAAGAATTCTCTTGAAATGAGACCCTAAACACTGATATTCTTACTTACTGCGTGTTTAACCAAAACGACTATTTAAACATTATTTAGCAGACAACACAAGCTCTACTCATAATGTCATAAACCACACGGCGTCTCCAGATCGACTGTCCACTGCTCCTGACAGCGATGGGTTCAACGAACAGCACGCCCTTTCGTTCGGGACATCGGGCTGTCTGCAGTGGACACTGTGGGACATGCCCAGAGGGGACGTGCCCAGAGGGGACGTGCCCAAAGGGGACGTGCACAGAGGGGATGTGCCCAGAGAGGACGTGCACAGAGGGGACGTGCCCAGAGGGGACGTGCCCAGAGCGGACGTGCCCAGAGGGGACGTGCACAGAGCGGACGTGCCCAGAGGGGACGTGCACAAAGCGGACGGTAATGGCTCTGACACATGTCCCGAACATTGAAGCTCTCTATAGATGTAGTCAGATGTGGTCAGATGTAGTCAGATGTGGTCAGATGTGGTTCAGATGTGGTCAGATGTAGTCAGTCAGATGTGGTGGTCCAGATGTGGTCAGATGTGGTTCAGATGTAGTCAGATGTGGTCAGATGTGGTCAGATGTAGTCAGATGTAGTCAGATGAGTCAGATGTGGTCAGATGTGGTCAGATGTGGTCAGATGTGGTCAGATGTAGTCAGAAGTCAGTGTGGTCAGATGTGGTCAGATGTGGTCAGATGTGGTCAGAGTATGTGTCAGATGTAGTCAGATGTAGTCAGATGTAGTCAGATGTGGTCAGATGTGTCAGATAGTGTTCAGATGTAGTCAGATGTGGTCAGATGTAGTCAGATGTAGTCAGATGTGGTCAGAATGTGGTCAAGTTGTGGTCAGATGTGGTCAGATTGTAGTCAGATGTAGGTCAGATGTGGTCAGATTGGTCAGATGTGGTCAGATGTGGTCAGATGTGGTCAGATGTGGTCAGATGTAGTCAGATGTAGTCAGATGTAGTCAGATGTGGTCAGATGTGGTCAGATGTGGTCAGATGTGTGTGAGGATGTGGACTGACGGACAGATGACCGCTCTACAGGCAGAAAGCCATTTAATGATGACAAGCATGCTCAAGCTCAACCATAAAGTCACGCTCTCAAAATGAGATTTTACGGTTTGAATGAGTAAATTGTAAATTATTTACAGATTAAATGAAAGCTGAGGAGTTTGATTCAAAATGAAAAAAAATAATCTATTCCTGGTCTACACAAAAAAAATATACAAAATAAAAGATGACTTTACATGAAAACAGGTCAACCCCAGTCAAATATTTTGTCAATTGAATGTCTTCATATAAGGTAGATAAACCAAACATGCAAATTAGATCAATAACAAGAATAAAATAATACACAAATAAATACATTTACATTTAAACATTTTGAAGTAAATAACAATTGAATTTAGGGTATTCACATTTTCACAGACTATTAAAAGTAAAAAAATAACTTAAAATTGAAAATAATAAATAAATAAATATCCTCAAAATCGTGTCCATAACGGGATATAGATTTTATGCTTGTTTTTGACTTGTAAAAATGTATGAACAACAATGTATCAGTAAAAAATAAAGAAAGAAAAATAAATGCATATTTAATTTCTATAGAAACATCTTCAGTCCAAATAATAGTAAACAGTGACCAACAAATCCTGCAGTGATTGAACCGACAGACAGGGGGAGCTCCTCTAATCTGCCCCATAAAATCCTTGCAATAGTATTTTCATGCACTGATAAAACACTCCTTTTCAAACAGAGCCATGCCATTTATGTACTTATATACCGTGGGCCTCTCCATATGTCCCAAGCCTCTCCATTAGCGCCATCTTTGGGATAAACAAGAATAATGGCCTCATGTACTAAGTGCTTTGCCCGAGGCTGGTCCCTGCTTTACCTCATTGTTCATCATTACTGCAGTGTGGACTAAGAGCGGCGCGCGGACGTTACATGTGAAGCCTGCACCGCTTACATCGAGTGTAAATATTTAAGTCGCTAAATCGAGCTTTGCTATAACATTACACGCAGCAAAGGTCATGTACCCCGTTTATAACATGGACAGCGGCAGAGGGAAGAGTTTATATAGGCGTGGCCGCAACTCTGTTCGAGCTCTCGCGAGATCTTGGCTTTACAGTTTCCAGTTTATAGTTTAACACCCAACAATACCCAGCACATCCTTCAGCGTCACAGTCAAACACGGCGTATACTTTCGCATTCTTGATTGATCGAATTGGCTGCGTCCGAATTCAGGAGGGACATCGAATTTGATCACCTGGCACTCTATCAAAGCAAACTCGGGAATGGACTCAGACTGAGGGATCCAAACCATAAGTGTCCCATCTGAGGACAGGGGCATATATGAGCTGTTTGTCACAAGGAGCGGTTACTGTGTGCAGAGGTTGAGGCTTCTGTTTGTTCAAATGTTTTACAAGCTGTAAAGTTTAAGTGAGAGTGGTTAGAGCAGTTTCTTTCAAAATGTCCAATTTACAATCAATTCTTGCTGAAATTGTGCCAATATTTTATACCTCAAGCCGACTGAATGTATAAAAAAACAAATCTAAAAACCCACAAATTACATCCGTGTCCTCCTAAATTTCTAGGGGGAGGACACCCAAACCCCCCTGACCTAAATAACTGAGATTTAGACATTACATTACAAATTACATGAGCTAATGGCATAAATATCAAGCCATCTCAAACAAATTGATAATTTAAAAAAAGTATTCTTTATGGATAATTATGTTTTTAGTCCCAGTCCGACCCTGGTCCAGGACTACCCAGTGAGTGAAGGGGATAAGGGCTTGGGTGGACATTCGGATTCAGCCATGGTTTTTAATACAATGCACACAGTATGTTGTTTTAAAAAATGCATGTTGCAAAAAATGTTCGCACTCGGCTTTTTAAAATGACTTGAATTCAGAATATCTTCATTTGAGCAGTTTTGACTCGTTTAAATGTATTTACTTGTTTCATAGAATAGCGTCAGTAGAAATTATGTGCCAGTGAACTAGTTTAGAATATTGCAGGACTAAAATGCATCAGATAATTTAGTTTAAAAAAAAAAAAAAATTTATATCATAAAAAAAACAATTAAAGTAAATGAATCAAAGCTTAAGTCAAAACTACAATTATATAATGTGAATAGCAGACATTTTAACGATATATTCACATATCTATTTGTGTTTCTTCCTTGCACTGAAACTGTAAAACTGACTCATACGATTTCAAAGCTCGGTTCAAAGACTGACAGACAAGACAAGGGTGAAGGACACGATGTGGACGATGAAGCACGGAGCTACACAGAGGCAGAAGAGTTCACACGTTACTGAACCAACACAAGCAAAGAAAAGAAGGAGAGAGAGTAGTAGAAGAGGAGGAGGAGGAGGAGGAGGAGGAGGAGGAGGGGGAGGAGGAGGTTACTCACGATATTCTGTAGTCAGCGTTTGGACAGCAGCCAGGAGGAAAAACAGAGACAGAGAAAAGAGTTAGGGAAAAAAAATAGGCCGTGCAGAGATTCAAAACGCATGCATTCACTTTGTCTCAGTCACGTCGATGCTGCTCGTGTCTCTTTCCCTCTGCGCTGTCCTTACCTCACCTTGTGTACAGTGTATTAGATTGACTTACAGTACGGACACATTTGTGAAGTGTATTCCTCATTTACCGCTTGGCAAAGATATATACACACAACGCCCACACTAGAATCGCAACCTATGATTCGTAACCCTGTTTAACAGTGAAAACATGTGATTCCCTTGAAAGCAAGCAAATCAATCGTTTACATTTCATCAACTTCATTTTTTCCAATACATTTCAGAGAGTAAAAACAAGAAAATGGCTCAGTCCAGAGTTATTTAGCCTTCATATATCATGGACCTTCTTTTAAAGACGTTGAATGTATTGGAGCTGTTTAATTCATCATACAAACTGTTCCGTATCCACTAACCCCTCTAAAACAGAAATACAACTACTTTTTATTAGTTCTAGTATTTTTTAAAGTGCATTTCTGCTCAAAAGGTGTATGATTATAAGCCGTACACATCATTACGGCTGTATTCGGGTCATCAAGATGAAAAACGGATAAAAAACAGTGTCACATTTCATATTTGTGCTATTAATTTGTGCAAATATTTTGCATATTTCATAACTATTCTATTTATTCTATTCTATTCTACCAGTGTTTTAAAACTAGTTTTGCATTTAATTTTTGAAGTTTATGTGTCAAGTAATGTCCCTTATAGTTGTGTGTCTGAGTTCATCTTTCAGTTTTTAATTCGCCATCAGTCTCGTGCTATTAAAACTCAAAGCAATGAACAATCCTTTAATTCTTCCGGCAAATTCACTTCTTGGGGCAGACTGACATAAGAGTGGCTCATAATCTGTGCCAACGGCCTCTGAGACACTGCGGCCACACACTGATACGTAGACAAGGTGTCACGGCAACACGATTCTACGGTTCAAGCAGAGATCAAACCAATGAACCTTAAAATTTTTTTGGGGGAAAATGCTCTACTGCTAAACCACTATCTTCACATGACTAAAATTTCGATTAATCTTTGTAAAAGGGATGTCACAATGTCAAATTTTTGGGGTAACGATTATTGTGCGAAAAAAAAACAAAAAAACGCACAATTAAACGATAATTACGATTACTGAGAATGTGACTAAAAATCAGTGAAATCTTGTTTGACACATTACTATTCCTCAAGTTTTTGCCCAACCTTATGACAAAATAATGTTTACATTTTATATTATATTTAGATGCATTTTTTAAACTATAAATTGAATTTAAAAAATAATAATTTTGCTTCTAAAAAAAGTCATAATTATAATTTAATTTAGTTCTTACGATTACACTGACCTAAATACGAGGCGCAATGAGGAATAAATAGCTGCACCGAAAAGGAAACGAACTGGAACCAAACGTCAACGCGCGATCAATACGTCAATTCCCTGGATACACTCGGGAGACTTAACTTTTATTATCCTGACCTCGACACGGTCCAGCGGAAAAACGGATCGCACGGAGAAGACGACATGGCGTGGGACGGCGGAGCGAAAGGATGACACGGCTTTGTCTGCGAGAGGGTCATAATTATAAGATGTGGTGGATAAGTGCTAATTATCCAGTCAGTGAGAGCCGCGGGGGGTCCTGCAGACGCCTCCTGTCTGTGAAGCCATCTTTTCTCCACACTGACTCACTTCTGCTTTTGCTTCTAATTAGACAGCGATTGAAAAAAAAAATTAAATATGCCTTAACGCTGCTTCATTAAACTTCATGCACGTGAGAGGTATAAATAGGGGGGAACGCTGCGTCGTTAAGGTCGGGGCTGGAACAGAAAAGCGTTGTTAAGGTCGGGACTGGAACAGAAAAGCGTCGCAAGATTGACTGAAGTTAAAATGTAGGTTTGCGTGAGACTGTGATAATCTTTGAGAAATAAAGAACTCCTCCATAGAGCATTCTCTCTCTCAATAACTAAGTACAATGCCATAGAGTCTAGGGTGGGACGGGGAGGGGCAGGTGGGTTGTTTAGGTCCCCAGGGGTGAGGATGAACTTAATATTGTGAAATTACCGATACTCTACAATATATGTATATTATTATGCTTGTATGTATAAATATATATCTGTATTTATGCGTGTAGGTGTATACATGTGTGTGTACATATATCTGTACATAAAATTAATTATTTTTTCTTTTTATCATGATTAAGTATCGCAATATACTCCTCATCCCTTTGATTATAATATGAAAACTACAATAAAAAACGTATCACATAGAAATAAACGGAGGAAATGCACTTTGTTTTAGACATTGTGTTAAGTCTAGTTGTGGGTGATGTTGACAAAATATGTTCAGCTCAGTATGATCTCAATAACAATATTCACGCAACATTTCCACAATGCATCAGGAATCTGCACAAAACGTGAATGAACCGTACAATTCAGCACGAACGGGAAAAAATATCACTCTATTCCTTTGTTTTGGAGCGAATTTGTGGGCCGTGCCCACCGGGCCGGATAGGCTGCAAACCAGGTTGGAACCAAGGCTAACCCATAATCAAACCAGGTCCATTATCCAGGTCCGTTATTTCCACAACAATCGTGATATCATCCATTTTTCATTACATCTTCCACCTGTAGTTGGGGCTACATTTATTTGTTGGTTTATTTTGTTTATAGAAACTTTGCTCAAAACTCCTGTACCATAACTTAATGCTCAAATTCAGGACCAATTGCTATTATTTTGTTTAAATTATCAACTTACTCAGACGTGAAACATCGGGGTTTGGGACGGTCCGTTTCGGTTTGAACAGCAACAAGCTCCACCAAACGAGCCAAAGAAGCGCAGAAGGAGAAACTCTTTGTACAAACATGTCTGCGCTTTTCTCAGAGCAAACCAAAGCTTTTGATTCGTCATCTCGTTCAACAGTCGAGACCCTTCTTCCGATCCGCGTCACGTTTTCGTCAGAACATTTACATCCCACTAGAGCAATCCCTGACGGAGAAATGTGTAGAACGCCACGCACGCGAAGCAATCCGGCTACTGGTTTATCGCACTCTTATCATTCAACATCGTCGTAACTTGAAATAAAGCCAACGCGAGCTTCTATTTCATTTGCAAAGTCGCCAACACTTGCTACATTGATAAAACCAGTGAGTAACACGTATAAAAGTACATGTTAACAAAGTATTCGTAGAGTAGCAGGCGACTAGAACTGGCAGTTTTTCCACCTAATCTAAAAAACTGGCCGCTTTACCTTCTGGCCGACGTAACACATGTGAAAAGTGTGTGATAGTTGTAAGATTTGGTCCCGGTTTGTCGTAACGCTGTTGGCAGGGAGAGGGCGTCGCTCCGTGCCAGCGAAGCGAGCGAGGGAGGTGGGCATATACTCACGCCTGCATCGTGGTGGTGGCGGTCTGGAAACTGAACATGTTCTCTTTGGGAAACCAGCTATTGGGACCGTCCTCTGAAATGACACAATGAGGTATGATTAAAGTCAGGTTTTTAGAACCGACGCACCAAATTACAACATGAACAACTTGGAAATTAAATATCTGGTGTTTTTGTTGTTCGGGAATAAATCGGAAATACAACTATTATTGGAAAAAAAAACGATATTTGATTGGTTTACCCCGTATATCTGGACGCCGATAGGTCATGTTTATGAAATTTAACATCAAAATTGTACATACTGTTCTATTAAAATGACTGGACACAGTTTTTGCCAGTGTGATTGAGCGAAATGTGTTTTGCCCTGATATCGTGGCAGCAAAACTCCACTCTGCAAACCGTTAAAAAGTGGTCCTGTTTTGTGTTTTATACTTTAGGGGGAAAAGGCAATTACAAAATGTTCACGCTCAAAAAAAGATGTCGCCTCAGTGGCTCTTCTGATAATTGACATCGGAACAAGGGAAATCATGACTTACACCAGCGCAAGGGAGAAAAATGTTGGAGAAGATGGTACTGTTTTACACAATCGGTGGGCAGTGATAATTGTGTGATAACAGTGTGACTTTTGTTTGCATTCTCTGTTTATGTTTCTTTTGTTTGCGTTGATATTTTCTTGAAATCAAACTAAATTCAACTTTAACAAGCTTTTAACCTTCTTACAACAGTGTTTTACTCTTCATTTCGTTCTACTCAAAGTTGTATTTTGATTGATTCGTGCATGTTTGTGTAATCCTGTATTGTCCTCGCAAAAAAGGCTCGAGTGCTCGGAAAAAAGCAGTTTTCACCTACCCCATATCCCCGCCCACATCCCTGTTATTTGTTGTGATTATTCGAAAAAAAATAAGACTTAGAAGTGATTCAAGTAGAGTTCTTAAATGTCACATGCCTGCTTGAACAATGAACAATGAAATGACACTGTGAGGAGGCGGGCTTATCAATCAGTGGACCCGTTTCTGTCACTAAACCATTTTAGATAAATATTGTGTGAAAAAATGTTTAAAAAAAAAAGTATAGTTCAATACTAAGTACCTGGCATAAGGCATAAGGCATAAAAATAAGTCTCTGGAAAAATGACTTTCTTTTTGGCCTAAAGTGAACATTCTTTCTGTTTACCTCGCTCCTCCGACAGCGCTCTGTCCTCGCTGTACATCCTCTCCAGCTTCTTGCGTGGTTTGCCTCTGTCCCGCGGCGAGATGTCCAGGTCCAGGGACCTCTGGCTCTGACACGGTGCCCGGATGCAGGCCACGCAGTCGGGGGTGTACTCCTCTCGCGAGCCCCCCCTCCGGAGCCCCCAGTCCCGGATGTTGCTGGCGCTGCCCGAACTCTTCAGAGGCTGAGAGGAAGAAGGGCCGTCGCTTTGAGACTGGTTACCGTGGTGATGGTTGCTGCGGTGATGGCTGCTCCGGTGATGGGTGCTGGTGCTGCGGGGAGGCTGGTTGGTGCAGGACGGGTTTGGGACGATGGGGCCTGGGACTGGGGAGAACACAGTTAAGAGGTGAAACTGAAAAGTGTAATTTCACGTCAAGCTACGGCTGCACAATAAATCAAAATGAAATTCAAATTTAAATATGAACGGTCGCAAATGGCATATCAGGTTGCTATTATTCATGCAATACAATTTTAATTTCACTGCAGAGAATCAACTATCCCATCTCCAGATGCTCTTATTAGACAGGCCTCCACTCTACTATGACTGAAAGGATTTTCTTTGCACTCTTCTCTTTTATGTCTTAAACTGTTTTGTGATTCTGTCTTGTCTTTTTGATTTTAATACATTTTTTTCCAGTTGTGTGAAGCGCTTTGAATTGCCTTGTGTACGAATTGTGCTCTACAAATAAACGTGCCTTGCCTTGCCTATTATGTATAAAACAAATAAACCCCCCAAAAAATACTTATTATAACAACACTTTTACTAGCCTTAATAAAGCATGAACAAAGACTGAATCAATGTGATGTACAAAGATGATGTTGTTTATTGACAATGATTCAGTCTTAGTAACTATAACTAAGGGGTTATGGAATTAGTTAAATAGTTATTAAGCCTAAATCAATCTTGATAAACTATTTGTTGCTGAATGAAGTCCTTGTTCATGCTTAATTAAGGTTAATTACGGAGTAGTTATATAAAGTGGTACTATTGCGGTTATTCTTTTATGTGGCAGTTAACGTTGAAGTACTCTCCTGTAAATTGAATCTCAACACTTCTTTAATATAAATATTATATAAATTATATATAATTTTTTATTATTATACACACTCATATATTGCAAATGTAAATACCATTGCTCATATAAACTACACTGAAACATTTTTTTTTCTTTTAAAAATCAAAATAATTTCTTTGACTTATTAAGTATTGTTCTAAATTTAAAATTGTATACCTCAAGGCTGTGTTCTTGGTCCACTCCTATTCATAAGTGTTCTTCTCCAGCCCAAGTCATATATTCCATAAACTTCAAATAACTTCTACTATCCTACTTTGACATCCTCGTGATATAACTGTACAACTGATAAATCCAGTAAAAGTCCTACCTGGCCCAGAGACTGCTCCCCTGAGGTCTTCAGCACCTCCAGCTCCAGACTCTCCTCGCTGCCTCGTCCCCCCAGAGTCATGCTGCCTTCTCGGGTGATGGTGTACACGCGGGAAGGCTTCTCTCTGGAGGCGGGCGCTCCTGTCGGCTCCTCTGACGAAATGCTGTGCTCGGTGGAGAGTCGGCGTTTAGAGGGACCCACGGGTGCCTGGTGGTTCTGTAGGGTGCTGGTCTGGCTGCTTCGCTGGGTCTGGCTGGTCTGGTTAGGTTTGGGTAGACAGTTGCTCTGAGGAGGCAGATTGTTGTTATGTAAGCGGCTAATGCTTGGAGACTCACAGTCCGGGACGGCGAAGGTGTCAGACAGGAGGTGATCTGCATAGACAGACGAGACGAATTAATATGAGGAAAAAATATGCAGGACTATTACTACGTTTAACAGCGCAATATCTACACGAGTCAGAATACGTGTCTAGAGCTGAGTAATTCTGAATAGTAGGTCTGGATTCTGATTTAAAATGTGTTCTCGTAAGATATTTGGAGGTATTAGACTGTATTTAGACTGCTCTGACTCGTCCCTTGATAGGATTCTCAAAAGCATCAATATCAAGATACAGTACTAATCCACTAGTATTGAAACTAAAGATAGACAATCGGGTTTAGTCGTGGCCGATACAGATATGGTACAGATACCGATGGCCGCTAAGAGCTGCCAATATTTTTGGTCCGATATGTCGGTCAACCGCTATATTGGTCTCTCTCTAATTGAAACAAGATTCTCATTTAGTATTGATACTGAGAAAATAAAGTCAATATTGGATCTTTCCTTAAAGCATAAAATTGATCTTGATCTATATTAGAACTAGTATGAGACAAAGCATGCTCAAATTTAAGAAACTACAATTATTTTGTGTTGCAAATGCCTTTTGTTTAGTGTCAAAATCGAGTGTTGTATCGTGAAAGTTCTTTTCCAAATCACGTTCATACATTTTTGGGGTGCGCGCACAGATATGAAGCAAGGTGCAACAACCGCAATCACACAACAACACAACACGCTCTCATTCCAAAACTTAACATAGCAAAACAGCTTTGAATACAAATGTCTTTAAATCATACTATTATACTATTGCGTAATTAAGCTTTAATAAACAGTCTTTGTTAGATGTAGCTTTAGCGTTAGTAGCTTACATGGAAGTAGACGAGCAGAAAGTGTGTAGGAGCGAGGGATGAGAGAAGTGATGAAAACAAATGAGCCAGGACAGAAACGGGAGCCGAACCGCCGCGGGGTCCGGCAGAGGAGATCAGAGCTGCCAGTCGTGCAAATGAGTGCCAGACCGGAGAGGATTGTGGGCAAAAGAATAAGTCTGTGTCAACCTGGGATTCAGTTTCTCGGTCTGAGCTGGCCTCAAGCACGGACTTTAGTTGGAAAGCCCCCTAGAGGGCATTTGTATGTAAAACCACACAATCTTCGGCAAGACACTTCACCCACATTGCCTTGTAAAGCGCTTTGAGTGCCTTGAAGGTGGAAAAGCAGTAAATAAATACACTGCAATAATAATAATCTCAAAGCAACATTAGCTACCAAACTAGAATGTGTACCCAGAGATGATTTGAAGTAGTTTTGGCGTAGGGAAATAATCTAAATATAGCCATTAGCTGTATGAGTAAGTGGCTTAGTTTAGTGTACACAAAGGCATGGCACCATTTTAGAGTAAATTGAAAACAGGGGGGGGTAATTTCACAAAAGCTGCAGTTCTCTTCCATGCACAGCACACGAAGACACAAAACTTTCAGACAAGCACGATCTGTGAAGGGTCTTATGAAACGACCGAATGAACCGGGCCAGAACGGGATTCGAACCGCCGACCCCGCGCTTTGTGCCACGAGAGGTGTTACTCACGAGCTCCGTTGTGGTTCTCGGTGTTTGGCGCTGGACAGGTACTCACTGAAGGCTCTGGCTGCTCTGTGGAGATAACACACGACACAAAAACAAAGTTCAATCACTCAATCAATCAAAGTTTATTTGTGGATTACAAAAGTAACTCAAAGTCCTTTG
This sequence comes from Chaenogobius annularis, assembly GCA_015082035.1. NCBI lineage: Eukaryota > Metazoa > Chordata > Actinopteri > Gobiiformes > Gobiidae > Chaenogobius > Chaenogobius annularis. Next base: position 1,863,793 of record BJKM01000106.1, read on the forward strand.
CAATAGTTAAAACATATTAAAATATACACAATTACAATGTAAATCACAAGACAAAACTAAAAGCATAAATAGTTAAGATGGAATTAGAATGAAAGAATTGAAGATAAAATGCCTTCACTCAAAGGCACAGCTAAACAGAACCGTTTTTAGCCTCAATTTAAACACTGCCAGAGTAGAAGCCCGTCTCACATCCTCAGGGAGACTGTTCCAGATTTTAGCTCTATAAAACTGGAATGCTGATTCCACATGTTTAGTCTTGACTCTGGCACCAGCAGGAGGCCGGCCCCTGTTTAGACCTGACTCTGGCACCAGCAGGAGGCCGGTCCTTGTTTAGGCCTGACTCTGGCACCAGCAGGAGGCCGGTCCCTGTTTAGGCCTGACTCTGGCACCAGCAGGAGGCCGGTCCATGCACAGGACTAATATGATCGTACTTCCTTCCTGGTTCCTGTCACGTTCTAGTCAGGACCCGAGCAGCAGCGTTCTGGATGTACTGCAGCTGTTTTACAGCTCGTTTGGAGAGGCCAGTGAGCAGGCCGTTACAGTAGTCTAATCTACTAGAGACAAACGCATGGATAAGTCTCTCCAGGTCTGGTTTAGACACTAATGTTTTTCAGATGATAAAAAGCTGCCGATGTTATAGATTTGATATGGCCGCTAAAGTTCAAAATATGAATCCATTATTACTCATACATTTCTAACTTGATTTTGTAGGTTTTAGAGCGAGACTCTGGAGGTGACTGTTAACACTTTCTCTTTGTTTCTGTGGGCCAAAGACGATGATTTCAGTCTTGTCTGAGTTCAGCTGGAGAAAGTTGTTTTGCATCCACACACTGATCTGTTGGATGCATGCTGACAGAGTGAAATCCACTGGTCCATATTCACCTGCCGTCAGTGTTGAAACGACATAGATCTGAGTGTCGTCCTGCATTGATTGCTTGTGATAGGACACATTTTCACTGTGTATCAACTGATCTAACGCAGCAGCATATAAAAGTTAGGAAGGCCAAGTTACAGGAAAGATCTATGGAGAGGCGAGCCAGCTAACAAATAAAAAGTTGCATAGTGCCGCTGAAAAAAATTACATCTTAAATTCAGTTAAAAAGTGATTCATTTAAGTAGTATTTATCTTGATTTGAATAGATTTTGACAGAACAAGTACGTTTTGTTATTATTTCAAGAAAATGCTCATTTTTTGCTTATTTTCAGTAAAACAAAATATTTTTGCTCATTCCATTGGCAATTGCGCATTAAGGTAGTCAAAATAAACTCAAAACAAGAGAAATACGACTTAGTTCAAGCACTTTTTCACTTTCCAGTGTGTGTATATATACATATATATATATATATATAAAATCATAATCATTTCACTGCCTGGTCTTGGATAAAGTTAGTAGTCAGAGTGGCTTCTTAAAGATAAAATGATAGAAAACAACAGCGCTTTGCAATGAACCGCTCAAACTGAACTGTATATTTTTAGTTTTAATCGTGACATGAAGGTGACGCTGTTCCCGGCTGGTGGTAATGCACTTTTCTGTCAGAAAGCCTGGATGGGAAAGTCATGGCGCACTGAGAAATCTATACTCGACAGGTGGAAATTCAAACATATCCAGAACATATTTCAGCCCAGTACTTTCTGCTTTTGCCGTTTGATCAAAGAAGAAGAATTGTCTCAGTTTTTCAGATTAAAAACAACTCTTCCCGGTTTCACCTGCCGACATGCCCACACGCTCCAATTACACCTTCTGTACAAACAACAGCCACATCCATCTCTTTACATCTCCTCTCTCTCATCATCCCTCACATCCCTTCTCTCTTTGTTGTTCTTCCTACTTTCTCTCCTATTTCTCCTTCTCGCTCCCTCTCTCCCCACCTCTCTGTTCTCTCTCTTCACTATTCTCTCACCTTTCTCCTGTTCTTTCTGTCTCTCCTTCTTTCTGCTATTTGTCTCTCCTTTCATCTGTTCTCTCTCCTTTCCGCTCTTCCCCTCTCACTCCTTCTCTGCTCTTTCTCTGTCTCTTTAAGTCGGCTCTTTCTCCTTCTCCCTCTCCTTTCTGCTCTCTCTCTCTCTCTCTCCCTTTTTTGTTCTCTCTCCTTTCTGCTCTTCCCCTCTCTCTCCTTTATCTCTTTCTCTGTCTGTTCTTTCTCCTTCTCTCTCCTTCTTTCTGCTCTCTTTTTCCTTTATTTTCTCCCACTCTCCTTCTCTCTGCTCTTTCGTTCTCTCTGTCCTTCTCAAAGTCTCCCTCTCTTTCTGTTTGCGCTCTGTTTTCACTCTCTTTTTCCTTGTCTATTCCCTCCCTCGCGCTCTCATTCTTTCAGCTTTTTGCTCTTTCTCTCTCCTTCTCTCTGCTTTTTGTTTCACTCTTCTTGTCTCTTCGTTCTCCCTCTTCTTTCTGCTCTCTCTGCTTTCTTTTCTCCCCTTCTACCTCCTTGTTAATTTTTTTTCAGCTATTTCTCTCTCTCTTTCTCTACGTTCTCCCTCTCTCTCTGTTTTCTCTTCCTTAATTTTGCTCATTCTCTCTATCAATATCCATCCCTCCTCCTCTCCTGTCGTTTTGCTCTCTTCCCCTCTCACCATCTCCATCTTTTGCTTTCTCCCTCCCTCCCACCCAGCTATCACTCGTTTCTTGACCTCTCCCTCTTGATCTCTCTCACTCGCTCCCCTTCCCTCTCTCCACTTCCTCTTTCACCTCCTCAAGGGGACTGCAGAGAAATGGAATTGCTCTGTTCTTGCTTTAGCCTACATCCGCCTGGCTCCCCCTCTCCCCCTCTCCCTCTCCGTCTCCCCCCCCTCTCCGTCTCTCCCCCTCTCCCTCGTTCCCCTCGTACACACCATGACACTCAGAGTAATTAAATATGAGTCGGCACGTGCAGCTCTCCCATGAACCGGCCCCCCCACCAGGCTCTGTGCGTGAGCGAGGGAGGGAGGGAGGGAGGATGTCTATGCGGAGGAAAACATCTCACTTCATCTGAGGAGCGAGGGAGATGAGCTATAGGAGAGTGAAGCAGAGACAAAAAAGCACGACAATAAAGGCTGGTGATGAAAGAGTCGAGTGATCTGTGTGCGAAGAGCAAAGTACATTTGTTTTTGGTCAGTTGCAAGTACAATATTAGTATTCTGAAAAACATTAGTCAGACAATATTGCGTCAGTCCAACAGAAATGTGTTAAAACGTGTCTTTAAACGTGTTGGCTTCAGACAAATGTGTAACGTCTAAAATGAATCACAAAAGTACAGAAATATTTGAAACAATTTTCCATTTTCATATTTATTGTATTTATTGTATTTATTATATTTAGTGTATTTATTATATTTATTATATTTATTCTAGCTCTTTTCGTAGCTTTTAAAATATATATATATATACAGTATATATATTTTTTTACTATTAATGACATATTGAATTTTTTTTTTATATACCTTCAAAACAACATTCATCAATAAACAAATCAACAACAACATGATTATGACCAGGTGTAGGCAGGAGGTAAACGTTGGTTATGTCTGTGTGCATTAAATCAAACACGTTATGCTTTTTTTTTAATGTCAGTTCAACACTATGACTAAATAAATCATACTTTTGAATGTTGCTCGCTGTGAACGTCAATGTCGATCTAAAACAACCTAAAAATAGAAAACAGGTTCATGTATTTCTTGCCTCTTCGTCGTGGTATTTCACTGTAACGAGATGCAGCTTTTCATGCACAGCATGTTCAACATTTCTTAACCCTGTGCGTGCGACCTGTGCAGAGCTGTGGTCGGGGATGTGGGCAGGGCTTTCTGAGCACTCAAGAGACATATTCTATAAGATTGCTTGTCTGTAAAGCTGTTACTATTGCACTGTTTCCTGGTGAAAGGTGCGTCATCTTTAATTGCGTTGCCGGGAAAAGTTCCACAGGTTCCACAGCGCCATCGAGGGAAGGGACAATAAACAACAGTATCGAAATAATCAATTATACCACCAGACTTTGCTGAAAAAAATCTGTAACTGTGGATTTTATTAATAATATTAACATTTAAATATTGATATCCATAACATGTTTAAACTCTCAGCTATTTTTATTATTATTGTGATATTATTGCAATTATTTTGGCCACAAAGACTGCTAGGCAAACATCGTCCACACCGTCCCATGTGCAGTCACCTTCTTGGTACCATGGCAACAGCTTTATTGTGGGACATTCCGGGCAAAAACAATGATATCTCTGTGAAGAAAAGCAGCAGAAAAATGATCCTCAAACCAAATGGGAAAATAAACACCAGCTACTTAAAGTGAGTGACGTATGACAGGTTTTTACAATTTTCTAATTTTGACTTTATTTGGTGTGTTTATAGCTGTTGTACAAATAAATTATAGTTTTACACTAATCGAGCAGGTATTTGTGGAGAAAATGGCGAAAAATTAGTAGAAAATTACAGGAAGTGACATCACATCAAGGACCACTCATTCCAGTCAAATGTTCTGCTGTGATGTCATAAATTACAAACAGGAAGTGAAATTATAAACCTTAAAAATGTGCTATTCTGTGATAATATTTGTATAATTTTTTTGAAAAATTCAAAATATATTTATCTTAACTGCATTTTAGCTCAATGAGTCGTCCAACCTGTAGGGGGCACTTTAAGTTTGCAATAGTTTCAACAGAATCCTCCTTATTTTGCACAATGTAAATAACAATTTTCAGACAATATTTTACCAATGCATCAGAAATGTGCTAAAATGTGCCTGTAAATGTCTTAATTGAGGTTCAAGTATCGCACAAAACAATATTACTCCCAAAAAGCACAGAAGTATCACTTTATACCCTCGTTTGAGCGATTACACTAGAAATGTCTGTTAACGTTTTATTTAAAGCAGAACTAAGTAACATTTTCACCTTACTGAACGTCTTTGTACGTCCTTGTGATTGTTAAATATGTATTTTCGGGGCGTTTGAAGTGTCCGTGGTCGCCCCCTGCTGTCTGACATTTGCCAACATCAACCCGAAGTCAACTCTCCTGAGAAACCCTGGATCTTTTTTTATATTTGACAATGTTAAATGTTTTTGTATGTGATTATACCGTCTTATTATGATAAAGAAAGAAAAAAAAAAAAAAGTGAAAAGTTCGGTTTTAATTTTACAAAGCTCCAAAACAACAATTGCAATTAAAATGTATAGCTCTATAGCTCCCTCTTCTACTTAACTATATCTTGCCAAACCCTTCAGTCTGAACCGGTTTAGATGTTCTCGCGAACCCTCTTTGAACTCCTGCTGCCCCTTCCCCTCAGCATTCCCACTGCTTCCACGACAGTTTGGGAAATTCTAATACATTAAATATAGATCTGAGCCGGTCTGCCCGCGCGACGCCGCCAGCTACACTTTATGCGTTTGGATTATATTTTTTTTTTCCTTCTTCCTTGTGGATGGCATGTTTTCTGGCATGTGACACGTGTAAAAATGGAGGGAGGAGGGAGAGGAGAAGAGGCACTGACGGGGGAAAGATGTGTTTATAAGACCGAAATAGACGTAAGGAGGCCGAGGAGGAGGTGCATGAAGCAGAATGAGATGTAGAGAAATGGAGGATTGAGGAGTATAATGGGTTTGATGGAACGTAAAAAGCCTGGATAGTTGTGAGGAAAAAGAAGAACATGCAAACTACAGGCACCAGGAGACCAAGGTTCTCTACAGTTCTAATATTTGCTTGTTTCAGAGTCAGTTTTGTCCACTTCTTTAGTCTTTCTTTGGGTAAATTCTTGTTTAAAACTAATGACAGAAATGGTGTTGTCCAATTTTAGACCTGGTTTAGCCTTAATTTGGCCTTTGAATAGTCCTACTTTTGACCTGTTATAGATCTGGTGGTACTTAGAGAGACAACTTTTGGTCTTTCTTGGTTGGTACAAGGTGTAAAACGCTATTATTATTATTATTATTATTATTATTATGATTATTATTATTATTATTATACTAAGGATCAATGTCAGGAAAGCTAACGATGTTGCCAGGATTCAGCGACTCGCAACTGAAGGAAAAAAAAGCCAAAACCTGTGGAACATACTTAGAAAATACATGGAAACTGGTAAGTATTTCCTTTAGCTTAGCATTGCTTGTCCTTATCCTTATATTTTCTTGAAGCCATATCACAATTTTGATTTATTTGACCATTTATATTGCTTTGAATAAGTTAATAAAGTGACTTGCTTCTTCAGAATGTTCACACTTCATCATGACTGGTCAAATCCACCTGATGCTCACGCAAAGCCGGCGACCAGAAGCGTTTGTCACGATTTCACCAAAACAAAACGTCCACGTCGTCACAGGATCAGCTCACGATGAGCGCCGCATCTCCGTGTCACTCTCGTGTTTTGTTTTGCTGTGTTTTTCCCGGAGAACAGACATCTGAACAGAAGTGTGTCTGAAGCCGCCGGCACAGGACAGTCTCTGGTCTGGTTCTGGTGCCATGTGCTCGCCGGTGCTTGGCGTAGGCTGATTTTTTTGTGTTTCTACAATATATATACGCTGTGGCCCCGGGACACAGAGCTTTAACAGCCGCTCAGGACCAGCGCCTTCACTCCGGGACCAACGGCAGGTTCATAACACGCCGCGCGGTCAGGCTCGCACCACAAATGGGTTTTTATGCTGAGTTTACTCACTGCATCGAGTGTTTTCATGAAAAGGGCTGTTACAGTGATGCTGCTTTGACCTGCCGTTCCGAACATTCATTGCTGAACTGTTAAAACACGGTGTAGAGCTGGATAATATGGCAAAGAAAACCCACACGCAAAACTGACAGGGTTTTAACATAGAAATAGTCGCATTTCTTCGTTCAAAGTCTGAAGTCCAAGCCACATGTTTTTTCCCGACAGAGGATGTGTACGTTTCTAGAGTCTTTTGCTTGTAATCATTATCGTTATCTCAGTTTAATCAGGGAAAACAGTTAAGATTCATATCCCACGGTCCTTTATTTACACCTCGCAGACGCCCTGGGACGGATTGAATCGAGTCGTGGCGGCCAATCTGGAACGTAAACCTCGCCATACGCCGAACAATACTTTACTTATGATGGCGCCGTCGATTGACAGGCAGATTGAGCGATCACAGAAGCGCATGGCGAATTAACGGTTTGAAAGGAAGATAACTGAGAAACGGCACAGATTTTTGCAGAATCAACAAACGAAGGTCGGTAAATCTGAGGCAAAAACTGTTTTTAAAATGTATTTTGTTCCTAATGTTACGAGGAAAGTGCTGTGTTCCAGACCCTCCTGAATCCAAAACGAACACGAGCGACTGCGCAAAACCGTTTACATTGCGTTTAGCCTTTCAATCATTATCCCTTGGCTCCGTCCATGCTATAGCTGCAAGATTAAATCGCAATCGGATCGAAAACACTATTTAAATGGTCACAATTAGCAAAAAGCAAAGGCTGGACTGCTTCAAAGCGACATCATTTCCTGTACAAACAACAAAATATCCTGTCCCTGCATGTGTACAACCAGCTAATCCTGCAGTTTAGAGCGATACAAACGTTTTCCGAAAAGCACGTCACGTTGTAGAGTCACGATTATTGCAAGAAGAAACGGCGCGATTGAACGACTCACGACGATGGACAGAAAACGCGATACTTTTCCGATATAATGACCAGCTTTATGAAGTTATTGTGACGCACTGTACTGTTTTGGAGTACGAAATTTGCCTTTAAGATAGTCATAGTAATGTTTTTACAAGTGTACTGTGACTTCATTATCGATTAACTGAATAACCTTGACATCTTTACAGTCTTGCAGTTCATGTTTCTCTCAAATGTTGTTCCTCCTGGATGTGTTTGAAATGTCTGAATGAACTGAATTCAAATACAAATCTAGTTAAACTTCTTTTCTCTCCTCACTGGGGATGTCAAGATTATGTACAATCGTAAGAACCCAAAGATATTAATTGTGACAATTTTAGAAGCAAAATTAGTCTAAAAAAATTTTGCGTCGGTGTAATCCCTCATTCGTCCAAGAGTGCTCCACTGTAGAAAAAGATTCAGTTGTAGTCATCTGGAATCTGTTTAGAAAAATAAAACGTTTGGACTCTCATCCAAGAGTCATTCTCAATCTGTGAAAAGTCTGAGAACTCAGGTTTATATCCTACTCTGTGAAAGCCCTGCCCACAGGGCGGGAACCCTGATAATGGGCCATCGAAACCAAATGGGAGGGGCCTGTCCAGATGACTACAACTGGAAAAATGTCAAGAACTTTTTTTTTATCAGCTTGTTTTTGTTATATTTAACTTTATTTCGTCTTTTAGAAAGTTCAATTTTGTAAAGCTAGGATTGAAAGAAAATTAAACATTTCTAAATAAACAAAATAAAAAGGTAAGAACCAAAAAATATAATCGTGACAATTTTAGAAGCAAAATGTGTGCAAAAAAAGTCAAATAACTTAAAAAAAAAAATAATAATAATAATAATAATAATAATAATAATAATAATAATAATAATAATAATAATAATAATAAAATCTGGTTGTTATTGTCATATTTAACTTTATTTTGTCTTTCAGAAAGTTACATTTTGTAAAGCCAGGCTTGAAAGAAAATGAAAGATTTCGAAATAAACTAAAGGAATTTTTCACACCCTAGTCCAGGCTTCTTATCTCTCCTCACTGAGAGATTACGTATGTACAATCGTAAGAACCAAAAAATAATAATCATGGCAATTTTAGAAGCAAAATTTGTCCAAAAAATGTCAATAACTTTTTTTTAAATCAGGTTGTTTTTGTCGCCTTTATTTTGTCGTTAAATGTTGTAAATTCGGTCACAAACTTGAAGAACAGTCACATGACATGGCATTGTTCCTGCTCCTCACCATCAGCAGTGTACGGGCGGAGCGAGCCGTGACATCATCAAGAGACACACAACGCTCCGAGGCGACCAATTACCCGTGCTCCCGCGGGGGTCCGTGGGTTTGGAACTGGAAAAAGCGCATGACTCCGGTTCGGCTGAGGTGAAATCAGCTCGATGGGATTTCGTAAGCGACGCATCTGGGAGAAGCTTATTGGAATTTACTGGTAATGAACGGGCTTTGTCGAGAGGCAACCAGCTTTTCCCCTCCGGTCGAGATGGTCAAACGGAAAAATACAACGGAGCAAGATAAGATAATCGGCAGATATCGGGAGGATGTCACCGATATTGGTTAAAAGTCAGCAGATAATTGGCACCGGTGCTTGAATATTTTAACAGATTGATGAGACAAAATGGAATAAGAACAATTCGGTTGAAATATGTCTGTGTGTTTAACTCAATCGAGCAACAACTTATTTTATATACCAAATAATGACATTTAAAGCTAATTTGTGACTTTATTTCAACTTAATATAGATATGTAACGCTAAAAACATCATGCAGGATTGAGAGTTTTATATAGCTCGTGTTAAATATATCAAATGCAACCTAATTAAAGCGGTTTATACTGTGTCTTTGCCAATATTTAGATAGGCCACATTTTGTTTCAATATACCATTTATATTGATGATTTTTCAATATTTACCATTATGATCAGAGTTAGGACTATTACCCCCAGGCCACATTATCTTTTGTGTGTGATGCGGATGTAAATTACATCTGACGAAGCCCCATCGCCCTGTTTCATTGTGTGAAGAAATGTCAGTAATTCAGTAAACGTGGACCGATAAACACACTGAAATATGAAAAGAAGCTTGTCTTGTTTGTTTTAGCGTTATAAACCGGCAGTGAAGCGTGAAACGTCGCTCCTCATCACCGGGGTGATGGGAACAGAATAACATCCGGGCGATCATATTCCTTTTACGCTGTCACATCCTGACAAAGCCCCTCCATCCCAAACTTTGCACCAAAGAACTACTAGGTCCTCGGTTGTCACGGCAACGAGGTTGTACTGCCAAGACCTCTTTACAGTCAGTTTATATTATTACATTATATTATATTATTATTATTAATCCAGTTCAAATGTGGACGTCAAACGGATGCGGAGACATTTTTAAAGGATACGATCTTCGAGTGAAAACACATCTACAGGAAGTCTATTTCAGTCTGTTTTAGGTCAAAATTTGAGTCATTATTGCTTTACCCTTATTATAATCATATTTGTGAACATCAGAGTGTATTTCACGTTTACCACATGGTCACGGATCTAAACGTTTCGGAGGATTCTAGTCACATAAAACATATAATTATAACATTTGTAAATTAACGAGAATAAACTTGTAAATTAACGAGAATAAACACGGAAATTAACGAGAATAAACTTGTAGATTAACGAGAATAAAGTTGTAGTCAAAATGGCTTGGATGAGTTAACACAAGAGCCCACAATAGATATCAAACTTTATAATGCGGACCTTTCAGACACAAACAATCATTTCCCCCGTGCAGTGCCCCCATGTCCTTCTGATTAAGGGCCTGTGTGCTGAGCTCAGCTCCTGGGCACTGGGCAGGACCCTGACCGCGCTCAGAGCCACAGCCGCAGGTGAGGGAGTCTTGGACCATTTTCACCAATAATCTGCTCCCTCGACTTCGGCCGCTTCACCCTTCTACACTTTGTATAAAGTCACCGTTCATATGAGTTATTTGTGGGCATAGGTTTTACAACAGAGCACTACTGGCTTGTGGAGCCGTGCGCACTGCGCCAGAGGCCAGAGCTCCAGACCCTGTACCGCAGGTCTGGGGCCAGAGCTCCAGTTAATTAACACGTTTATTCTTGTTAATTTGCGAGTTTATTCTCGTAGTGCTCTGCATTTATTTTTATTTTTTGGGGTTGGCCCTTATACACGTCGTACCAAAGCCCCAGAAACATGACGCTGCGACTAAAGAGAGAACAGCTTTAGTCATTAAAACCTCCAAATACAAAAACAACAAGATATTCTCTTGTTTGCAGAGAGAATTATGTTAAAAAATACAGTTTAAAAAAATCATATGCCCATAGATTTGCATGTTGTAGTGTATTGGCTTAACACTAAAGGGTTCCATTCAGATCTAAAACCTGCCCACGGTCAGTCGGGCTCTTCTCTGGACTCTTGTGGGAAATAAAACCACGAAATAAAATTTTTGCCAAAGTGGAAAATAACCAAAGCTCCCGAGCCTGACCCTCAGAGGTGAATATATGTGGCTGAAATATTAAAGGTGACATGGGGTCCGAGATGGGAAAGACGGCTTTGTGGGCAGTAGATTCTCGTCAAAGCCATGGTGCTGTCTAGGGTGCTGTCCATGGTGCTGCGCATAGTTTTGGGTCAAGCATGGACCGGGCCAATGTCTGGTGTTTTTAATATCAAACCAGTCAAAATGATGGATTTGACATCTAATATCTGTTACTTTTTCTTATATACAACCAATATTACAACACTTTGCACTTTGGCACCAACTTTATAACTTTATTTATCTGTTTTTGTCATGGATTAGACCTGATTATTATTATTTTTAGATCTTGTTTGGCTCTGGTTAAGCCCACACGGTTTGGTCCTCTTTTGGTAGTCTTTAGTCTTTAGTCTTTAGTGCGCGAGTCATGTACTTGACCTGGTTCAGTCCTTGCTTAAACCTTGTCTGTACTAATTGGTCAGTTTAATTCACCAGTCTTGTGTAGGAGAGATGTCTTTGCAACAGAAGAGCTGATCAACTGTTTCAGCCCGCAGTCGTAGTGAAACGTCCCGTAGACACACGGATAATGACCTCCTCCTCCGTTTGAACGCCGTGCGTATTTCCTCTGACTTTCTTTTTAATATGAACAGCTTAGAACGGCTCCCGTGTGCCCATTTTAATCAGTGCAGCTTAACAAAGATATCAGATGACACATCAGGAAACATTATGAGGCAGAGGATTCAGAGTGGAGTACATTACACAAACCAGCCAGAACCTGACAAATACTACGGCATTCTAAGTCACAATCAAGAAAAAAGGAAAAAAGAAAATTTCAGTGTGATATTTGCTACAGAAAAATATCATGATAAATGCCATACTGCTTTATGCCACTGACACAACCCTGAATCTGGTTATTACTGGTAAATCCTTTTGCTGAATCATATAGATAGCACCCCGAAACCCTTATTTAATTGTATCTATTACAATTAGTGGAAGTTTCTTATTTGAGCAAAACTAAAATAATTTTAACTCATCTTAAAACTTGAAGTCACAAACCCATCGGCACCATTGAAATACATTCAAGAGTATGGTGCTGTCCATGGTGCTGCCCATGGTACAGGCCACGGTGCTGCCCATGGTGCTGCCCATGGTGCTGCCCATGGTGCTGCCCATGGTGCTGTCCATGGTGTTGCCCATGGTGCTGCACATGGTGCTGCCCATGGTACAGGCCACGGTGCTGCACATGGTGCTGCCCATGGTGCTGTCCATGGTGTTGCCCACGGTGCTGCACATGGTGCTGTCCATGGTGCTGCACATGGTGCTGTCCATGGTGCTGTCCATGGTGCTGTCCATGGTGCTGTCTGCGGCTCTAATGAGTTATGGAGAGGTAAGTGTGAAACTGCTCTCTGAAAACCCTGGAGTATAAATAAAGTAGAGGACAGCATGTTCACACTCAGCCAGGGTCTAATTTTAAAGTACAATTTCAATCTCAGTCCACCGCATACGTCTGAGGTAAATGTTTTATTCAATTCCTCAGCAATAGCAACGGTGACAGCTAAACCCTGAAACTAAAGTGATTTCACAGGCTTTCTTACAAACACATAATCAGACTGTAACATGAGACACTGGGTGAAAGTGGAGAGGCATTCAGCTGGTGTGGGCCACTGCGTTTAAGTGAAAGCAAAAACTGCTGGAGTGTTATATATCTTTGTGTTATATTATGCACAATGAGCCCCACAAGGACCACGGATGGAAATGAGCTGTTAAACTACAGTCTGGTACAAGCAGCTCAGCTTTTATGCTTACACTGTCCTAATAAATAAATACAAGTTTTTATTCGCAACTATAGCTGCACAGTTTTAGTGCTAATGATAAAGTCCTGGGCACGCCTGGACGTCTCTCAGTTTGTATCTCATCAGTTCTTTGACCTGCTGCGGACTGGGACACGTGTGGTCTGTTTTGGGGCAAAGTAGGGCTGGACAATATGGGGGGGAAAAAAGAATCACGATTGATCGACCTCGATGTTTTGTTTTTTTTGTCTTTCCAAAAAACAATGTAAATATGGCTTTTTGTAACGATGTAAAGAACATAAACTACACAGACTTTTAATCTGTGCCATTTCACACAAATAATATTCAAATGTCTTTCTCTCGATTCAAAAACCCACCCAAATAATGAGGGGCCGATTTCACATGACTGTTGACTGTTGATTCCTTGCACAGCCCTGGGGCAAAGACAAATTCAAATGTTTTTTTAAATGTATTTTTTAAATCGCACATGGTTTACTCTGTGCACGTTGTGGAAGGCAGAATACATTTATAGAAGTTGATATTGACTTGCGTGCTGCTGTGGTAGTGATATGTTGTAAGTATTTTTGTACATTTGCATTGTTTTGTGCTTTTTAAGACTAATGAATTGGGGGGAAAAGTATAATCAACTCTTATACAGCAGTAGCAACACTATTACTGTACAAGTTAACGACGACAGTACTTATTTTTCCTAATCTTTTCCCAAACCAAGCTCGTTTTTTGTTTGTTTTATTTTTCTCATGACACGCTTCAAATGTTCTGTACCATCTTGACCCGGAAGCATGGACGCACCGCACGCTGCACCGCTGCTGTCGCTGATGTCACCGAGTGGGCGGGCTGCCGGACATTACTCACCCCCCCCCCCGGGCGCCGAAGAGTCCGCGAACCCACCGCGACGCGAGACCTTTAGGGTCTGACGCACGCGTGGGAAATGTCAGCGCTTTTCAGTGGCTCATTCAGTTAGGAAAACACAATATGGAGACGCGGCGGTGGATGACGTACCACAAAAGTACAGTATCATTAGGACTTTCTTGGATCCTGATCACGATTATTGATCAGAAAAACATGGGGGCGGAGTCTGTGGGGCGGAGTCTGTGCGCCCGTGTGTCGATGACAGTTTGTTCTCGTGCCGGAAATGTGCCTTTTTTGAACAAACTGCAGCGTAAAAATGTAAACAGAAGAACAATTAACAATGAAACAACTCAAAATATGTCTATTTGTTTTACACAGTCAGAGAAATATATTTTATCATTATTTTTTGTTAAGTCTATTTTTATCTTACATTTTTTTTGATGTTTAAATATTAGCATTAGCAAATATTGTTAACAAGGAGCAGCAACAAGCTAAATATATGAAGAAAATAATCCATATCAAACCATCCCTGATCATTATTTTATCACAATTATTTTAACTAGTTGATGCTCGGTTGGGTAAATCCCGCTTTTCACGCAAAGATAGAGTTTTTTGAGCAAAGTTCGGCATCAAAATATGGTGAAGCGTGAGTGAAAAGAGCATGTCGTCACAGGGATCGGATCACACTTTGGCTTACATCACCCACAGCAGCGATCACAATTTAAAGATTATTCACGATTATTGCGATTGTTGACGAAACAACAGCGAAATCTTAAATTTTCTTTAGTTCTCGTGGTCTAAAACGTCACTGTTCCTCCAGTTTGTGACCGACTTTACGGAATTGAACTTTCTGAAAGACAAAAAAAAGTAAAATTTGACAAAAACAGCCTGATTAAAAACAGTTATTAACATTTTAGATCTATTTTTGGGATGCTAGATTGAACTAAAAAAGACTTAATTTTGCTTCTGAAACTGTCACAATTGTTATGTTTTGGTTCTGATGATTATATTGTGACCAAAATAATCATGATTATCTAATTGCATATCACAAATGGAAAATAAAATGACTTTTATTTTTCCCTTATTGTTACTCTTTCTCCACAAACTGCATGTTCTGCACTTTCATCTCTTCCAGGAACTCAAGAAACTCCATTTATGTCTCTCAGTGGCACTAAACGCCTCATCGTCCCTTCATTCTTCACGCAGAACAAACAATACAATCCGAGTTCCAGTCCGTTACGAAGGCACCGCCTGATCGAGAGACCTGAGAGCCGGTGAAAAGGAACAAGCTGTGACATTTCTGTACAAACTAAACAGAAGAAAATTGAATCATGTAGAGCTGAAATTAGTAAAGAATTGTGTGAGGAGAAGAAGAGTGCGCGCGCAGACTGCACCACTGTCCGGCTCGTGACCAGAATCCACAAAATGATGATCCGTTTATGCACACAAAAAATATGTATAACCAGTATGTTTTTAACAATGTCCACCATGTAGTTTGAATGTCTGGTAGTTAAGTAGGTATACAGATTGTTAAGTATTATTATTATGTTATTATTATGTATTTGAAATGGTTATAAAAGAAGCCAAGACTAAACAAGGTAAGATTCAGGGTAAAGAAAACATGGAATTGAAAATTAATTGACGACCAATTATAGTAAAAGACACCAAAGAGTGGGTGGAGGGGGAAAAGAACAGCATGATCATCTTTAAATACAAACAAATGATAATAAAAAAGAGCAAAGAAACTAAGAAACACCAGCACTAGAGCAGAAGTGGATCGTCTGGACTTAAAATGTGTAATAACTGACTTTAGAAAATAAGAAAATCTACAATAAAGCAACATCAATTCTGAAAACTGACTTCTGGTAACCAGGAGTTCACAAATGAAACGACAAATGTGGACATTTTACGCCAAAAATAGGGCAATATTTGAGCAGCACCATATTGTTAATCGTTGTAATTTGCCTGTAAAAAAAAATGTCGATATTATTTTAAGATTATTGAAATATTCTAATATACTTTTTGACACATCATTTCAGATATCTTCAAACAAATGTCGCAGAGCACCCGCGAAGAAGAAGTCTCGATCTCAATGGGTTTGATACCTGGTTAGATAAAGTTTAAATGAATAAAAGAATGAATGAATAAATGAACAAATGAATAAATATGTTCATGACTTAATGTAGTCAAACACTTCCAAAATAAAAACGTAACAAATATGAGACTGAATCAAGACTAAAAATTGCCAATAAAATCAAAATTCAATATTTTTCTTCTTAAAACCTTAGAGTTATCGCGATATTTTGCCAATATTCAAACATTATCCAACATGCGCGGTATATCCTGCAGCCCTAAGCGACATTCTGGGGAAAAATTGTAAATAAAAAGTAGTTATAAAGTCAAGTTCGATCTTCAAACTCCCAACACCATCTAATAAATGGACCTGAAGGGAATTCTGGCAACAAACACACGCATAAACCACGCTAAGCCAACACATTTCACGCGGAACGATGAAAATATCGTATATTTTAGAGATGTTTTACTCACCGAACTTTCGCTGCCACGGAAGAAATCGCGTCACTCCTCAGACTCTTTCTTTTGGACGCCGCAGTTCCCATGCTGATGCGCACACGACCCACGAGTGAACACCATGCCACTTTCGGACACAATTGGCACCCCTCCACGCGCCAAAACAAAGTCAACCCAAAAACGATCACAGAAAGTCCGTGCACGGGGGCGGTTCGGCAGGGGGGGTCGTCCGCGGGCGGCGCCGGTCCCGGTTACATCGTGGACAGCTGTAGCTCCGTGAGATGCTCGGCCCGTGTGTGCGCGCTGTGCCGCTGGCGCGCGCTCCACGTCCGTGTGAGGAAGCCGTGGAAGGAAGCCGTGACCGTATATGGGGGGGAAAGGGGGAGGGGCGTGAAGAGGAGAGCGTGCGTGGTTCTGTTGGAAGGTGTTTCTTGTAGAGGTGTGGAGGTGTGGAGACAGAGAAGGGAAGACAGAGAGAACACAGGGATGCAACACAGGACTTAACACAGAAACGTAACACTCTGTAGGACTGTATGAAAGGGAAACAAGCGTTTTCAGACTCAGAAAGTTCTAAGGAACAAAATCAGAAAAGGTTTATTGCCATTGTCAATGAACAGAATTCACAAACATAGGAACTTGTTTTTTCTGTGTTAAGGTGCAACATACAACAAAATCAACATATATGAAATTAAAAAGGGCATACATTAAAGAAATCAATTTCAATTTACCATGGGAGACCACGAGTCCACAATAAAGATATATAGCTATCTATTTATCTATCTATCTATCTATATATTTATCTATATATATTTATCTACATATTCATCTAGCTATATTTTTATCCATCTATATATTTATCTATCTATTTATCTATTTATACATCTATCTATTTATCCATCTATTTATTTATCTATTTATACATCTATCTATTTATCCATCTATTTATCTATCTATCTATATATCTATCTATATATATTTATCTATATATATTTATCTATATATTCATCTAGCTATATGTCTATCCATCTATATATTTATCTATCTATTTATCCAACTATTTATCTAGCTATCTATTTATCCATCTATTTATCCATCTATCTATATATTTATCCATCTATTAATCTATGTATTTATATATCTATTTATACATCTATCTGTCTATTCATCTATTTATTTATGTATTCATAAAAAAAAACATTAATCTAAACATTATGCTTTCTGTTCGTTTCACCGTTCGTTAAGCATTTCCTCATCACCGATCAGAGAAACACAAATCGCACGTGCATTATTGAGTTTTCTATATTTCTCACTGACACTGTGCCGTTTGAAGCCCAAAAAGTGTGTGATAAATATCGCAGTGTATTTTAGGAAAGTAACTGTATTCTGAAAAGCGCCAAAAGAAAGACTAACAGTCACTAAAATGACTTCTCTGAATACATATTTGAGCCAGATGCTTTTCGTCACTTCAAAACACTGAGCACAAAACACTGAACAGTCACTGAATTAATCATTACCACTGATGATATATACGATGATTATTCGTTATGCCGCTGCACCGATGTTTGTGTCTGATCAGGCATAAATCTCGTCACATAATAACCCCGACGTGATCAACCACAATCCGTCGGCTTCGCACCTGTCGGCGGATTTGTCCACATAACTTTAATTCGAGACACGTGAATAATAAATGGTCCTTGTCTGCAGCCGAGCCCGGGCGCCGCATCGTTCGTTTAGCATGCAAATATCAAAATGTCTCACGAAAATCCAGCGCACCTCGTCCGCTTTCGTCTGGCCCGTTTGCGTGAGAGAAACGCTGTGATGGTTATGGAAACAGCAACGCGACAAGCCTCAGGTCGAATGACACTCCCATTGATTATGACAATAAAAGTGTGTGACGTTCGGAAACCCAATAAAAGCTGGGAATCCGTAGAGCGGCTTTCGGAAGGTTCTAAACTGTGCGTTGTTCGAGCAAAAGATGGAATTTTTCAGGTGGTTCTCCGAAATTATTGTCTTAAATTTGTGGACGGATGAGTGTGTGTAATTTAAAAACAAAAACTTTCTAGGCTTATGCTCAAGCAACTGTTCTTTTACTTTCCCTGCTCCATGTGCCCGTTTCTTGCCGACAGTCGTCAAACTTCAGCTGCCAAAAAAACTGGACGAGACTCTCAAAGAAGTTTGTGAAATATATGTGTGAGAACCGGCCGCTATAGCTGGAAACTGCTCGAAAATGCCCCGAGTTCTGCTCATTATACATCTTCTTGACGCAATAGAGTCTTGGCTTTTTGGAAAATTACAGTAATTGCCCTTCGCAGCGCGTTAGAAAAGCATGGGACTGGCCTTCAAATTGGTTTCAAATGACTTTACAACATCATAGGGAGTTCCTTCTTTAAACCACACCTGATTTCTCTGTAGATGAAAGATTTGTTGAATATAAAGTCAATTGAATTCACATTTTAGTCTTTTTTTGGGAGTTAGTCCTTGTTTAGAACTAATATAGCACTACTGTTGTTGTATTTTAGACGTGGTTTAGCCTTAGTTTGGACCTGGGATAGTCCTATAGTCACATATTTTAATAGGTGGCACTTGGTATAATTAGTTAGAGAACCAGCGATCAGGTTGTGTTGTTATTTCTGCAGAAATTGTATTATGGGGAAAAATACAGGGGGAGCATTTCTCAAAAATAATTAAATAGCCCGTCGGTTTAGTGTTATCTCTTGTGCCTGCGTCTCTGATCAGGCCTGTTGCTATCTTTCACGGCTTTTCAGGCACTTTAAGGTTGAAAGTAGCTCCCGGTCGTGTTGTGAGTGGAGAAGGAATAGTATGTATCGAAATGTGTCGCTGTATTCTACGCGCTAACGTCACGTCAAAGCGTACGCTACTCACAGGGAAATACTTGGAGAAATCGTACTTTGGCACAATCAGAAATATCATACTAAGATGAATAAAGCATTTTTTCATCCCGCTTGACTTTATGTATCTGGGTCATACAACTCCTGCCATGGAAACAATAGAGTGATACTGCAGGAGTTTACTTTTGGCAGTAAAGGGGAAAAGCTGTCACAAAGAAATAGATGTCACAGAATAAACAATCAAGGACGGGGCTCGAATAACAATGGGTATTTATAAAATGTCCGTCAATTTGAATTGGACATAATTTACTAATCATTGGCAAAAGATTTTGGGAAAAGTTGAAAGGACAAATATTATACATTATTTGTAAAGTTATTGGCCTTTAAACATGCTCTCGAGTACTTTTAACTTGCCATCTCATGTTTTAGAACTAAAAAGGAATTGTTTAGAAAAAACAGAATTACTTTATGTCACTCTAGCGTCTGGCTCCATCTACGGGCTGCAGATTGAATTACAATAGGTGAGATAAAAAAAATGCTAGCTTGCCTCCGACATGCTAATGCAGGCGAGCAGTTGTAATGATCCTGATATGAGGCAGAAATGACTTAAAAATACTGCAGAAAATCTCGGAGCTCGACATATGATGCAACAAAACTGGAAAATTAAGAAAGGGAGTTTTTGACGCTCGGAGGGAAAAGGACTGAGATCATTAAACAATGAAGCTCCAGGCATGTTTTATCAAAAAAGTAAGTAAGTAAGTTTAATATGAATTAACAATAATATAACAAATAATAAAAAGGCTCCTATTTTATGTGTGGTAAAAGTGAAAACAACAGTGCAACAGTCTGTGTTGGAACGGGCCTCAGATGTGTTACTACTTACTGATCATATCAATAGACATCAAAGGGAAGCCTGATCAATGTTCATAGTTACCATGGTAACTGGAGTATATGAAATTCAGATTGATGACATGTTGAAATCATTCTAATTTAAACTCTACAGCATGGAGTCAGCAGTGCCTGTGTGCACTGTCCACGGTGCTGAAAATATCATCCACAATCAGGCTAGTTACTGCTACTGTTACTTACTACTAGCTTCTTCTTAGTTTTCAGTTTTTATTAAACAACCATCAGTTTGCATGTTTAAAACTTCACAACAGCAGTTGCCTCAAAAGGCGACAGAGAGAACAGATCAAACAATGTTCATAGGAAATTAGCAAATGTCCCAGCATCCCGTGTCCTTAGACAAATGTCCCAGCATCCCGTGTCCTTAGACAAATGTCCCAGCATCCCGTATCCTTAGACAAATGTCCCAACGTCCCCTGTCCTTAGACAAATGTCCCAGCATCCCCTGTCCTTAGACAAATGTCCCAACGTCCCCTGTCCTTAGACAAATGTCCCAGCATCCCCTGTCCTTAGACCCTCCTTCTTGGCAAAGTAAAACTACAAACCCTCTTTTGGATAAAGTGTAAACCTCGAGGAGTTCCACAGTGAAGGAGAGATTGGACTCCTTGGGACGGACAAGCGGACGTGCTTCAATTTGCAGATATTCTGTTGAGCCGGGCCCACTCAGGAGGAGAACTAGTTCTTTGAGGCAGATGAAGAATCATTCATCTGGAGTAGAAACTGTTTCTCCATGCAGTTGAGAAGCATCTGGAGCCACAGGTCATCATGTGCTTGAAACAAGAAGGAGAAAAACATGTGAATAGGAATGAGCAGGTTACAAGTGAAATAAAATATACAATATTGTTGATAGTAAAAGTTGTCAGAAGCAGACGATTGTGCCATAGCTCCCCAGCATAGTCGCTCCTAGGGCAGCGTAGCTGGGAAACTGGGAAACTGACCAGGAGCTGACACAGGAGTTGGTAGCTAAACGCTCGACCTCCGACTGTGCTTTTAGAGACTCTTGGGACCACCAGAAGTCCAGCATTTTGAGAGAAGTGCTTTGTTTTTTATCACTCTGTATGTTTACACACTTTTGGAATCAACATCTTCACTTATTTTTTTCAGTTAATAATCAGAGCCAAGGGTGTGCTGTCCAGGGTGCTGAACCCCCTACCTACAATCAAGTATACTTCAAATACCTCTGTTGGGCCAATCAAAGAGAATACTGTCCCCTTACCTGACCTTTTTCCTCTCCGAGATGTCCTGGCCGCTGTGGGCTGGTGTTGGACAGAGTTTGGTGCAATTCAGAACGGGAGAGATGTGAGAGGACAAACTGGCCCTGGAGCTACAGCAGGGGGCCCTAAAGTTGTCAACACAACCAGATAATGTATCTTAAAAAACACCATTTCATGATCTATTTGTTTGAATTCAGTGCTTTAACACAGTGTGAAGTCTGCAGCCATTCTTATTTTATTGGAACATTTCAAAAGGAAAAAGATCACATATTCTTTAGAAATGAGAGTAGATTATTCTTGGGGCCCAAAGGCACTTCGGGTTGATAAATATTTTTGCACTGTGTTTTGTATATAATATTGAGTATACTTAAATCTGCAATATCATTGATTTTGAATACTTTAATTAGACAAATAATGGGTTAGATGGGTCTCGTTCACGACTGTTGGTTGTATATATAATTTACACATTGACCCCCACATTTCTGCACAGTAGGTCAAAGATGGAACAATTATTGCGTTGTATAATGTTAATCATTCTTTACTATCTAGTGAAAACTTTACTTCAACGCAATGGCTTTGGATACTTTTCCTTTAATTGTCCAATTAATGCTAGATTTCCAGCTCAGATCTTGATGACTAAAAAAATTTGGTTTCTATTACTTTTTGAATCTCTACCGTCTCTATTTCCATCAAATCTTTATAAAATAGATATTGAATTAATATTGAGAATTAATCCATTTAAATCAAATCATTGTTTTACTTTTTGGAGCTCTTCATTTACTATATATGTAACCTCTTGACTGACGACATCACCACCTCCCCTTTGTGATCACCGCAGTTACAACTGTCACTGCTGCTCAACAACTACTACTGCTGCTGCTGCTACTACTACTACTATTACTGCTGCTGCTGCTACTACTACTGCTGCTGCTGCTGCTGCTGCTACTACTATTACTGCTGCTGCTGCTACTACTACTACTACTGCTGCTGCTGCTGCTACTACTATTACTTACTATTACTACTGCTGCTCTGCTGCGCACTACTTATTACTGCTGCTTGCTGCTGCTGCTACTACTATATTAGTCTGCTGCATACTACGCTTCTTGCTGCTACTACTATTAGGCTGCTGCTGCTGCTGCTCACACTATACGCTGGCCTGCCGCCTCTTTACCTCGCTATCTACTATCGCTGCTACACTACTGCTGCTGCTGCTGTACTACTACTACTACCTATTACTGCTGCTGCTGCTACTACCATTACGCGCTGCTGCTGCTGCTACTACTACTACTATTATCTGCTGCTACTTACTACTGCTGGCTGCTGCTTGGCTACTACTCTTATTACTGCTGCTATACTACTACTGCTGCTGCTTCTACTACTACTACTATTACTGCTGCTGCTGCCTGCTAACTACTACTTGTTACTGCTGCAACTACTACTGCTGCTGCTCTACTACTACTACTATTACTGCTGCTGCTGCTGCTACTGCTGCTGCTACTACTACTACTATTACTGCTGCTGCTGCTGCCTGCTACTGCTTACTGCTAGTACTACTACTATTACTCGCTGCTGCTTGCTACTACTACTGGACTGCTGCGCTTGCTGCTGGCTCTAGCTTATGATTTACTGCGTGCTTTCTACTGCTAGCTGCGTAATATGTACTACACTCTACTGACTGCTTGCTACTACGTATGCTGCTAACTGCTGCTGCTGTGACTTACTGCTGCGGGCTCACTATACTAATACGCGGCTGCTGCTGCTGGCTGCTACTCGCTGCCTGCTACTACATGCAACTTACATTACTGCTCTACTGCTGCTGCTTGCTGTACTGCTGCTACTGCTGCTGCTGCTACTACTGCTACTGCTCTGGCACTACTACTACATGACTACTTGGCTGCTGCTGCTACTACTACTGCTAACTGCTACACTACTGCTACTGCTACTATGCACTACTCTACTACCTTACTTGCGCTGCTGCTGCGCTTGCACTACTGCTTACTACTACTACTAAATACTACTAACTGCTGCGCTGCTGCTGCTACTACTACTATTACGCTGCTATACTACTGCTCTGCTGCTAACTACTATACTACTTGATTATGCTGCTACACTACTAGCTTGCTGTACTACTACTAATTACTATTACTGCTGCTTGCTGCTACTGCTGCTACTGCTGCGCTACTACTACTACTATTACTGCTGCGCTACTGCTGCTGCTGCTGTGCTACTAATATGCTGCTGCTGCTGTGCTGCTACTATATTCTGTGTGTGTTCTATCTATGTGTGCTGCTGCTACTATATTGCTGCTGCTGCTGCTGCTACTACTATGTGCTGCTGCTGCTACCTACTATTGATGTGCTGCTGCTGCTGTATATACTATTACTGTGCTGTGCTCTACTTTTATGTGGTGCTTGCTTACTATTATGCGCTACTACTACTACTATTACTGCTGCTACTGCTGCTGCTAGTACTACTACTATTACT
>BJKM01000106.1:1890000-1995000 GCA_015082035.1 Chaenogobius annularis
GCTCATACACAGATCAATCCGGCTTCTGGGATAACATTGGGATACAATGACAAATGGCTTTGAGGAGAGAAAGAGCGAGCGTTTTGGAAGACAAAACTACAGGAGGAGCAGCAAATGTCCTTCCAGAAGAATCTCTACTCTAAAAATCGATTCATGACCTCGTTTTGTGAGCCAGGTCACCTCGTCCTCGTCCTCTCAGCCTACTTTCACTTAAATAATACTGGCACTCCTGATACGATTTGTGGTGGTGTTAGTAATTGTGTTATGTAGTTTTGGAGACTTTCTGAAGAGCAATTCTCCAGAAGTGATTTATAGAGACTGTTTGGCCACTGGACAAGCACAATACATGTAAATTATTGCATTGAATCTGTAATATTTCATTGTCTGTATTTCTCAGATTTCATTTCAATTAATATAGGCTGGAATAAGAGAGATTTCAAAGAGATTTGTGTGTATAATTCTTTTTTTTTTCTTTTAAAAAAAAAAATCAAGGCAGGTTTTATCATTTAACATTTATAAGACACAAACAGTACAACCAAAAGTCACTTTTCTTACACTGCCAACATAACCTACTTTTCTAGGCTGGTATTGATCTTAAAAGCCTTTTTCCCGCATGTTCCTTCACGCTTTTATTTCACAGAGGCCCATTGAAGTGACTGACGTGCGAGCAGATCTACAGGGAAACCCTCCAGGCTCCAGTGGGCGGGGCCAGGGCAGCTCATCCATCCTGAAGAAGTGGCAGGTGTTGACTCGTTGACCTGGTTGGACGTGCGGTGCGCTGTAACAAGTCAGTGATAACATTACAATAGATTTTAGACAAAGGAGTTTAAAAAAATGACCTTGAGTTCGACAGTGTGGCTCGCTAGTTACAGTGAGAACCCAAAGGTCAGCAGTTCAGCCATCTTAATTATGTTTGAATGAGGTATGTACATGAATGATTGGTGATCGGATGTCGCTTCTCTCCGTCCACCCCAGGGCAGCAGCTGTGCCGAGTGAAGGAACTATGTGTCCGGAAAATGAACCGTCCAGACCAACATCAGTGACTCCCGTAATAATGTGATTGCCCAATACCACAAACTGATAACGATTGTTTCCTTCTCCAACCGTTGCCCCGGCTGCACTGGGCCGTGGGATCCGGAAGCAAATATATGAGTTAAAAATATCAAATATACGTGTTTTTTTTTGTGCTAATCTGCATGTTTAAATCTGCGTGTTTTCCTTTTTTATTCCCTTCATCTACAAGTGGCCCTAACATGCCTTCATACAGTCGGCTAGCTGTCCTGCCCGGGCTGTAACGCGCCATCGCTGCTTCACTGGCTGGTGCAGCGTTGTCCTGACGCTGCTGCTGTTCGTGCCGCGCGAGTGCACGTTCTCCTGTCAGAGCCCCGGAGCGTCGGAGAACACCTGCTGGACATGAGCGGAGAGGTAAACTCAACAAACCTATGAGAACATTATAATTTACGTAAAGGCCACGCTAATGTTTATGTTTCGTCGAAAGAGATGGCGACTGCTGTTTTAATTGTGTTTTATATTTTCATTCTCTTTGTCAGTGTTTGTCATGTTTGATTGTTGATTAGATAAGAATGTAGCATTTCTTATTTTGAGTAAACGTTTTCCGTATGTTACTTTATTTAGATTATCTGTGAATGCGCAGCACGGAGCTTTGCCTTTCACTGTGAGCACCGCAGCCGACCAGCCGGATCCATTTCAGTCCTAAACATTTTAAAACAAAACCTTGTTGTATTTCAATTTATTCATTTTCTCTGTGTGTGTGTATGTGTGTGTGTGATAGAATCCATTAATTGTTATTTCCGACTCTTGCCTTTTATTTACCCGCTCATCTGCGACCCTAAACTCAAGATTTAAAAGGTCAAATTACACACTTTGTCAGCAGCCACTTTGTCACATGAGCCTGAATGTGTGAAGTGTGCACAGTGCAACACAACACACTGTCCAGCCCCCTGCAGCCTTTCATTCTACAGTCCAAAGTCTGGACCCCACGATAAGCCGCTGCTGCTGCTGCTGCTGCTTAATGAACCTGGCAGAACAAAGAACCTAAAAATGAAAAAGTTCATGGATATCAGAGCTGTTTTGAAGCTCAGAGCGACACTCAACTGCAGAGAGCCCTCACAGTTTTGAAGCTGTAAATGTTTTTGCCCTTCTTAGATAAAAAGATCTTCTATGAGTGTTTTTGTCTCATAATCTGAGGATGCAGGGGAAAGGGGGGGGGCTCCAGGGGGTCGTTCAAGGCAGACCCACAACTGGGCACTCTGTCAGAAGTCCTCTGTTGGAGCAAGGGACACACAAACTCATTGTTTTTGGTGTACTTTGACAATCATGGTTATTATACGTTCACATTTTCACAGGGACGCACCTTTTGAAAGAAATATCCAAAGAACAATCGATTCATTTTAAGGCTAAACTCCTGAAAAATGATTCACCAAAGTTAGTTTGCTCCTGAGAGAAGATATCCAAGTATGTGGCTGTAATGTTCAATGTGGAGAGATTTATAATTACAGAAATGTTGACCCCACCGCAGGCAAAATTATATGCATTTTGGCTTTTTATAATGTTATATCTTTTTAAGGCCATTTACTCATCTATTAAACATTTACCATCCGATATAACATGACCAGTGACAGCCCCCTGTGGCCCCAGCTTGGCCCCTTCAGCCCCGTGTGGTCCCAGCACAACAGGATTAATACAGAGCTGTCAAAGTTTCTGTGGGTGACGTTACATAAGCAGAGCCCTTCACCCTCCTGCTAAACTCATCAGACGCGGGCGGCTGATTCCTGTGACAGCCCCACTCGCACTCGCGCAGGAGGCTCGGCCCGGAGCGCGTCTCTGATTGGGGGAAGTCGAAGGTTAGAGCGCTCAGCGTGTGGTAATTCGGCATGTAATGATGCACGGAAGAACGACGTGTAAATGAATTTGCTTTAAAGTTTTCGGGATGAATGTTAAACGCGGAGGTACTCGAGTTGCAAACAGTGAAAAAAGGAACTCCTTCTCTTTCTTTTAAACTCTTAAAAGCAGGGGATTTTTTTATGCGCACAACTTTAGAACAACTTTATCAGATGGCGAAGCAGGTGTGGAAAGCCCTCGCACAGCCCTGAGATTATTTCATTTAATTTGAATGTAATAATTTATTTCAAACATGTAGATAGCGCTCGGTAATGGTCAAATAAACAGTCATAAAACAGTTTTTAGTAACAGTATTCAGGCTGTAATGGCAAGATATTGACATAATATTCATACACAACACATGGATCACAGGTGCATTATAATCAACTTTAACCCTTATTATTCTTATTTAAGAATAATATTGCATAACGTTTGTTGAACTAATCCCTATGACAAACATATTAGTTTCATTTCAACATTTGCGGATCATAAAGGAAGAGATTTACACTAAATTAAAGGCCCCGCTCATGATCTGGAATTATGCCATCTTCAAATTCTACTTTCTCTGGCTTCTTTTGTTCCTGCATTTACTGGGAATAAACACGAGCGTAAACCTCACAGTGCCTGAGGCCGCGTTAGTCACAACAGCTCACACCGTGTTTTCAGGTGCCGCTTGCTGCCGCTTCTGTAAATTGCTGCCAAATGATCTCCGATTGGGGTAATGTGTGTGAGAACGGGCTCATCTAACGGTAATCACAAAGTAGCAGAGGAAAGAGGACACGGAATTGCGGTTTCTCACCATTGGCCGTTTGGTTCACGCGGGGCGAGTTATCAAACAGGAACGACACGTGCAATTTTCAGAACTTGAATGTGGTTTTGTTTCAGGTCCTGCATCATGCGCACAATGAGAATTTAACCGTGTTACAGAGCTCCTGCAGTCGTGGTCACGCTATCCCAGCATGCACCGCCGCGCTCCACTGGCAGAGATGGGGATTAGCAAACTTTATTGGAGAGAGATATTCAGAGATTTTTTTTGGATTTACAAACGATCACGAGCAGAAGAAAAGCAGAGGCTATTACCAGACTGACGAAGGATTTGAAAATTTGAAATATTTAGTTGATTTTTTTGACATTTTGATTCTGTAATGCCACTGTCTTTGTTATAAAAAGCTCTTTTTGTATGTGTATGTCTGAGTCTGTATAGGCCATAAAACAATTATGATTATTTGTTATACTTAACTAGTCACGATTAGTCGATTCATGATTTACACAGCAAGTTATTGTCATTTTTAATCATCCTTTTAGCAGATTTTGAAGAATTCTCTTGAAATGGGAAATGATATTCTTACTTTGCGTGTTTCACCAAAACGACTATTTAAACATGAATGAATTGTGTACAAATGTTTTTCGGCAATAATTTGGGTTTTCATTTGGGGAATGATTTACCCATTGTCTAACAAACGATTCACAATCTTATGTGTTGGCAATTCTAATTAAGGGATAGAAACGATCCCAAAAACACTGTTTGCATTACTGACTGTTCAATGAAATCACAAATTAAAATTAAAACACACAGTTTTGAGGTGGTTATTCCATTGGCGTGACATTTTAACACTTTAACTTATAATATTTTGTCAATTTTTTTTCTTCCAAATGTTTATTGGCACAACTAAAGTGACATAAAATAGATACATTGAAACTATTTCCAGCGTTCTATGTTCATAACTAGAAAAGATGTGGCTTCTGGAACAAACGTCACTGACACATTTATTGTCAACACAACATCAGCTCCATGAAGATGTGCGAAAAATGATTGCAATAGTAACACAATACAGTCTGCGGGAGTAAGATTTGGATTGTCCCCCCCAAAAAGTATGGATTTAGTCTGGTTAGTTGTGGTACCTTGTTTCTAGTCTTCAATTTCAACATAATTTATGTTCTGTAAATACATGACTTTCTTTCAAAAACATATGTGTTTTCTCCAGTGTTCTTTCTTACAGGCGGAAGAGGAAACGGTCAAGATGTCATCAGTAATTCATGTATGCATTTCATAACCTCATTTATGTTAGTAATGCCACATCTGACCTTTACCCAGCGCCGCGTGAGGCTCCCAAAGGCTGATCTGAGCCGGCGATCAATAAATACACTTATACAAGGCACGTGTCATTACAAAAGAACGAACATTGTGGAAAATAGTCACTCTGAAGAAAGTATTATTAATTTATTTTGGTCATTGTTTATTTATTATTTATGTATTCATTTATGTATTCATTTATTGTTCATTTATGTATTAATTTATTATTATTATATTTTTTTTAATAATACAAAATAAATAAAAATGGTGTCATAGTCTCAGTGATCCGAGGTGGTTAAAGTAAGAGTACCCTTCCTTCAACATAGTATTACGTGAGTAGAAGTTAAAAGTATTTCGGGAAACTACGGCTCAAGTAAGAGTAATTGTATGAAACTGTCTGCAGTTAACATCTGATTTTATTTGATTGATTTTAATTTCGCACACATAATTGTAACAGAATATAAAACATTTAAATAAAATACAGAATAAAGAAGTTTTTTTTTTTTTTTTTTTTTTGCATCATGTTGAAATGTATTTAATTCTACTCCCAAACATGTGATTTTTAAACAGAAGTTATCACATTATGCACAAAATCTGGTATTGATTATATTTGATTACTTTTATTTCTAATACATAATAATAACAAATTATAAAACATTGAAATAAAATACAGAATAAAAGAAGGGGGGAAAAGTTGACATGTTGAAAATGAGTAGGTGGAAGTATTTAATTCTACCTCAAATATGTGATTTTAAAACAGAAGTTAATGTAAATAAATAACAAGACATTAATTAAATGCACAAAACCTGGTATGATTCTACCGCGAGCTCCACCGTGCGCGAGAAACACGTTTGTTCTAATAATTCCCTACTGTCTTTGCTCACCCAACACATGTCAAGGTAAAAAAACAACAACAACAACAACAACAACAACAACCTTATTTTTCTTTATAAACAACTGTACTATAGCTACTTAAGGAAATGCCACTGAACCAGACCCACCTCAGCAGAGTACAGCACGTCCCAGGCCCTCGGCCCAACTGCAACGCCTTTATTAAACCGGGCCATTTGTCTCCGCTCCGCGAAAGTGCCATTTACCATCATTAACCATGTGAGGTAGTGTTTTAGTGGCAGACAGTCTGTAGTTGAGTCCTTGGTGACTTTCCCCCTGACACACTTCTGAAAGACCCTCACTGTAATTAATGTGGTTTCCTCCTCCTCTTCATCCTCCTCACTTTGAACTAACTGCTCATTTAGAAAGTAATCTAGATCAGACAGAGTGTATATTTTAGTACAAAATACACGTTACGGTCATGTATTTACCAACCCATATCCTAAAGTTTCAGGTGTTGTGAATACAGATCCTTTTCTCCCCTTTTCTTTGGCCTCTCCTTCTCCTCCTCCTCCTCCTTCTCCTCCTCCTCCTCCTCCTCCTCCTCCTGTGGCTCGTGAAGCAGCCGTGGACGGTGGATGGTGAGAGTGGACAATGTCAGTCCAGGAGTAGAAGCAATAAAGACATGAAGACCCTGACTTTCGTAAAAGAGGCTGAAAGGAAACGCTGCAATTTGCTCTGCTTCGCCGTGGCTGCTCGGACGTGACGGTACGAAATTGACAAACCATGACTTTTTCTGCAGGAATTGGAACGTATAGGCCGCGACAATAAATGTACTCTGGGTTCTATTCTGGGTTCTCTGCGCCCAACTTCAATCTTAGTGGCTTAGTTTCAACATTGAAGTAGTAAAGCAGGCTAGTCAACAAAGTAATTGCTAAACTCTGATTCGGACAACATCGTGGCGAGTAAAATGTGTTCACTGACTGTATCTCACCAAAGTTGGATCATATTATGAGCCATGTGGTGGAGCAGAGTACTATGGTTACAGTTTGAGCAGCTGAATACTGCGTGGGATAAAAGATGTAATGCCTCTCTTGGTTGTCCTTTTGTCCAGATGTAGGAGACCGTATTCGGACCACAGAGGATGCTGCGCGTCCGCCACAATCTACTGAGCCATATGTGTTGCGCTGCACATGTAGATGAAGGTTAAGGTGGAACATAAAAAGGACGTGCGGTTTGGTAATGGCCAACTGCAAAATGGGAGCGTAGTTAGAAAATGTTGCCACTGTGGAATACTAACCCTCCCGTCGTGTTAAAAGCTTCTTCCCACGTCACGAGCTTGAGCAATGCACTTTAACTATTAGGATCTAGCACTTTACTTGATTTTATTATTACTTTTCTCATAAAAATCACATTCACTTGATCTTTTTAGCTTGCCTATGTTCACAGTGTGCATTTTTCCTGGTACTTTTAATGTTTTGTAACTTATGTCCGTTCTTTGTTTGTGTTGTTGTTGTTGTTGTTGTCGTCCACTTTGGGCTGTTTTGCAAGTTTCTTTCCAATGTGGTTTTTAACTGCAAATGGCAAAAAAACTCAACTTAAACTTGAAAATGATAAAGATGAATGGGTCATAATATGGTAGTCACATTTATATAACGCTTTTCTACCTTTAAGACAGTCAAAGCACCTTCCTTGAAAGAGTTGTAGTTAAACAACTTTGTCGCCATCTACAGGACAATAACTTATTTGAAGTTTTCCAGTCAGGGTCAGAGCCCCCCACACACTGAAACTGCACTAGTTAAAGTCACAAATGATTTGTTATTAGCTGCTGAGGATGGACTGGTCTCAATCCTGGTTCTGTTGGACCTCAGTGCATCGACCACAACATTCTACTGCAGAGGTTAGAATGTGATGTAGGTGTCAGAGGCCCCGCCCTCAGCTGGTTTAAATCCTACCTATCGGATAGGTACCAGTTTGTTTATGTAAACCAGAGCTCCTCACCCTGTTCTAAAGTAACCTACGGTGTGCCACAGGGTTCAGTTCTCGGACCAATTCTGTTTACTCTTTATATGCTGCCGTTAGGTCACATGATCAGAAAGCATGGCATTAACTTCCACTGCTATGCAGATGACACACAGCTGTATTTATCAATGAAACCCGATCAGACCGATCAAGCAGACAAACTTAGTACTTCTATGAAGGATATAAAAACCTGGATGACACTTAATTATCTGCTTCTTAACCCAGAAAAAAGACCAGACTTAAACTGTTGCTTTGAAATGGCTTATAGTCAGGCCAGTTAGGAACAGAAATAAAAGTGAATTGTTGTTCATTAATTTATAGCTACTGTAACTGTTTACAAACAGTATGTCCCCCCCTGTTTTGGGGACATACTTTTATACATACATATGCAATAGATAATAATCAAAGCTTTTTTGTAATCGAATTACTCGATTTACACGAGTAATCATTGCAACCCTACTCGATTACTGAAATAATCGATAGCTGCAGCCCTAGTGTATTTAACTGATTACAGTTACTGGCTGGGTTCATTTCCAGGCCACTCGAGTCAGCATGCCCTCCCTATTTCCTGCTCCTAACATTAAAGACGTGAGGTGAATGATGGCTCTAAACGCTGCTTGAGAGTTCGACACGGGGCAACCAGCATATTACAACATCCCCCCAACTCCCACGGAGAGAAAACCATGAGTGAAAAAAGCCGAGGTGGCATGTTTTTCCTGTGTAGGAGGCTTAGTTCCCCTTTTCTAATGGTTGTTTTCAAATGATAGAATGTGACAATGTTGTACTACCAGATGGGGCAGGAACCAGAGTTGCTGTTGTTTATATGGCAATTTCATAAAAATAATGAAAAATACTAAAACAATGGTGACATTATCAACTTTTAAAATGAATCCTCTGCCATGGACTGTTCTTTCTTTTGACCGCCTCTGGGCTGCCTTTCAGGGCTGTGATTACGGTCAGCACCTGGGGACCCATCTTCAGACCAAAATATGATCTTGCAAAAGTTGGAATGGATTAGCCGTTTTTTATTTGTTTTAGCCTTTAAACGGATGGAAGCGGAATGCTGAAAAGAAACCAACACAAACACGGGACAATATGCAAACTCCCTTCTGACAGGCCTCACTCTAGTGGTGATCGTTACAACATATGCAGTCTTATGAGCCCAGACAATATACTGTTGCGTTTCTGCTGTTCGGGTTTACGACCGTGGCTCACTTTTTCGCATCAAAAGGTTTTTTCACTTGGCCTGAGTGTTGCTAACATTTGTGTAGAGGATGTCCAGATGAATGATCATAGCTGTTTGAATTGAACTTTTCTCTTGAGCCTGTGCCCTCAATCATAAGGTCTCAGAGGCGCATTATCACTGCAAATACAGCTGACCAATTTTCTTCTTTGTTTAATCCTTACTTGTTTATGAATTGTCTTGATGTGGACAGCTTAATTCATAGCTTTAGCAATACACCTTGTCAACACAGAAAAATAGCTTGTCCTTGGATTAATGAAAGTATCCTAAATCTAAAGAGGCCATGTCGGAAAACTGACCGTCTGTGGAAAACCTGCGATCTTGAGGTCCATAGGTTACACCTCAGATCTTGTATCTTCATACAATGAAATGATGGAAAATGCCAGATCTGATTTCTTTTGCCAGTTAATAGCATCGGACAAGAAAAAAACAAAAAATTTTTGTTTGACACTATAAATTCTATTGTATGTCCTACAGCTGCAGTTACACCTGTTTTCTGCAAAGCTGACAGCAATGAATTCCTCCGGTTCTTCATCGATAAGATTAAGATGATCAACAACCAAATCCCACCCCTTTTGTGTGATAGCCCTGTTTTTGTGGAGCCTGTCTCCCACTATTGGTCTTCTTTTAAGCTTGTCACTATAGGACATCTCAGCTCTGGTGACCAAGATGAAACCCTCCTCTTGTACATCTGATGCCCTTGGCCCCTGGGTTACCAAAATAGTAAATCTCTCTCTTTCAGCTGTGTGTTTCCCGGTCCATTTAACCATTTAAACATGCTATAGTAGAGCCATTACTCAAAAAGACAAACTTTGACTCGACAGACCCAAAAACTTTCAGACCTTTTTCAAAACTCCCGTTCTTGTCCAAGATCCTAGAGAAGGTGGTCTCCAAACAATTGTGAGACTTCCGAGAACAGTTCAACATTCATGAAACTTTTCAATCTGGTTTCCGCAAACATCATTCTACGGAAACAGCATTGCTAAAAGTGTCCAGTAACATTATGATGTCTGTCGATTCTGGAAAATGCACTGTTCTAGTTCTGTTGGATCTGTCTGCAGTCTTCTTATATTTATCTGGTCGGGAGTTTTAGTGTTGCGGCAAACCAAATGTCAGCTGATTTGATGCGTAGAGTTCCTCAGGATTCCGTTATAGGTCCTGTCTTATTTTTGCTTTATATAATCCCCCTGGGAAAGATCATTAAAGAGTTTATTGATGTCTCCTACCAACTGCTGACAATATTCAGCTATATTGCTCGTTTAAGCCTTCTGAGATCCAAAAGCTGAACTCCTTAGTCAGTTGTCTAGTGCAAATAAAACAATGGCTGAGTAATAACTCCCTGCAGCTAAATGCAGACAAAACAGAAGGCAACAATGATTATTGCCCCTGATGATG
The DNA here is from genome assembly GCA_015082035.1 of Chaenogobius annularis. NCBI lineage: Eukaryota > Metazoa > Chordata > Actinopteri > Gobiiformes > Gobiidae > Chaenogobius > Chaenogobius annularis. Next base: position 1,900,467 of record BJKM01000106.1, read on the forward strand.
CCATTCCAGGTATACACGAAAACCAGTATTTGGGTGATCTAGGCCAGTCTGCTAAAAACTAAGTCCTAGAAATGTGGGCGTTATCTTTGACAAAGACATGAATCTCTTTACAGCACTACTGCAACCTAAGCAGTTAACTAGGAACTGTTTCTTTTCAGTTGAAGGAGGAAAATCTAAGAGCTAAAGCCGCCATGGGGCTGGAATGTGTTCTTGGGTTGTGGGAAGATAGCCTTTTCCACCGGAAATGATGTCTCAAAATGATCTGGAACTCATTATTCATGCTTTTGTCTCTTCACGTTTAAACTATTGTAATAGTTTGTTTTCTTGTCTAAACAAGAAAGAGCTCTCTTGTCTGCAACTGGTCCAGAACTCTGCAAAAAGCATCTTGACCCACACAAACAGAACACATTTCACCCATTCTCAAAGCCCTTCACTGGCTGCCGGTCTCCTACCGGATTCAGTTTAAAGTGTCTTTAAAGTTTTTAGTGCTGACTTTCTGTGCCTTGCATGGTGAGGTCAGCAATCTGATCAAATCTTACACTCCCCCTCGCTCACTCCCCCCCCTCCGCCTCAGAGGTCTTTGGATCAGAAACTGCTGTTGGTTCTTCGCACTCGCTTTCGGACCAGAGGAGACCGATCCTTCAAGGCTCGCCCCGTTGCGCCCAGACTCTGGAATGATCTTCCACTCTCCCTGCGGTCACTGGATTCTGTTGTTGCTTTTAAGGGTCAACTCCAAACCTTTTTATTCAGTCAGGCCTTTTAATGACGGTTGCTTTAGGGTCTGATTTTTACTGTATATTGTTGTATGTGTATTTCTTACTGTAAGTTTTATGTTTTGTTATTTTATTCTGTGTTTTTGTGAAGCATTTTGTGACAAATAAAATCTACTCACTCACTCACTCACTTGGTCTTGTAATCAAACCTGAGAGACTGCAAAAGAACCAGCCACTCAGCCACCATGTTGCTATTTTGAACCACACCAAAACAGCATGGTAACAAGCCATTTTTCAAATAAATCTTCACTCAACGTTAGGGTGTGCAGCCTGGTTTAACAAAGATACAGCTGGTGTCCTGGTGCAGCGGTAACAACCTGGAGTTCAACGCCAAGAAGACAGTGGAAATGATCGTGGACTTCAGGAGTCACAGTCCCCCAGCCCTCCCTCGCCCTGACAGGCTCCCCCATCACCCAGGACCTCCATCAGCTCCCTCATCAAGAAGGCCCAGCAGAGGATGTACTTCCTGCGGCAGCTGAGGAAAGCCAAGCTGCCAGTGCAGATGATGGTGCAGTTTTACACGTCCATCATTGAGTCCATCCTCACCTCCTCCATCACCGTGTGGTACGCTGGAGCCACAGCCAGGGACAAACAGAGACTACAGCGCATTGTGCGTTCTGCTTAGAAGGTGATCTGCTGCAGACTTCCATCTCTGCAGGACCTGTACGTCTCCAGGACTCTGGGACGAGCAGGTCGGATCACAGCTGACCCTTCTCACCCTGGACACGGACTAATTGAACCACTCTCCAGGCAGGATTCTACGGCTACAACAACTCTTCATCTCAAATTTAGCAAACTCAAGGCAGGTTGACTATGAGCTTGTTTGAGTGCATTGTGACTTGAGTTGTTGAACTGCACCGGTCTAATTTTAATAATCAGACAAACATAGATCGGCCTGGACCACAAATCACAGATCTCGTTGAAATTCAGAGTCAATGTGCTCTGCTGAGTTTGTTGTTTATGTCCATGCAGGCAAAAATGACAATCTGGACAATTATTTCTAATCAATGTTCCTCCATTTTTGTTTCTTGGGCCCTAGAGGCTGTTGTGAAATGAGTATTATACCAGAATCACATTCTATAGGCATGCTTGGATTAACTGAGTATGGGCCCCTGGGCACAATTTGGAGCTGGGCCCAATGTTACACAATAAATGGACTGCAGAATCTTTTGAATAAAGTGAATTGAAGTTGCCTTTTAATTTAGTGGGTTTCAGGTCTGTTCTGAGTTGGCTGGTTGTAATAAATAGTGATATGCTTGACTGCAAATGTTTAAGATTATAGGTTCACTATTTTCCTTTCCTTTAAGCCTTCAACATAAGCTTTAGACTTCATCAAATATATCAAATAAGATAAATACACGGTACTGCACCGAGAATCCCATAGTTTGAGAACCACTGCTTTATAACACCTAGTTTTTTATAAGAGACTGATCTAAAATTATCCTGAAACCATGTTAAAAATAACTGTAGTAACTATACTATATATTTTTTACTTTACTTTGGTACAAATTTGGCAGCAGTGTTTGTTCTAATTGAGTACTGGACTTTTACACATTGAAAATGTGGAAGAAGAGTTTCATTCCACGCCTACTTCAAAATAGCCTGTACATGACTGTATTGTCCCTGTTTGAGACAAAATGAATAAATATAGAAAAATATAGAAAATAATAATGATGGGCCATACTACATGTCTTTAAGTGTTTTATGTTAATTCTGTTGAAGTTTAGAACTGGTTAAGTTTTTTTAAAGCTTCAATTCGCATTTGAAAGATTTTAGTGGCACAATAACTGATCAGGAGGAGATACAAAAACCTGTTGCAGCTTTAGCTTCTTCTAGTTTTTATTCTTGTAACTTTTGTTGATACCTTTTGTAAGTTACTTTCGTGTGCAGATATTTAAGTCACCTTTTTCGAAAAATATTCAGTTGTAGTCATTTGGACACTGTTTTGAAAAACAAGACTTTCCGACTTTCAGAAGTCATTTTCAATATATGGATCTAGTCTCAGAACTCGAATATATGTGCCATGGGCTCTCCCGTCTCGCCCATCGTGGCTAACTTGTACATGGAGCTGTTTGAGAAGAAGGCACTGACCTCTTTTTCAGGCACTGCTCCAAGTATGTGGAACCGCTATGTGGATGACACATTTGTGACAATCAAGAAACAAGAGCAGGAAGCCTTTTCAGAGCACAACAAAACGGTGGACCTGAACATCAAGTTTACAAGAGAAGATGCTAAGGAGAACCACTTGGCCTTTCTTGTTCCTCTATCAGAGGAGAGGATGGGAAGCTTCAGACAAGTGGACAGTGGCTTTCACACCTCCTGAAAACATGGCAACCAGAGCAGAATACTGATCAGGGGGAGGTCAAAGGAGATCTATGAATTATATCCATCTTTTGATAAATTCATGTTTTTTTTCAATGATTTGACTCGTTGCCTTTACTAGACAAGACAGGGAGGACATGCAGTAAATTGTCAGAGTCAGGATTTGAACTCTCGACACTGCAGCCGACTGGACATGGAGCCTGGCATATGTGCTGCCACCTTAACCACTCGACCACCGGGTAGCACTAATTCATCTTTGAATGTTATGTTTGATATTTCTCTTGTCTGTTATTGTTACTATAGACAAACATGTTGATCCACATTGAAAACCCCTTGGTAAAAATAGCTAACAACGTTTAAAAACACTAAATGTGGCGTGAGGACCGTTTCTGTTCCTGGGGCACCAGGTTGACATGTACCTGCTATAGCAAACTGTCATTGTGCACTTAGGCAGGACACTTCACCCATGTATGAAATGTATGACATTTATTCTGACTTGGGCTACCTGGAAGTAGAGGTATTGTATCTCAATGGGACCTTACTGGTTAGATAAATGATAGAAAGATGTGCGTAGTCGGGACACTAACTAAATATCATCTTGCCATGTGATTGGTTCACCCTGCCCATAGAAGAAAATGACAGAGAACACAGAGATTTAAAATTTGCTGCTGCAAGAATCTAGTTTTTATTTAGCTTACCGGTAAGTATTCAGTAATCTTACTGAGAGGTGAAAGAGCAAAGAAAACTAGAGCAAAGAAAACATGGAGATTTAAAACAACAATTCAGCCAAAACCCCAAGGTGAGGTGGTAAATGCTGCTGCACCAGCAGAAAAAGCTGAAATCTTCTGTCTAAAGCAGCTCCTGACACTTTCAAATTATCCATTAAAAGGCACGTGCCACATATTCCATCCCACAGGCTCAGCATTTTCAGGGTCATAGGAACAAATGAAATTGTTCCCTCTCCAAACATGGGGGATATTCACTTAATAGCCAAACCTCTCTCTACAGATGTGTCGCTTACGACTTCAAACTAGCAGAACAGAGAAATGCACAGGATAAAAACCTATACCAAACAAGCACAGGTGAGCTGCGTTAGCATTCTGTGGAGTCTGTCATCAAGTGAGGGTGAACTAAATCAGATTTGAAATTCTAAAACAAATGGCACCAATTTGAGGTGATTTGAACATTTTGGGGGTCCCACTTCCCACTGTGGGGTCAGCGAGGACGATGCCATGTTTATGGGTCAAATGGCTTTGTGGTTGGGGCATTAACCCCCCAGTACATGCTACTGTTGTGTCCGTGGCCAAGACACTTCATCTTGTGTATTTCTGAATGCAGTGGTAAATGGCTAGAAGTTTGACAGAGGAAAATAAAATAAGGTTGGACATTTTAGCAGAAAGATAGTCACTATGTTTGCATGCACGCAAGGAAAACCGCTCTTACTGCTGCACTTATCCTGTCAATAAAACGTTTTAAAAAGTGGGCAGTCTCTTGTCTAGTACTAGGACCCAAACACACAAGGGTTGAGTTTTTGCATGTCAAATTCTGCATTTGTACTGCATTTTGCGTTTTCCCGCATATAGAATCTCGTAAAAGCAGCACCTCGTGAGAAAATCAGACCACGGTGCGCTGTTTGTGTCTAATCATAAGTACTTTATCTTACCTAGAAGTAATTAAGCAGCACTACTTATGCCACGTTTTGCTCTGCCGTCTGATAAAAGCAAATCTAAGGCAGCGCACGCGCCCCTGAAAATTCAAGCATACAAATATGCGCCAAAGGGTTTGCGAGTACTTGGGACAATAGATGTAAATACTTTATACAAGAATTATTTGGAATACAGAAGTGGCTCATGATCATTGAAGACTATTCCTGGAGGCTCTTCGATACCGTCCATGTCCAGGTTAACATTTGTGAAACTGCGCGGCACTGCGGCTCCGGCACTGACAGAGAAAAGAGATAAAACAAGGTAAGGATATACAGTACCTTATCTGGAAGCTATTTCCTACATTTGGCATATTGTTCTAATGCTTCAAAGCTACATATTCTCTGGGGTCCCACTGGGCTCAAATGTTTCTGGCAGTGCACTCCAGAACCATGTTACATTTTGAAACTGGCCAGTAATGGACAGATAAGCTCAAAATGTCATGTGCACGTAATCATTATTGCATTTTTGAGGAATTATTGTGGCCTCATATTTTCCTTGAGTCATCTGAAGGGCTTCATACTGATCTGTCTCTATAACAAAACCAAGATTTCGTCCATGTGCCTTTTTTCCTAGGAAAAAAAAACAAATTTGACAACTCGTACCTGCCGTTGCTTCCAATTTCTTGTAACGCTCCTCCAAGTCTGTTAACAAACCTAACCATGTTGTCTGAAATTGCCAAAACAGATCAATACAAAAGTATTCAACAATTTGGAATTTTTTTATGTTACTCTGCATCTGTCACTTACCACTGCTCCATCTTTTCTTCCTCCATACAAAATACCCCACAACTAGTAGTCCCACCAGTAGCAACAGGGCAATCACCACTCCAAGAGCAACAGAAGTAGAAGCACTGGCTGCTGGAAAAATTGGATGACAAAATATTATTAAGCACAATAGTTTGTGCAACTAATTTTACAAGTGATTTTCAGAACTTGAATAATAACACTTGGATTTAACTTTGAATAATACAACTTTCGTTGAGAACTCACCAACCACAGTGACATGATAGCTTTCAGATGGAAAGGATCCAAACATTTGTGAGGACATGTTGACAACAAAGGTGCAGCTGTATTCCCCTTTGTCCGAATACTGTACGGGGGGAATCTCGAAGACTGCCACTGCTTGGCCGGACTGCTGTACTGCAAGTTTTCTTATTCCGTGTTGTTCTATTTTTGACTTGTTTAGATAGAAGAAACCTCCAGGATAGATCGAATGAATAGAACACGTCACGTTGAAGCTGTACCCTCGGCTGATGGATATGTTGTTTTGACCATGGTGTATCATTGGGTACGACGATGTCACTAAGATTTTGGGCTTTTCCAGTCTCACTGTAAAATAAATTATATTTCAAAAATGGCTGGGAATCACCTGGAACCTCACAATTCTTATTATGTGTGTCATATCATTGTAGCAATAACATTTATAGTTTAAAGTACAAATATTATGCATAGTTTGTATTGTTATTGGCCTTAAAACTTGCTCTTTAGTACCTCTACTTTGGCATCTCACATTTTAGAACTGAAAAATATTTGAATAAAAAAGCAAAATGACTTCATGTTAGGAATTCCAGGAATTGATTTGCACTCCATCTACTGGCTGCAGAGTGAATTACATACGTGAAGTGCTCGTTTTCCTCCAACATTCTAATGCAACCATGCAGTGGAACAAATGATTTATGGACTTAAAATAGAGCTCAGAGCTTGATGTCTTTTTAACGCTCGAGGGAAGCGGACTTATCAAAGTATCACAAATGAAGCAAAATCTAAATACAGCTCCAGGTATTATAACATAATCCAGGTAATATATTATAATCATCAGTAATAACAAAATATACAGCCTTTCCTTTCTGAAAAAAATGCATTAAAAAAGTTGTAAAACTTGTCAGTGCACCCCACACTGCTTAATCAAATATAGTGTTGTAATTTAATGAAATATAGAATCACTAACTACATAACAAACTAAATAAATAGACGATTACCTGCAACTGTGAGTTCAGCTGCATCTCCTTTAGGAAAATAGATCACTTCCCTTGACGTGTTCTTTCTGTATTCACAGTAGTAGAGACCGCTTTGGCTGAGGTTAACTTTGAGCAAAGTAAATACAGCTGCTTCATTTTTTGTAAATTTTTCCATTTTAAAAGTGTCATTGTTTTTCCTCAATGTGAATGTCCCACCCATCTGTTGGGCTGTTAATATACAGGTGATGTCCACTGCGTCTCCCCAGCTCACCTCAGGACGCATGAAAAGTTTGGGTTTTTGAAGTGTATCTAAAGAATGAAACACAGTAAAGGAAATTTGACAGTCAATTAAAGTTCAAATATTATTCTCAACACATGTATTTAGTTCTTGACAACAATACAAAAGATATATTGATACATATTCAAACGCATAACTTTCTCACCCAAACAAGTAACCCCTGCGTCTTCATCATGGCCACAGTTGTGATTCCCCAAGCCGTTATGCTGGCACTGTGTGACTGCAGATTCTGTGCCACTACACTCCATGTTGTCGAGCCATATCTGCCCCGTGCCTCTGCCGAAGGAAGAGCCTGTGGAGACTGAAACAGGGACCCCGCAGCCCAACTGTCTGCACACCACGTGAGCTTCCTCCATCCCCCAATCATCATCGCACACGGTTCCCCACTCTCCTTTATGAAAAACCTCTACACGACCTGAGCAGGCATTTGGGCCTCCCATCAGGCGAACATTAGCTGCAGAGCAAAGCAGACTGAGTCAATGACTGTATAACACAACCTATAAGCAGCCTTTCTTCAGTCAGACATATTTGGTTGGTTGTTTGGGTGTTGGTAAATTGCTTTCACTTTAGCCTAATTGAAATGGCTATTATCCAATGCTTCAGCAGAATGTACTTTGTTCACACAAAAATGTGTATTGAATTACACCCACATAAAAGCAAAATAACCAACAACCAATACTAAGGGGTGCAAAAGCACGAGTAATGTGTGTTTTACCTGCACATGTCACACTGGCGTCATCCTGTGCACATGTAGCTCGTGGCAGTCCGTTGTTTAGACATTGCTTTAGACTCTGGACGTTGTTGAAACATGTTTGAGCAGGATTGGACACCGGGACTGTTCCTTTGCGAGACATTGTGCTGCTGTCGGTCGCCTGTCCACACTCCAGCAGCTCACACACAGTCTCAGCCTTCTCAGTGCTCCAGCCTGCACCACACATCGTGCCCCAGCCAATACCCATACGAACCTCCACTCTGCCACTGCATTGGTCAGGACCTCCAGCCAGCCGAATGTTCAGGCCGTCTATTCATAGACAGAAAATAATACTCTTTTATTAAAAAGCCACTCCAATTAGACCCAACAGGGGAAACTCATTATGATTGCATGTTTCATGGAGATTGTCCTTTTGGCCCTTTCATGAAAGCTCATGAATCTAATACAGGGAGGACATAACTGCCACCTGTCAATCCTGTGAGGCCACTCCCATTACGCACATAACGCGGGGCACCAGGTGCTCCGGGGGGCACCAGGTGCTCCGGGGGGGTACAGGCCTGACCAGGCAGTTTGTACTAAATGTCAGAATAGGCTATTTGCGCAGCAGCTGCACTGTTCCTTTTACAATTCAACGTGGAGCATATATAGTAGGCCTACTTTGTCCTTAGTTGTTCATCATTTAAACTAACTCTAGTACTCGAGTAATGTCACCACTTGAAGCGAGTTTCAGATGCGAGTTTAAGTGAGTTTGAGATACGCACGGGCAGCTCCACTGTACAAGCCACAGTGTGTAGTGTTTTATAGAGCCTTGATCTGTTCTGCAGAAGAGGAGGAGAAGGGCTTCGGGAGACGCTACAACAGGGGCGGAAATTATATGATCTCCACACCCCCTTTGGAGTGTGATTCAAGCAATCTATAAAATTGAATTGCCTGTATAAAAAAAACACATAAAAATGAAATAAAAATAAAAAAAACTTATTTTTTGTAAAATAAGTATTTTTCACAAGTTTGAAGGGGGTTGGGGGTATGTGGGCAGACAGAGCATTTCTGCTTAGAGCACCCAAATGGCTAGCAGCTCGGTGCTGGTGACAAACGGCACAATAAATAGGTTCGACTTAACGGCTCAGAATGAAGTTCTTGTTCCAGTCATACAGGGACTGAAAAGCAAATTTAGGGCCCCAGCGCACTGAATGAATGAATTAACCTGGTATGGATCCATTTTATTATTTCATCAGGATTTATTGGTTATACAGTGTTCTGCAAATACCATAATCATCTTATTAAGTTCTCATACCTGAACAGATGACCGTAGCTATTGAAGAGGAGTTGCAGTGTTTGCCTCCATGGGTGACAGTGCACTGCTCCAGTAGAGACTCTCTTCCATTGCATTCGATGTGCTCCACAACAAACGTGCCCATCCCATGGCCATAGTGGGTTGGGTTGGTGGTGATTTTGAAAGCCTTGCCACAGTTCAGCTGCTGGCAGACCACTTTGGCATCATCCATGTCCCAAGAGTCACCACATACATTACCCCACTTCTTTTTAAACATCTCCACTCTTCCAATACAGCGATTCGGACCATCAACCAATTTCACAATACCTGTTCAAATATGTTTGAATAAGGAATAAAGTTGACCACGTATTGGATATGGTCATTAACAATGTCGAAATGTGATTATGTAGTTCTGTTTTGTATTTCAAAGAATCGAATCATATGGCCAAGTAACGTCTGCTGCTTTTCATCAGACACATGTGAGATTTTGGAACTATAATCCAAAAGTTGAGTTGGACCAAGAAAGACAGACTTCCGTTAACTTAAATGCATTGTCAATTATTTGGTCCATTGTGCTAAAATATATTATTTTATTACAATTGTGATATTAGGTAATATGTATATTTATTTTGAATAAATAACCTTTTGATAACATTTTCCACCATTTTTTTATGAGTAGATGATTTGAGATCTTACCTGTACACGTGACAGAAGCATATCTAAGTTTCTCATTGTTGGTCCTAGAGTACGCTCTTACTATGCACTGGGTGAGGGAGCTCTCCCTCCCAGTACAGCTGACTTTAAAGCCCCTCTGCACCTCAGTTTGAGAGAATGAGCCGGAAACACTCTTTGCGTCGCCACAGTCCATTTCTCTGCAAACAACGGCCGCCTCATTCATTCCCCAGTTCACGTTCACTGCAGGTAACCACTCTCCGTCATAGTAGAACTCCACACTGCCCGAGCACTGGTCTGGCCCACCGGCTAGCCTGAGATGAGCTAAAAATGAAAACTTGTTAGTGATCACTTACATTTGTTTACATTTTTGTATCCGCACTTTCACTGTATTGCTGATCAAGTTTCGAGTGAATTAATAAAGTATGAAAGAAAATGGCCAGCTGGCCCTGAAATGATTGACTATTGTGACTTACGTGAGCAGATAACCCCAGCGTCTTCTCCATGTGCACAGTTATTGTCACCAAGATTGGGGTGTACACATTGTACAAGTGAAGTCTCATTCCCCAAACAGTTAACATCATCCATCCAAATCTTTCCAGAACCTTGACCAAAAAATGCTCCTGGTACAGCCATCATTGCTGTTCCACAGTCTTTAGAGCGGCACACCACCTGGGCGTCTCTGATGTCCCAGTCGTCATCGCACACTGTTCCCCATTGAGCGCTATGAAGGATCTCCACTCTGCCAGAACACCGGTCCGAGCCATTCAAAAGTCTTACAGATGAATCTCCTGAAAATAGACTTCATATATAAAGTGGTTTCTGACCTTCTGTCACATTCTATTGCTGTCAGTCAAAAGACAATTAATTACCTTTCAAGAATTTCATATAGGCCTTCACTGTATATATTTTCTTTACATTTGTAGGCTTTTGTTTGATTTTATATACTGTGAGTAATAGGTATGTAAAGATGCACTATTCAAAATATATCGCATACATGAGTCACAATATGGATTCAATGTTTATATTTTTTTCTGCAAATGTTCATAGCAATGTATCGAAAGGTATTACAGCTAATTTGGTTTAACAATTTAAATCTGTGTTAATTATGTACTTATCATACAGTCTGCTTTAGAAACCAGAAACCTATCATACCTACATGTATATATATATTCTTCCATAGGCAAAGCAGAAACTTAGACATCTTCTGTCTCTATACTTAAAAAGATCAATATGCAACAGAGTTTTGAATGCCTAATTACCTCCACAGATAATGCCCACGTCCTTGCCATGTCCACATGTTGATGCTGTAAAACCACTGAGTGAGCACTGGTGAAGGGACTTCAAGCTGGTGAAACAGGCATCACTTGCGTCATACACAGGCCCGATTCCTGGAGGGAACACGTCTCCAGTCGAATCATTCGCAACATGTCCACATTCCAGGATGTCACACACAAGATTAGCTTTATTTTGGTTCCAGGCCGAAGAGCAAATTGTCCCCCACTGGTCTCCGTGGCGGATCTCAACACGTCCTGAACAACGATCTTGACCATTGCCCAACCTTGCCACCAAGCCATCTGTAAAAATAGAATTTGGAAATGAGACAGGTTATATATTGAAAGTTCCCGCTCTGTAGCTTCATCTACCTCTCACAATCAAGGAGAAACACGTTCTCCAAAGATACTTTGGAAAACGTATCCTTGGTCATTGCTCATCCCGTTCGCCCAATAATGGCATGGACAATCTATCGCTGGAGGCTGGGACTAAGCTAAGGTACACTTTATTGTCCCTGTAAGGACATTTGTCCTCTACAAGATCATTAAAATTATTCATGTCATGTTGCACAATCTACTGCTCCTTGGTTTTGGTCTCGGATAATCACAAATGTCCTTTTTCTTAGCGTCTGAATGTGTCTGTTCCACTGCCCTGAGGCCTTTCTGAGTCTTTTTTAGTTCAGGATGACAGTCAGTTTTAGATCTACAGATAATAGCTCTACACAAGGCTGTTTCACAAATTAGATCAGGATGAGGTAAGATATGTGTATGGGAGATTGTCTCCCATAGGAGACATTTGTCTTGGGACAGAGGGACACAAGCTGGAACCGAAAGATTTAATTTCAACTTTCATCATCTTGACCAATCTGTGTCCCCAGATACGAGGTAAACATGTTCAAATCAACTATAGCTTTCACTGATAACTTATAATAATAATAATTCTTAATTACATAACATAACATGTAGAGGACATGCATAATGTCCACATACTGTTGTAATCTGGTGTTTTCAACAACTTTCCAATCAGAATGAGCTTAACATGAGTCTCTCATTTGGGTTGCCAGTTCCTACACCTGAATCCAATCTAAAATTTACCAAAGACCAGCACCTGCAGCTAATCATTAATCATTGCAGGGCCAGCCTGTGTGGCTTGTATGTGTCCCCGATCTGCAAGTTAAGGCTCTGGCACAGGTTCGGTTGTGATTGTAGTACATTTCTTAAACCAGTAAAAGCACAGACTACACACGGTTCCTTTAACATGGGATATCATCAAAACAACCAACAATACATTTTACACCCATCATTAAACAAAAGCAAGAGGCCAGAATAATGAATACACCATTAGCAGGCCTTTAAGTGACTATTTGCAGACATGCATTTTAGATTCAAGTTCAGTTTTAATTGCATATTTTCAAAGCCCATGTGCAGTTTAAGTTGCACTTTCTGTGTGTAAGAGATGCCTTGTCACTTATCTTTGATGTCTATTTTGTTTTTTAAGATTGCCTCAGCACAGACAAAAAGGGACAAGAATATAGCTTGTATAGTTTGCTTCACTTATTAGGCAATTTTTACAACAGTATTGCATCTCCGCCTACATACAACCATTTCAGATCAAATCAAAACGAGGCTTGAAGTGCTGTAGCACAATATTCTAGAGCAAATTTCTTGTGCGTGTCCTCCAACTGGACACATGCGAGGCAAAATTCCTGTTATTTTAAATGCTAGTTTTGGTTGATGATAACACTGTACAGCATTATTGTTTGTGCCGCGCAAAAAAAAAAGATTAATTCAGGAGAATTATGATCAAATGTTGGAGGGGTTCAATTGCCTGGTACTGAATATTGTGGGGTGGAAATAAATAAATGTTTACAGTATAAATCATGCTAAAATCCCCCAACATGTCATCATATTACAAGCATCACCAACGTCTAAACTGACAGGTGCTGTACTCATACCTGAACATATGACTCCAGCCACCGTGGTGCTGGCACAGGTCTGGTTTGTAAATTGTAGTGGGCATGATGATAAGGTCAGTTCATGTCCATTACAGTCGGTTTGATTAACCCAGACACTAGCACCCGCTCGGCCCGAGGATGTGATGATTTTGTGCAGGGGGCCACAGTTCAACTGCAGACAGACCACCTGAGCATCGTTCATGTCCCAGGAATCGGTGCACACATCCCCCCACTGGCCTTTGTGATAGACCTCCACTCTTCCAGCACAGCGATTAGGCCCGTCTGACACAAGAGTTTTACCTACAAAAGACATTCAAACATTACAATTCTGATCCTCACCTGATGCTAAAAACAGTTTTTTTTAAATATTTTATAAATCTTAGCATATTTAACCCCAGATCTGAACATGTTATCCCCCCCCCACTCTAGCACTCATGAAAACAGTTTTCTATAGGACTTACCTGTGCAAACCACAGTTGCATCTTCAGCCGAACTTGTCTGATTGTATTCTTTTAGTGTGCACTCTCTGAGAGAACTCTCTGTGCCTTTGCAGCTAACATCATGAATTCTCAAAGGTTCATTTGCAGAATTTGATCCAGAAAATGACAGGGCCTCGCCACAATCCATCTCTCGGCACGCGACTGAAGCTTCGTTCATTCCCCAGGTGGATCTACGAGCAGACGACCACTGACCGTCAACAGTGAACTCCACTCTGCCTGAGCAGCTACTTGTGCCATTGATCAGTCTGATGTGAGCTAGGGAAAAATAAAAGATTTTAGCATTGCATTAGCTCAATGAGACAGCTTGTCCATCAACCAGAATATGTCCACTTCTTTTCACATAACCAAATACAATTCAGCAATGTTTAAAAGAGAGTGCTTGAATCTTCCACAATTGTTTAGATAAAAGAAAGTATAATGTCTTTGTTTCAGTGAATAATCAATGTGGTCAACCTATTCCTTTTAATAATACAAGGTACAAACCACTAGGTGACAATATTAAATGTTTGTGTAATAATGACTGAAGAAACAATTATTCCTGATTATTGTCAATAATCAGGAGAAAAAAAACAACAACAAAAAAAACAGTGAAATCTGTTATGCACTATTGCACTTTGTCTTATTGTTCACAATTCCGATGCTTTTTGAAAACAAACAGCCGGAGCGATAAAGTAAACAAAGTATCTTGATACACAAACAGCCTCACTTACATGAACAGATAACGCCAGCATCTTCAGAATGGCCGCAGTTGTGATCTCCTATGCCATTGTGTGCACACTGCACCAGGCCTGATTCGTTTCCAGCACACTCCACGTTGTCCAACCAAATGGACCCTTTACCTTCGCCATAATACCACTGGGGCGCTGTCCCCAGAGCCACTCCACAGTCCATGGCCCGACATGCCACCTGGGCATCTCTTATGTCCCAGTCATCATCACAAATTGTCCCCCACTGTTTGTTAAAATACACCTCCACTCTGCCAGAACAACGATCAGAACCATTCACCAGCCTTATCTCTCTGAAACCTGCAAAGAAGAAACTGTTTATCGTAACGGTTGGGCAAATGAGTTTCAATGAGTTATTCCCTGTTGGGTTGCAGTCTTCTTCTTCTTCCCTCGAGACACTGCTGGTGAAGATGTTTCTACTTCGGTGGACAAGAGCAGGGGTGTATTTAGACGCCCAAGGGTGGCGCTAGAGCCAAGTCTTTTAGGGCGATATATTTGAGAATTTAACTCTTGACTCTTGACTCAATAAGCCTATTGCGTCATGTTTACCACTGTACTCAAGCTCAAGAGTAAAATTTAACAACAATGGTTATTCACTCTCATTGGCCTACGTTCATGTTTTAGAAGTTGATTGGTGGGCAGGGATCAATGCAAGTCTAGAAGAGATTTACTGTGTTTGAAAGAAATTACCAAAAAAAGAAACCCACAAATGTTGAACCGGATCATTATTTGATTGTGATTGGGTACACAAACCCATAGCATTACTCTAGAACCGCTATAGTTTAAAATTTAATTGGAGACGGGTCTTAATTACATAGTGTGATTCTTTATTTTTTCACAATAACCTCCAGAAGATGGTGCCTTTATTCAACTCCAAAGATGTGGTTGTTGTCAGTTGAAAGGACTTTAAGCCGTAAGATGAATATGACGCGTTTGTGGAGACGATCCGAAACAAATCATGAGCAGGTTCATAGTTCACTCTTCAATTAAAATGTCATCACCACCAGTGTCTCACCAATTCCCCCCCCTGATTATCTTACCTTCACAGGAAAGAGCAATTCCCTGGCACAAGTCACTGTTTTTCGTAAAAGCGCACTCTGAAACCGAAGTTACATTTCCAGCACAACTGCTCGTGTATCCCATATATTTACTCATTGTAGCATCTGTCTTTTTGGCTCTTCCACAATCAAGTTCCTCACACATCATTGTTGATAGATTTGGAGTCCAGTTCTTGTTACAGAGCACATCCCATTCACCATTGCGGTACACTTCTAGAGTGCCAGAGCAGCGGTTTGTGCCATTAGTCTGTCTAAATATATCTATGGAAGGAACACAAACATACATCAGAAATATGCACAGAAAGCATACGATTAGAAGTTTTACACCTAACAGCTCATATTGGAGATTTAAAGTCTGGATAACAAAGGTTATAAAGGTTTTCTACCAGATTATAAAAGAAAACGACAAGCTTTGATATGTTGAAAGAAGGAGTTATTATAACCTGGAAAGTAAAATAAACTAAGCAATGAACATCATAACCCTCTGCCTGAAATTTTCATTAAGGCATACAAATCTGAACTTTTAAGGGGAATAATATCTAAATTATATAAATGCATTAATAATCAGGGCAGTCATTCAACTATATATATCAACAATAAATTGGAAAAATAAGGTAACTTTGTGTAAGAGTGTGAAAGTATATGTACATCACAATGGAAAACCACAAAAACACACATTTTCTTCATAACACCATGTCAAACTGCTCATTATTCACAAGGAAATTCCAACCGCTGGAGAAAATGGCCCAGTTTTTTGGGACTGTTCTGTTGCTCAGGAACATTGACCGGATCAATAAAGTGCTACAGAAAGTCTGTGACACCACCATCCCACTTGACTTTAGAACTATGCACTTGGGCCTCAAAACCTCAGCCATGGACACATTAAATGGATATCTTTGGAGCATACTCCTGGCAGCAGGAGAAAACAGAATAAAATAAAGTATATCATTGGAATTGATGGACCAAATCTCTGGTCATTGAGTGTAGAAGATCAATGTCATCTTAAGAAAATAACAGCATTAACTAAAGACATTTTCAGTTTTTACCTTTTGGGGTTCCCCAGGGATCAAACCAAGGACTCCTTGTACTCAATCATTACTGACTTATATAATGTTTCCTACCTCAGCGATGCAGATAAGACTGACATCTATTAAATTGATATTATTGTGAATGTGTCTGGTTGCAAGATGACGTTCTCCAGTTAAATAAAGTTATCACTGAAGTTATCACCTCAAGTCACGTTCTCAAAACTTAAGAATCAAGGAAGGAATTGTGGTAATAATGGACAGGAACTTTAACTTTGAGAATCATCAACCAGTGGTGTAAGAAGTACTCTATTTTGTTACTTAAAAATGCACTCAAGTAAAAGTATCACAAAGAAAAACCTACTTAAGTTAATGCTATCCATCACTCGTCATCAGGGTAGTTGGGAAGATTTTTAGAATTTTGGAGCCCTTCTATTATTCACCATAGCCGTTAGCATTAGCCCTTACAACTAGCAAATTGTCAGGAATATTTGTTTCGGCTACTAAGTCATTGACTACATTTACGTGAGGTCAAATACTTGTTAGAAATCATTGAGTTTGTAAAGTCTACAATTAGTGCACATGTCAAACTGGCATCTGAGTTAAAGTCTAACGCATTTTAAAATGTTGCTGATGATGACGTAAATGTAATGAAATATATCTACTTTTATGTGGGGATAAGTTTCAACGATCATATGTATGCAACACGTTTGATACGTAACTCAAAGTAAAATGGGCAAGCCAAACTTGCGCTGTAGAGGGTTCAAGAGCATCTGTAAAACCGGCCCAAATCCACAGAAATCGTCCGGCACGATTTTATTTTCCACTGTATTTATGAACATAACACTCCTCCGGGTCTGCTTCAAAAAGAAGCTCCACAGAGGCTTTGGATATGAGGATTTGTCACTGAAATTCAGGATAAAATTCAGGACTTTCATTAGGTTTATTCTAAAAAAGAATACATTTTATATGAAAACTTGCTCTGGCCAAACCTGAGGACAATATTTTTGACCCGCCGCAGCTCTTAAAAAGCCAACCAATTCTACAGGAAACCACGGACCTGGCAACAACGGCCTTCTTACTGTAGCGATACAACAAAACTATGTATTGATTTGTTCGATATGGTTGTCACGCCATGCACCCTAATTTACTTACGTAGGGTTTACTTACTTTGTTTTAATGTACAAAATAAAATCTCTTTTGCTCCAGTACAGATAATAAAAACAGCTCTTACAGTCAAAATGAGATCACTGTGCGCTGTCTGCATCTAATTATAAAAAAATATATTTTCCAAGAACCAGGAAGTGCGCTGTCAGCATGTTAATGTTTGTTAGCTATACCGTGACAGTAAACTTCCCTTTGGTTTCTGAAAGTGGTGAAAAGCACTTTTAAACTCATTGCTGTGAATAATTTGGATGCTCAGACGGGCTTAAGACTGCTTTAAACAGCTTAAAATGAATTTCCAGTTTTTCACATTTTTAAGACAATAAAAATCAGGTAGGCATACAGCAGAAATTACAAAAAGAAAGTTTTGTACTTTTGAATACAGGCAGAAAAGCCCTAATGCAACTCAACAGTCCTGTCCAAACCATGTGGTAACTAATGTCCATAAAGCACTTATTTTCAGTCCAAAAAGGTGTCTATCAGCCACTTTTAATTGGTTGATAAACACAGGAATGACAAAGTTGTGAACTTTGAAATTAAATGGATTCAAAAGTGTTTTACCCATATTGTTATTTGATATGTGTGTACCATAATCCCATTGATATATACTAAATTGAAACTGGATTACGAAGCTAAAGCTGAGCACATTATCTTACCCAAACAACTAATGTGAATGTCCTCTGAGTGGTCACAGTTGTGCTCCCCGAAGGCACTGTGGCTACATGAGAGGATTGAGGATTCGTTGCCTTTGCACCGTACATCGTCCAACCAGATCTTTCCCTCTGCAGGTTCAGATTCTACTTGTTTGGTTTTGGTCGCAGGTCCACAGCCCAGATCCCGGCACACAACCTCCGAGTTAGCCAAGCTCCAGTGATCGTTACACACTGTGCCCCAGCCACCATCATGGAACACCTCCACTCTGCCAGAGCACTTAGAGGGCCAGAGCCGTACTTTGTCACAGTCTATAACACAAAAATTGAGCAACAAATCAATAAATGTACACACAGATTTATTTTTGATGTTTGATTAGTGTCAGCTTCGGCCCAGAAATAATTCTCCCGTAGAGTGCACTCAGTCATTTTAGGGCACTTTGACTTTTACAAAAACATATATACATTTTTGATTATTATTTTTGTATTATTAATTAATTTGCTTGTTTTTTGTTGGTTACGTATTTATTTATTACATATTTATTTATTTATTCACTTATTTATTATGATCATTATTAGTATATATATATTTTGTATAAATAAATACTACTGGCAAAACGTTTTTTTTACAATCTTACTAACACTTATTTGACATACTGTACTGAAAGAAAAAGGTTAAATGTAAGTTTTCAATCCAATTTTCTGTGAGATCTTGTTTACTCAATCACTGAAAAGATCTGTAAATTATTTTTGCATCTAATGTGATGACAAAATGAACCAAGAAAACCTTATTGTTTAACATTTTTCAGTTCAGATTTATGTCCCAAATATGTGTACTTTTGACAATTGTCACTAAAACTTGGGTGTAGTGGAATGGCAATCAAATGACCATTTACCTGCGCAGAGCGGCAAACTCAGCAAAACTGCAAAAAAAAACACACAAACACATTCCACATATTTTGTTTTTTTCAATCGTATTTCAGTCATGTTGCTTTGGTAAATGACTCACTTATGAACCAGGTCAGTTGTCGTAGTTGTTGTTGTTGTTGTTGTCCAGCTCCAAATAAATGCATATTTTTTGCCATTTAAGCCTGTTAAGAAGCAAACGGTTCATTTATATTTGGAATCGACTTGACAGACACGCGATACTTACAGCTGCAGTGGTTTTAGCTCACCTCTTCCCTCATTCCGGGGTGTCAGAGAACAGAAGTTGTTTGGAGTTGTAGATTTCGGTTACTTCCTTTTTGCCTGTCACATGTCGAGGAAAGAAATCCTAAACTATATCTCCACCTCTTCCTCTGCTGAAAAAGAGGAACACTGGGGCCCTGAGCGCTGCACTTAACCCACCTTGTGAGAAACATCCTGCAAAATCGACTTTGAAGAGTGATTTATGCATGTTTGAATAATGTTTATTCTCTTGCATCCGAAACCATTGCCCTCTAACGCCCTGGTGCAAGCCCACTGCTCTGTACGTACTTTGTTTTATGATTTTATTTTGGTTTGGGGAGTAGGTATGACTTCGCAGCCTCGGTGCAAAGTCATTTGAGCACAAATAAAATCGGGGACTGCATCTATCCATCCACAGGGGGCACAGTTACAATTACAGGGGAAATCAGAAATCAGAATCAGAAAAAATGTTTACAAACAAACAAATTTCACAACATAGGAACTTGTTTCAGCTTTAAGGTGCAACATACGACAATGAATAATAATAATATTATTATTATTATTATTATTATTATTATTAGTTATTATTAGTATTATTAGTATTATTAGTATTAGTATTATTATTATTATTATTTTATTATTATAATAATAATAATAATAATAATAATAATAATAATAATAATAGCAACGTTTATAAAATCAATCATTCATTTACTAATCAAATAAACATGGTCTCAGTATGTACACCAAATTTGCAGATGGCTCTGCTGTTTTCATCTGGAAGTCAGTGGACTTGCTGCGGGTATTAAGTTATAATATCTAACTTAATATGATATTAAGTGGATAAATATTGCAATTTAAAATGTTCAAAAAAATAAAATAATTATCCGTGTCATCGATTATAATCAGACAAAAGCATAATACGTGTTCTTTAAACTTAGTCAAACTAAATGTTGAAGAGCCCGGATCTAATGTATTGCGAAATATGTCTTATGGAGAAATTACACCTATATCAAACTGAACAGGATCCAGTCATGTCTATTACAAATAACAACACCACAATGACTGTACAAGTTAAAAAAAAAGAACTCATGTATTGTCAAGTAAATGGGAGTCAGATTGTATTTTAAAATGTAGAATGCGATTGAAACAGAGCAATGTGTTTGATGTATTGTGTGGAAACAACAGCACAGCCAGTGGTTTGGCATTGCACAAGTGCTAATTCAGCATTTGCTGCATATTCTGTTGACCTTATTTAGGAAGTTGCCACGAGTGCTGCCCTTGTTGTGATTTTGCAAATAAGTTCTATGCAGACTATAAGGCACCCACAGAATGTTCCAGTGCACATGAACTTTGATGAACATTTTATGCAGCCTACTTTATATAACATTTTAGTTTGAGGTGAGGCATTCCCACTCAACCAGAAACACAATAACTCTGGAAGTCTTTTATTTTACAAAATCAACTGTTCCTTTTTAATTTACAGGTTTGATTTGACAGGAAATACTGAATGTCTTTTTGGTATTTATTCTTCTTGGTCAGGACAGCCTAAAGTAGCTGAAGAAGTAAGACGCTTCCGGAGGGGGGAAACCAGAGTACACACAAAGTACACACAGAGTACGCGCACAAACCACAAAGCCAGTAGTCCCATGGGAATCAGGCTGAAGTGAGTCGCGTGCGTAGTGTTTGTGCCAAATGTTACTTATCACGACACATTTGACAAAATCATGTCCTGTCCTGTGCAGAGTTAAAGTAATAAACATGAAACGGCTGCATTTATGTCCCAATAACAAACTGTCTTTGTGGTAAAAAGCTGATGTGCAGAATGTGAGTGAGTCAGATCCTGTCTTTGCTCGCGGAATTTGCTGATTCAAAGCAAAAATGTTACAAATTGCAAAACCACATATTAAAAATCACAGCCGTTTATGGAGCAATAATACCACAATGTACTTTCAAAAAAAAAAAAAAATCATGGGTACCATTCTGTCTCTGCTACCAAAACATGTCAAATGTATTGTAATAAAAACGTTATCAATACGAAAGCAAGTAACATGAAGTCAAATGGATGTAGATATGGAAATTCATTACAAAAAATAAATATGAAGTCGTATCAGTTCTATGTTGAAATGAAATAACAGTGGGTTCAGTGTTACTTGCAGACTGTCACACCAACTACGGTCCACTGCGAGGAATATTTGTGTGTATTTAAGTATTTATTTATGTATTTATTTATTTATTTAGGTCTCAATGTCCCGTATTTAACCAGCACAACGCAGGTGCCCATGGGTTCGTGCAGCGTCCAGCCCTGGGACCTCCTGGAGCGCGTCGGAGCACACACTGACCAGACTAAAGAACGGGAAATGGGACAGCATGTAACACAAATATACTGTGCACGTGTGGGAAATTCAACGTCGAGCGGTTTAGAAAGCCTGCTTAACACTTAGCAAACAAAACGACCGGCCATTTTGATTTGAATTTGAAAAGAATTACAAAAGCCAGAATTTCTTCTCGTTTAAATCTTACACCCTGATACACTGCCCCCCCTCTGGTGAGTGGTTGTATTGCACTGCGTCAGTTCAGTTCGTTTGACTCAAATCGAATGTGAACACAAAGTAGATCGATTCAGTCATGAGCACTGGTGCGGATTCTCCCCAGAAGTCCTTCACACCAAGTGAACACGGCCTTAAAGAGCACACAGGAACCATTTACCAAGGACTTTATTAAAAAGAAGGGAACGATTTGATTGATAAATAGATAACTAAATACATACAAACCAAATAAATGAATCACTTAATAAAGACATAAGCTACTTTTATTATAAGCCTCAGACGACCCCCACTGATCTAAGGCTCTCTCTTTAGTGGAAAATCAAGGATAAAGTGGACTTTTTGTTTTCTTTGGTAACTATTCATCTGAACGCACAATCCCTGAAGCCATATGCAGATCCACAACACCAACAGTAAGCTGTTGTTTATTCAATCCCTCAACTAGACTATAAAGATAAATCAACATTTATTTATGTCCTTAGGTTGACAAAGCATCATCAGTCTTTTGAACCAGTGCAGTAAAAGTAGAGTGGCAGTCCCTGGGTCATGGCCCCGGGGGACCAGAGGACATGTCGCTGAGGTTCTGTGTGTACGATGCCTGTTCATGAAATTGCAGTGTTTTTTTCGTGTCTGAGGCATTTTACAGCCTCAACCACCTCTGCAGGAGCATGCCATACCAGCCATAAACATGTTTTATAACAGAGAAGGGAAGGAGGGAATCACGGCACAAGAATTTTATTACAGGCTATACCTGCATCACATATACTTCCAGAGGGTTTATTATTTTGATCTAGTTCTAAATAAAAAAAGATATTGGTCAATGAAAAGAAATACACAGATATTTTATTCAGTCAGTAACATTGCATTTTAGTGACTATTTTTTCTAAATTCATTACACACAGTACACATTTATCACTCAAATAAATCAGAATATGGAAACCACATTAAAGTATATTCTAATATGATAAAATATTAGAGTGAAGAGCCTTTTATTTGGTGTGAAATACTGAGATTAGTTCAAGACCATAAACTATTCGTCTAAAAGGAAATAATAAGGAAGTGAATATTTTTACACAGTTTATTTAATAGCTTGTAATGATATAGAACAGTAATCAATGCACAGATTCATTAGGATTAGTGACGAGTTCAGATCATCTCCAACATCTTCTCCCTTTCACGATGTGCTCGGGCCTGTCGAAGCTCATGATTATCCTCACTGTGTCATTATGTCTGAGTGAGTGCTGAGGGCTCCGTCTCCAAAACATACCCAGACGGTTGACAGACGGTAACGCGATCTGGTCACGCAGATGCAACTCACAATCACATCCTGCGTCGTCTGGGTTTGTCTGATACAACAACGTTGAAGATGGAAGCTACCAAAACCTCGACATCAAAATGTTCAAACTAGAAGGCCCGGTTCCAACTCGCCTGCAAACGAAAAATGCGCATGTTTTAAATATACTGTAAAATAATCAAGCTGAGACGCTCGTTATTTGTAAAACGGTAGGTTCAGTGAAGGCCTGTATTTCATTCTCGAGGCCACTCCAAACAGCAGAAATTTATGAGCTGTAAACGATGTGTCAAATGGGCTCTAAAAAGGAGGAGCAGGCCAGGAAAACACATAGAAAAATATATTTCATTAAAGGTGCTGCACTTACTGTCTTGAAAACGTGATGAAAGAACGACTTCATTTTAAACAGTTTCCAGTGGTCCAAATGTAGAGGACAAATGTGAGTGACTGCAGCAAAAACAACACATAAATCATTACGTTTCGAGAAAAGCTGCAGCTAAAAGCATAGATAAATAAATGTAGATGTACAGCCTTTGATCGTGCATTTTATCTTTCCGATTTCAACCAGCGCTCTCGTTGTAATCTCCATCCGTTATCGTCCCTGGCCCCAAAGAACGCATACTGTACAAACTGAATGCACTCGCTCCATGTTTTCAAAGCGTCGGGGAGATACAGCGCACTCCTTTTTGCAACGCTACCCCAAGCATGTCCCCAGGCGCTTCCCCATTCATCTTGTGACGGCGGCAGGCATAATGTTTCCCTATCGGAGCGTGCGTGTGCTGCCACCCGGTTATCTGCACTTTTAAAGCGTCTTTTATGTTCTAGCTCATTAGGATTCTGACCTTGCTCAAGGAGATATTGTCCAATCCAATCTCCATAAGTCCGAGGCTGGAAGTCATCATTAGTGCAGCTAAATACGAGCAAGCCGCCCCAGACATCTCTGCACGTGATGAGGAGGGCTGCACACTGTGTTTGTTTTACATTAGTGGTTTATTGGTGCATTTATTCCCGTTGTAGCGTTGCGTTTACGTGTTTGAACCACCGTCCACCGACCTGAAGGTGGAGGTTCAATTCCCGCTCGGACAAAGTTCTGTCGTTGTATCCTGAGGCAAGACACTTCACCCACATATAGAAGTGGTGAGTGTGTGAAATGGTTGGTGGTCGGCCCCAGGGCAGCTGTGGCAACAATAGCAGCGTGCCACTAGAGTGTGGTGTGAATGAATAATGACCAGTGTAGCGCTTTGAGAGGTCACCGCCGATCATTCATGCACTGACGTGTCTTGCCTACGGTTTCTACGAGAGCCTTGTTAATTAAATATTGAACAAAAGACCTACAACATTTAAAATGTAACATATTTGCCCTCAGTCATCACAGTTTGTATGACGCCTTGTGTACGGCTGATGCAGTCTGTTCATGGGTTTTATACAACAGCTCAGCTACACACAAAATTAAAGAAAACTCCAAACTATGCAGGAGAACTATTACTGGCAGCCTGAAACATATCTCAGCTTCAATTATTAACTGTTCGTTATTTTAGTTCGTTATCTGACGGATGGTGACGGATTCTTTGCCGGACACCGGAGCTTTTTCCCTACATAAATGATTTGTAGCATGGCAATTTACTCCAGATAGTTACAGTATGTAACAGGAATCCAGAGGACAAGTATAGCTCATCGCCACAATTGTTTCTATCGTCTCGTTATGTTCATTTCAACTGTATGCATGTGTCTTGTGGCTTAAATGGCTGGGTTTTTGTTTTATTTGAATGGCTCATCCCTACCAAAAGCAGAGGGCGTGCAGCTGGTGCAGAATAATGTGTGTTTTCTAAACATACTCTTAATTTCAAACCAGGAAATACCAAAGCAAAAAAGCATGTTTAAAGGCCAATAGCAATACAAACTAGAAACTTAGCAATGGCAGGAAGCCATTGTGAGTGACTGCAGAATGCAGTACCCCTCACATTCTGCACAGTTGCCAGGCGATAATGTCAGACAGCACCAACATCATTCGCAGTACATACACTCCCATACATTTATACAGAACAAAAGACATATTTTACCTTGTCATTAACAGTCAACTTTGAGCAAATCAATGGAAGACTAAATGTGTCTTCTTCTTCTTCTTTGGGGGTGTTTTATGGCGGTTGATATCCATAATGTTCCGTTACTGCCATTCTTTAGACTTTATTCATTAGACCCCATTCTTTAGTTGTTGTTGTTGTTGGTGCAAAGGCGCATCCTTCCTCTTCTTCTTTGGCTTCTTCTTCTTCTTTGATGGTGTTTTATGGCGGTTGGTATCCATAGTGTTACATTCCCGCCAGTATTTAGACTTTATTCTTTATTCTTTAGACTTTATCCTGAAGACTTTAGTCCTTAAACTCGATTATTTTGAACTCCAAATTCCATTCTTTAGACTTTATTCTTTAGACTTAATTCTTTTGTGGTTGTGTTTCTTCTGTAGTTGCATGTCCTCAGAGTATGTGTCAGCGCTATAGCCGTTCCTCCGGGTGGGCATCCTTGCACCTTCTTTATATAAGCAGTTCTGGGGCGCGGAGAGCACACTTTATTCTTTAGACTTTATTCTCTAGACTTTATTCTTTAGACTTTATTCTTCTTCTTCCTTGGTGGGGGTGGGGGCGCTGTACAGCCTTTATTTGAGCAGCCAGAAAATTATAGTTATGAGATTGACATTACAATTAATTTAGTTAACTCTGACAACTTTGTTGCATTTGTGCTAATGTTTAGTGTGTATTTAAGCCTGTTTTGTATTATTTGGCGTGGAGGGCCCCAGAGGCTAAACTACAAAATGGAGCATAGGTCTGATGGACTTTTAGGATCCAGGGCACTCAAGGAATGCTCTGCAGGATTTCCCAAATAAAAGTAAAAGTAATGTTTATACATTCCTGTAGGTGGCGCTAGAGCACCAATCACAATGGTTGACACATTATTGTAATCAGTGGGGGGAGGTGTACAGATGATTCAAATTTCAACCCAATCAGATGAAGTGTGTTTGCGCCAGAATTATTTTTATTTGTTTGTGAGCATTAAATGCGCCCCTGCTGGCCAATGGTGAAAAATACACAATAGTTGCCATGGCAATGATGTCACACAGTACCAACATTCTGCCCCTCTAAGAGATAGGGGAAAATCCCAACTTTGAAGACGAATCCCGAAAATATGACAAGACATAGGAATACCGAAAGCAATTGCAGGAATCACACGAGAAATATCTACAAACTGCAAGAAATATAAGATATGAGACCTCTGCCGAAAAATGGGATAAATGTGGAAAATAATAATAATAATAATAATAATAATAATAATAATAATAATAATAATAATAATAATAATAATACTACAGAACACACACATTCTAGAATGCAGTCACTCAGTAATGCAAAACATGTGCCCTTTCAGTATTTTCTGTGGGGAACTGGAGAAAGTTTTGTTTTGCATCAATATAATCCACTGATTCAAATCCACCTGCTGTCAGTGAGGCACAGGTCTGAGGGCCCTCTGTGCAGTGGTACTATGTACACCGGCATTGATTGATGGACTAACGGAAGTGAAATCAAAATTGAACAAGATAATAAATATGAAATAAATAACACAATGTTCCAGCAAGGACATACATTGGACAGAGAGACATTTCTTATATGGTGATTTATAGAGGTCACTTCATATTGTGGTGTCTTGAAAAGTTGGACAGTGCAGAACTGCAAATGTTTAACTGCTAAAGATAAAACCAATGCACTTTGGAAAGGAGCCTCTGTGAGAATATATGTGATAAGTGTTGGATAATTGCATGCATGTTGTTGTTGAAGTAGCATGGCCCGGAGCCAGTAGGAGGATGTCGGGGGGCCGGAGTTGGAGGAGCAGAGTGAATGTGAACAAGAAGCACGTGCGGCCTGCGAGAGCGCCCGGCACATTTGGCACAGCGCGGGTAATCTCATTGTTTCAGAGCTGTAATTGGATAAGCTGCTGGCACGCCTGCAAGTCACTGAGCCATCACTGTCAGCGCTGATATCAGTTCCACATCCGTCCTGCTTACGCCTCACTCAGAGTGAGAGGCTGTGGTGCAACGGTATTCATGCAACTCACATTAAGAGGGGTTGTGCTTTTGCGGTCGCAGGTAATAAAAGCAAGTGTTCATATACCATTACGCTGCAAAATTGCTGCTCTTTACATTTGTAAACAAACTTGAATTTGAAAGTAAAAGCATGCAGAGAAAGTGTGCCGGTTTGGATCAGTCTTATGTCTTTAAGTGCACCATATCGGCCCATTTAAGTGATCCAAAACGGACGGCGAGTGGTACTTTCCAAAGCGCTTTAGCTCCTGAAACGCTTTAGCTAAGAAGAAGCTACAAGGGAGCTACAAGGGGAGCTAGCTACAAGGAGAGCTACAAGGAGAGCTACAAGGAGAGCTACAAGGGGAACTACAAGGAGAGCTACAAGGAGAGCTACAAGGAGAGCTACAAGGGGAGAGCTACAAGGAAGAGCTACAAGGGGAGCTACAAGGAGAGCTACAGAGCTACAAGAGAGCTACAAGAAGGAGCTACAAGGAGAGCTACAAGGGGAGCTACACACCAGAGAGAGATGATTGGACACGAGAGACCACAGAAAAACAGATGTTAACAGAAAATAATAATTTCTCACCAACCGCCGAGTGGATCTTGTGATGGACCGCTGTAGTTCTAGGGACTGTCACTTATACGTTGAGCCGATATACTATAAAACTATTGTACTTTAGCATTAGCTCTTTCCTGTTTATCGACACATGGCACTCTCGCCTCAAGATAAAAAAAACAGTATATATATATATAGAGTAAAGTATAATCCAGGAACTACGTAGACCTCTACCCCACGACACAGAGCCAGGCCTTTACCATGGAAACGCAGCCGTTACAAGAACTGCCTGTGCTCCTGTTCGTGAACCAGTCTGGCATGAGGGCCAGTGGAAACGTGGCTCATGTGAACAGGCTTGGGATGGGTCAGGTTCATACAGTACACGTGTAAGTAAGTATTAATTATCTGACAAATTAAACTTTTTTTTGTCATTTTTGTCTCCACAAACATAATTCAGGCTTATCAAAACACATGTTCTCCGAGACAAAATCATTTCCTGCTTGACCTTCCTCCAGAAAACCTTGGTTACTTGAGCACAGGGGAATGGCAAGCCCCAGTAATGATTTTTACAAGGAAGTTTATTCATCCAAGACGCAATAATATCCTCCCCAGATTGAATTAACTCCAAAATCCTTGACTTTGCTGTTAAACTGTAAATTTTGCATGAGTGGAACATAGTGCAAGCAGAATTTTTAGGAGATAATTAGCTTATTGGGCCCCTTGAATGGATATCTGTTGACATGTTCTGAATTCATATGGGAATTTGTGACATTTTGAACTTCCATACACGACTCTCCATTCAAATATAAGATTTTAGCATCGCTGTGGAGCTTCAGTGAATACGGCGACAGTTCTGCAATTGTCAGTCCTCTCACTTCTCACATGCTCTCCCCTTAAAAAATATCATTAAAAAAGGTCTTTTGAAAATCATAATAAAGCATGTTTTATTTCTTGACACATTTGTTGAGGGACAGACTCAGATAAACCAGGATAGCAATAAACATGAGGTGTTTTATCTAGTCAAAGGAATGTTCTGAATGGCTTTCTTGCATTTTTTCTTTTTATGTATTCATATGTTCTCCAGTCAACATCTGCTTCGAGAGTGACGAGTTCCAGCCGAAGGAATAAAACAGCTTCGCAAGAGTTCAGTTCCAGCGCGGTCCTCAGAGTCCCACTCCACGTCATCTTGACCCAAATACACCCAGCAGAGCAAGGATTCAATCAGAATCAAACATAACAAGATTGAAAAAAAACAAAAAAGACTGGAGACAGATCCAGACCAAAACAAGGATGTGGACAGGAACAAACCAGAAGGGAGAGACAAAGTCCAAGGGACAATAAGACTGGTTATCAATCAGTTTGCTTAAACTAAAAACATTCTACTGTAAAGAACCCTGCAAGTGCAGTGGACGGTCTTTTGTTGCACATTTACTATAGCACATTTTTATATTATTAATTATTGATTTTATGTAGAGCCTTTCATAGCACCCAAAGAGCTGCATTCACTCCACACATGGAGATTAGCTACTATTGTAGCCACAGCTGACCTGGGGCAGACTGACAGATGGCTGCTAATCTGTACCGTCGGCCTCTTCCACCATCAGCGATAATTCACACCACATTCATACAGTTGGCACTAGTATGAATGTGGTGCTACTGCTGCCCCCCTGTGGCCCCTGGTGATCCCAGCGGTCTCCCATCCAGGTCCTGACCAGGCCCGGTCTTGCTTAGCCTCCAAGTTCTGACGAGATCTGACAGGCAGATACAGTATGGCCACAATAGTTTCATATTGCTGATTATAAGTCACACCTCCCAAGCTTGTAGCCATGTGAACAATGTGGACCAAGTGAACCATGTGGACCATGTGAACCATGTGAACAATGTGGACCAAGTGAACCATGTGGACGCCATGTGAACCATGTGGACCATGTGGACCAAGTGAACCATGTGGAACCATTGTGACCAAGTGGACCATGTGAACCATGTGAACAATGTGAACCATGTGAACAATGTGGACCAAGTGAACCATGTAACCATGTGGAACCATGTGGACCGGCAAGTGAACCATGTGGACCATGTGGACCAATGTGGACCAAGTGAACCATGTGAACCATGTGGACTTGTGGACCATGTGACCCAAGTGAACATTGGACCAAGTGAACCATGTGAACCATGTGGACCATGTGACCAAGTGAACCATGTGAACCATGTGAACCAAGTGAACCATGTGGACCAAGTGAACCATGTGAACCATGTGGACCAAGTGAACCATATGACCAAGTGAACCATGTGGACCAAGTGAACCATGTGGACCAAGTGAACCATGTGAACCAAAGTGAACCATGTGAACCATGTGAACCATGTGGACCAAGTGAACCACGTGGACCAGTGAACCATGTGAACCATGTGACCAAGTGAACCATATGGATATAATTGTTTTAGGCCATTCCATCAGCACCTGCATTTTAACAGATGGAGCACATCATCTTGGCTTGGTGTTTGTCCTTCCTGGAGTAGAACATAAAACCCTCGGCTGAACCAGCGAATCCTCCTCCTAAATTGATTGTAATGATTTTTCAATGTGTTGTAGTTTACGACTCAATAACTGGACTATTGCATCTTTGCTTCTATTCTTCCCAGAACTGTCGGACTGATGAGCAAAAAAGACAAGAGCAGGGCAGATTTATTGCCGCGTGGTATTGCTCTATTCACGGTGAAGCTGAGAGGGTTTATTTACTGCTGGAGATGCAGGACAAAATACTGTAGGAGTATCTTTCATTTTCATGGTTGGGTCAGAAGGCTCTTTGTTGAAAATCTTATTGTGGTGCCTCAATGGTGCTAAAACGTGCTTTTGACTGTACTTCTATTTACAACAACTATTCCTTTTTACTTTTGTCATAAATTAAATGTTTGTTACACTGACTACTGCTCTTAGTACAGGGACTCTCTCAAATCGGTTTGGTATTGTGATTCGAATGCCTCTTTTGCCGTTCTGTAAAGCACTTTAAATTACTTTACTTTGTGTATGAATTGTGCCCTACTAATAAACTCGCCTTACCTACTTTCTCATACAACGGTCTCGCATCATTAACTCAGCATTAATGAATCGTCCTGGATTCATAATTTGTACTTTTCACTTCCACTTGTCTGCCGCTTCCTTGTTTTTGCGCAGCCATTTGGACCGGAAAAAAGCTAAATATGTCTTCTTTACGTTGCCTCACTGGTAAATCGTTTCACAACTTGAAAAATACATTATTGGTTTCATTTGAGGTGGTTGCGCTGATCAAAAATGCACAACTCTGATGATACTCTGACTTTAGTGTCGCCTGCTCGTTCTCATGGCGATAGATACGTTTAATGCCACATGTCCGACGAATATCCCTGGCCTTTAAAGCTATAACATTTCCATGGACATAATAGGCGGTGACTCTCCCCTAGAAAAGTTACACGGTGCAGCTTTAACTCACTCCTGATCATAGCAAAGGTGGGGAAGAAGGTCGATCTGACAAGTTTTCCGCTGAAGGACTCAAACGTGCAGGAATGAAACCGAGCAAACGTCGTCCAGTATTCGCTTTATTGAAGTTGCCCTGGGCGCCGCCTTCCGTTGTAGTCCTCCTTCCGGTTGTATTATTTCACACAGGGCTGTCTTATAATAAGTTCCACACTGACACCTTAAGTAAACGGAATTCCCACTCAACAGCAATTGCCGATCCGCGAAGAATACACACAGTGACGTATGACAGTTTTTTTTTTACGATTTTCTAATTGACTTTATTTGGTGTATCTATAACTGTCGTACATAAAAAATATAGTTTGACACTAATCGGGCAGGTATTTGTGGAGAAAATGTTGAAAAATATGTAGAAAATGACAGGAAGTGACATCACACTAGGGAGACTCATTCCAGTCAAAGTTTATGCAGAATTTACACATAGGAACAACTTTTTGGACTCTCTAAACATTATTCAAGAGAATAAAGTTGCTCTGATATATTTTTATTTATGAAAAAAAAAAAAAAAAACAACAGTGTCATTAGATGAGTTTTTGCCCAGTGTTTGCTGGGTAATTTCCTAGTGTGATGTCATCAATACAAACAGGAAGTGAAATTATAAACCTAAAAAATTTGCTATTCTGTGGTAACATTTTATAATTTTTAGCCAGATTAAAAAATATATTTATCTTAACTACATTTTAGTTCAATGAGTCGTCCGACCTGTAGGGGCACTTTAATGCATTTTTTCCATTCTCAGCAGCAAAGGTTGGTTGAATGACAATAAGTTAAAATTTGCACTAAGTAGGATGCCTTCAGTACTACATGATGGATGGGCCCCGTTTTATGGTCCTAATGTCTTGCGTTGCCTCCTTAGCTAATCACCAGGGAAACTGTTGGCCTGCCAATGTTTCCTCCTCACTGATGATGTATATTTATGGCGTGTATCCAATAATCCGCTCCACCCGCCAAGAAGCTGGAACCAGTTCATAAAACGACACAACCACCACACAATAGCAGCATACATTTTAATATCAATAGATAGAATATAATCTTAAGCAGTCAGGAAAGATACACTTGTAGTAGGTTTTTGTGGCAACGAGGAATTGTTTTGTTTTCCTCTCGGATCACGGTTTAACTAGAAATACTCTATATTTAACTGTTTGTAGCGGTCCAACGGTTTTCCTCATGCATTTCTGGCATCCTAGTTATTCACCATGATGAGTTTAAAAGCGTTTTTCACAACTTTCAGAGACCAGTCCAGATCAGAGTTTAATGCTAACAAGAATTAGCATGCTAACAGCTTCCTGTTTTGCTGAGGATCGGAGGAAGCACTTTATAATTAACTGCAGACAGCTGCTTTAACAATATATCTGTAAAAAAAAATGACTTTATTACATGACATTATTAGAGCCCTGTCACACAGAAGGTTGTGTTTTACTTAAATGGAAATGGAGAAACTGCAGTCTGGCTCAAGAACTTGGAAATTGAAGGTTGTCAAAATGAAGAAGGACGTTATTCACACGATGAGCTTTTAGTGGCAAGTCAGTTCCAATATTGTCATGTTTACTTTTAGTGCCTGATGTGATGATGCCCAAGATTCATTTAACATGAGGATCATGAATTGTGGTACATCCATGTGTTTACCATATTGGCAATAATAGTTATTGATCCTATTATGTTACACTTGACCCGGGAAAGGGCGTGTGTTAATTTGTACCAAATGGTGAGCAGATGAATTCAGGTAAAAATGTGCTGCCTGACGGAAAATGTAACTTTCCTACATTGATTTGTCATGTCATACATGTTTCTAATGAAGTGATTTACCTGAGCCTTGTAGTAAATGATTCCTGTAGTTGTAGCCTGTGCTGACCCATAGCTTTCATCCACTGATGAAAGGAAGATGAGCTGATCTGTGACGTGTCACTGTAGTCACATGATGCCTCTGAGGAACGTGACAGACGCACTGAAACATGTCAAGGTAAAAAAACACACGCGAAACCTACTTTTTGCCTTTATAAACGAACAAACTAAACTATAAACTATAGCGTTTATGTTATGCTGTTATTAATTTTACCTGAACCTAAACAAAACTCTCCAAAAAATACATTCACAAAACTCAATAGAAAATGTTTATACTCTAAAAGAATAATTTGCCTTAGAGAAACAAGACTATAGATTTACAAATAAGGAGTTATTATAACCATGAACTCAAACAGAACAACATCAGCCCTCTGACTGAACTTTTATTTAAGGCATCTTTCAGAAGTCTCCAGGGGAAGCATCTTTAAATGAATGTATTACTGACATTAAGAACGATTCTACTAGATATACTGTGTCAAAAATGATTGGAGGAAACTGGTGAAGAATGACACACTCCAACGAAGAAGCACCAAAGTTCACGGTTTGAAAGACTTCTGTTGGAGAAACACATCATGACATGTATTTATTTGACAGGGTTATACAATGTTACAACACAGAGCTTCTATCTGATGTGACGCAGTCAAAGTTTATAGCATCTGCTTGTTTTCAACTCCTGTTCCTGGTCGTGCTTTTCTACACTTTCTACAGTCAAAAAGACAAAAGACGTCAAAACACAAACACCTCAACAATGGAAATGACTGATGGATACCTGTGCAATGTCCTTTTGGCTGCAGCGGGAAAAGCAACGGCCAGGAAATGGATGACGGGATGACTGAAAATGGAGAAATGGACATTGTGTGACCTGGTCGTTCTCACTCCGTCCAAACGCGACAGCGACGTCTAACTCCCCTCACACGTCCGTTTGCGCTCGGCAGATCTCTCCAGCGGTGTGACTTATTAGCACCCATGCAGGTCCGGGCAGATTCGGGCCCGTCTGCATTTAGCGCCGCTCCGATTGGCTCCGTCCGTGCGTCACTGCTCCCGTCAGGCGTCTAAAAAGAGACTCCTAACATGTGCTGACCCCGGACGAGACCGGTCCGATCACGCGCCAACAAGTGCTCAGGGGAAAGAAACACATTTTTAGAAGGAGAAAATGAGCTGTAGAGCCCGGCTTTTTTATAGAATGTGACTCTCAGGCGGTTTTAATGATGCTGCGCTGCTGCTGTTTACCCCCAACTTTCACTTTCTGCACTACAACTGTAAATTTAACTGTAATTCTCGTGTACATAGTAAAGCCTATTTTTCTTTTATTTTATACTATAGTAATTTTAGCAGCCCTGTGTATTTTTTATTGCTCAGTGTTTTATGTTGCACCTTAAGGCCGAGATAAGTTCCTATGTTTGTGAATTTTGTTCATTGACAATGGCAATAAACTTTTTTCTGATTCTGATTCTGAAAAGTGGATTATACTGTTAAAAGAACAGACAAATCTGACAATATGCAACTGGCAATATAGCAACGTACCTAGGAATAAGGAATAAGAAAATCACAATACAAACAGATAAAAACCTTAATAATCATTATCCTATTTACTTTCAAAGAGAAGAGTGCAGAAACAGTGGCTTGCTAAAGTATTCATGGCCCTTTTCCACATTTTTTGTCACGTCACGGCAACTTAAATAAATTGTATTGGCATTTTTTGTTAAAGCAGCACACAGTTGTGAAGTGGAAGCAAAATTATACATGAGTTCCGGATTATAAACACACCAGGAGGATGCTCCGGAGAGCCACTGACCGTGTCCACGGCAGGGTTTTCAGGATTTTGATGTCAATGTATGTATATTCACCAATTATTTTAAAGAGGTTGACAAATCACAAATGTTGATTTTAAATGTACAAAGAAATATATTAAAAACGCCCCATTCAGAGTTTAATGCATACAACTGCACAGAATTAAAGTTTACAAAGGGCTGTACAAAATGCACCGTAAGCACCAGCGTTAGCAACAGGATCAGAGGCAGTTATTCAGCCTCTTCAGGTTAAAATTGAGCTGCTTTTCCACGTGCTGTTTTAGTTCAAACTGATTCCGTCCAGTGTCTATTGCCCCTCTGAGCTATCGAGAGTCTGTGTGGGTGGGTCACACAGTTTACTGCCCCCCTTCAGCCCTCGTTTTGTCCCAACACTTACAGTTAGAACGGCCCAGTCAAAGTCCAGATCTAAATCCAATCGAGAATCTGCGTCAAGATCTGAAAACTGCTGTTCACAAACGCTCTCCATCAAGTGCTGCTTTGCAATGAAGAATGGGCAAAAAGGTCAGTCTGTGGGTGGGCAAAGCTAAAGGGGGAGACAAACCCCAGAAGACTTTCAGCTGTAACTGCAGAGAAAAGTACTGACACAGGGGCCTGAATACTTTTTTACAATCTGGAAATCATGTACAATTTTCCTTCCACTTCACAATTGCGTGACCCTTTGTGCAGCTCTTTCACATTGCATTTAAGTTTGTGACTTGACAAAATGGGCATAAGTTCCAGGGTATGAATATTTTTGCAAACTTCTGTAAAATCCTTTAGTTGTATGCACAGACACAGAACTCCTTTGATTTAATTACCGTTACTTCAAATTATAGTCAGCTGTTCAATTAAATGTATTTTTGTAACGACCAAACAGCAGTTGCCTCTTAGTTTTCACAAACACATTCTTAAATGAGACAATATGCTTTTCTCAGGTATTTACGATTGAACTGCACGTAGAAAGATCATCATTTTACATTTTGTTCATTGTAAACCGCAATATTGATCTAAAACGGCTTGGAAACAGAAACATGTCGACGTGTGTGGCATTTCCTCGTAACAAGCAGCAGATTTTCATTTACATGTTTTTATTGAGAAAAAGTGTCTTTTTGACATTTTAGAACCTACACGTATCACTCTGAGTCTTAAGTTTCCAAATAATTTCAACTAAGTATTGGGATGTGGGCGGGGATAGGGGGTAGGAGAGAATTTTCCGCAACACAAGATTAATCAAACATACATGAATCCATAAAAAAAAAAAACTTTGAGAAAGCGAATGAAGAAGGAAACATCTTTTAAATGTTATATTCTAAATGGCAGATTTATTTTCTGCATGAGAAATATTGTATATACAGTATATATTTTTACTTTGTACAAACTCTGAGACCCCGACGGCCTGATGTCCGGCGCTGCTCACGTGCAGATCGAGAGGAACGGTAAAGCGGGCAATCAGGCACGACTCTGTGCGGACTTGAACGGGTCACTGAGCAACACGCAGGCAGTTTGTGTCAAAAGAAAGTGCACGCGCTCCACATGTCAGCGTTAGCGTCGTTAGCATGTGCCCACCCCCCCCACTGCCCTGACCTACTTTCCTACCTGCACGCGCCACCTCATGTTTTATGGACAACACTACTGAGTCAAAAAAGTCGAGACGCGAGCTAGTGGAAGGGGGAAACACAGTTGTTCTACATATTGCTGATTAATATGAGTCTAAATCCCGAACATTATCAACCGCTGCAATAAAATCCTTGTGTATTCCTCAGCCGGAGCCACTGCGCAGATCATCACGAGCTTCAGTTTCCTTGCCAGTGGTTAGAATTCTGCTGATCAATGTATATAATAAGCCGCCAGTCTAAATGCGTTTTAATTCATAGGAACTGTCCAGGTTTGGAGTGTATTGATTTGTACCAGCACAAGTGTTTTGCAGGTCTATAAGTGTTGTATTTAACAGCACGTTGTGGCACGCTCTAGTGGCTCCACAGCAGCGCGTCAACAAACCGTGGAAATGTTCTCTTCGCCAGCTTCAGTCTGTCCTTATCGTCTGCATCGGTGCAACTTCCTCCACCATCTCACAGAATATTAGTAGTAATTATATTTTGTTTTGACAAGTTTAAATTTGTTGAAAATGTGACTCTAAAAATGTTGACTTGTGTCACACTATGTTTGACTGTTTTTTGTATTTTTGTCTAATTAAAGAAAAAGAAAATGTTAGTGTGGAGTGAGACCTATTTTGTCAAGATGTAATTCAATATAATTACGATACTGTATTTCCTCCTATTTCTTT
The DNA here is from genome assembly GCA_015082035.1 of Chaenogobius annularis. NCBI lineage: Eukaryota > Metazoa > Chordata > Actinopteri > Gobiiformes > Gobiidae > Chaenogobius > Chaenogobius annularis. The sequence continues at coordinate 1,937,587 of BJKM01000106.1, forward strand.
TTTTTTATTGATAACTATATATTTTAGTGAAATTGTATCCATTAACAGAATAAACTATTCATATATACTTACTACCACTTTCAATTATTACAATTTAACTTTGTGTCCCAAGTCGGTTACATGACTAATTTGGCTGTCCCGACCCATGGATCACTATGTTATATTTTGGACATCTTAAATTGCAATATAGATCAAAATGGAAAAAATTTAAGTCAGCTGACTTCCGGGTTGAAAATTGTGGCGTTAATTTTCCCTGGTCCTTTACGAGAGCTGAAGTTGACAAAATGATTTTTGCCCGTTGGGCCAAACTGACTACATGCCCAATCCTGCGTGTGTCACTGTTTAAGAAAATGAAAAGACAAAACAAAGTAAGTCAAGAGCAGTGGGTCGTGTATCGGACCCCGGGGAGAGCTGGCGGTTAAAAGCTCCTAATAAGTCTGCTTTAAAGGTTTACAACATTTTCAGGAGGAGGGCCCACCACCTGCTTGTCTCCAAGGAAATGTAAATTATAGCTGTTTTCTATTCCTTGTTTTTCAGTGTCTGATCTCAGAAGCTAAGCAGGGTTTTGCCTGGGTAGTAATTGGATGGGAGACCGCAGGGAACCCCAGGTGTCACAGGGGGGCAGCTGTGGCTCTTTTACTGTTGTCTTATGCAAGGCACTTCAACCACTTTGCCTACTGTGAAAAATATTATAAGTAAAAGATTTTTTTTTTTTTTTAAACAGCCTAATAGCCTTTTACTGGTAGTAAAAACAATAAGGAACAAAAATAATAATAATCACCACTCTGCGAATATGAGGTCTACCTTCATAAAATAACCCACAGAACTGGAGAAATACATTTGTTTACCTCTGTTTGGAAGATTTTACCCCCACCAAATTATAAAGTGACTTTGAGCGCCTGGAAAAGTGTTATTCAAGACTTCATTATACTTTGAAAAATATGCATTCTAACGGATGAGCGAGGTCACCACTCCAGAAATAACATGGCAAATCCTCAAAATGTACATCGTGCTGCTTTAAATAGTCATTAAAATATAGGAAACACATGTTGAAATCAGATATACAGTGAAAACAAACTCACATTCTAGCATACCAACTGGTCAATGTGAGAATTTTTAATATTTTTCCCAGATGTTATCCATAAAACAGCTAACATTAAGCTAGATATCTTCCATAAAGCTCTGACCGTAAGACATTTAAACAGTCCCTTCAGACGATGTCGATACAAACACATGTCTTTACTCTTGCAGAATGGTGCAGAGTGTCTGTTATTATACCAACCAATGCAGTTCATCCATTAACATTTTCAGGCTAACATCACCATCTAGTGGCACAGTAAAATGACCGCCTGACACAAGCAGGTGCAATCATTCATATCATATATTATATTCAAGATTAGTACATGTACATTCATTTAGCAGTCCTTTTACATTTGGTTAAATCCAATTACGGACACACGCTTATCTACAACAAGTGCTGTGACAAAAGGGTTTTAAATACATCCTATTTACAGTAGTGGACGGTGGAAGCAGGTTGCGGAAGAAGTTTTGTTTTTACTGGTAACCAAGGCCCTCTCGACGGAAGTGGCAGAAAAGAGGGACACTTATGCACAGACAAATGAACTGCAAAAAAAGAAGCAAAAAACATATTAGGAGGACATGGTATAGGTCATAGTAGTGCATACATTAGTAATACACACAGGCATATTCTCGGCTGGTGTTGATGAATTGAAATGTATTCAAGCACGGCCCTTTAAGGTTTCGAATTCTGCCATTATTCTACATGTTTTATTTATACCTCATGCACGGGTACTTGTAGTTATAGCAAAATAGCAATGGTAGCAGTAAATTGCTAACGTGCATAGACTGTGCCATTTTTGTCAAGTATATAATCCTCAACTTGTTTAATATTTTATGGGAATAAGGACATTACGGTTGTGTGAATAATCCTCTGTGACTCGTACCTGGATGATGAACATTGTGACCACTCCAGATCCTGTGCTGCGAAAGTTGTGAGCAAACCAGTCCCTGAGTTTCCCCATGCACCCCTAAAGAGGAACAACAACACTTTCAAATGGAAATGAGAGCATTTTCATGTGGACCGCACCTGCTGTGTTGCCGTGTAAACAGAGCCTAAACAGAAACAACCAAATGCACATGTAAATACGGCACCGATCTTCATACTTAGCAAATAGTGACTAATGTGAGATGCAGTGACGTGCATTCAGGGGAGGCAGGGGAGGCAGAGCCTCAGCTGTCAATCTTGGGAGAAAAAAACTGAATGATAAAATATAACAAAAGTTCATATTTGTCACCTGGTATGTATTATAAACCCCGTTTCCCGTTGAATCCAATATGGAACAATATTTTTTTCAATATAATATCAGAATTTCCGCATGTCCCGTAACTCCTGTTCAAACACAGGGAGGAGGGGCGTCCCCGTGAGGCAGCACTCACCGCGCACAGTAAAATGCATGACTGTACGCGACGCAGATAATGTGTCGATGTCCCTCTGTATATAACAAATAAAACACCCTGACGATGTGCTCTGTACTGCCATATTCTGGATAATGTATAAAATGTATTTCTGAAACGTGTTTCGGCTCGCAGATTCATTATAAAAACAGCAGTAAAAGTTCACTCGGTGAGGCAAACAATACGCCTGACTCATGGCAGAGGGCGCTACTGAGCCTGTGGACTATGGCGCTGTCTTCTTCGTTCTTGAACTCGTTTATTTCTTATTTACAATCCGGCTTATCAAAATGTAAAGAAAATACCATAAACTTTTATTTATTTTGGCTTGAAATAGGCTCGAATTTGGCTCAATTGGAATTAATTTTTACCTTAAATCAAATATGTCACATGTTTGTGTAAAGAATGCTGAAATGAGATATATAGCACAACTGATTGTCTGTTGTCAATCGAATTATGTTTAAGGTGCTCTTTTGGGTTCATTTGCATTGGTAAATCTGACTCTGAAAGAGTGAGTGCCTCACTAGGCATGAACCTCACCGCACGTCACCTGTGAGATGTAAATGTTTGGTAATGTATCAGCGATCAAAGACGTCTACATTCTTAAGGCTGGTGTCGTTCTGTACATCAGCTCCAATGCATTTTCAATGGGAGAGTTAGCATTAGCCGCTAAACATCACACATTTTGTAAAACCAGTGCAGTTTTGACGACTAACAACTCGACCACATGTGAGTGACACAAATGCCACATTACACTATGTTCAGAAGTGTTAGCTTGGCTTATTGACATAGTGATTAGCACTGAAATTAGCATACATGCTAAAAATAATTATAATAATGATAATACAAATAATAATGCATTGGATTTATATAGTGACTTTCTTGACACCCAAAGCGCTAATGACCACGTAATACATATTTCTTAAATGTAACTTAACTTAGCAAACCGACTTTAGTGAACTTTAAAAAATTGAGCTTGAAGTTAGATATTGACTCCTAATACTGGTTATTAAAAGTAATTTAAAACATTAAAACATTTAAACAACAACGATTTGTCTGCGCCGTCTACAAATGTCAAAATGTATGTTTTTATGTTGGTGCTTTATTAAAACAAATGGGATAGAATGTTTACAGTACCAGGCTGTTCTAAACACGCCTGGGGTTCTCTACAAAGTATTGTTCTGATTTGTAGCACTAATTCTTCTCTACAGAGTGATATAATTGTCTGGCAAACAACATCTGAAATGCATTTTATTTCTGTAGGCCTATTAGCTCACTTGTAAATCTGTAAATATGTCGTGAGGGGACTATATTTTTATAAATTAAATTAAATGTAAATGTTCATACCGAGGGTTAAGTTGAGAAAAACATATTTACTGGATTTTATTCTATGGTGATACTGATATTTATTTTAGCTTATTCTTTTTTTTACAAATCTATTCTTATTCTTTTTCATTCTCATTACATTTTCTAAAACACCACACCCAGTTTTGAATTCCCACAATTTACAGCTACGGTTCTCATCTGGTGTAACGTCAAGATAGCACAACAAACAACAACCAAAATACAAATGTGAATAAATAATTCAATAAAAACATTCAAACGTATCAAAATACAGTGGTCTATTTCCTTGATTGATCTTCAGACACACTGGCTGGGGCAATCACGTTATTATAATCTATCACAGATCAGACCACGTACCTCCTCCCAGACAGTGTAGTTGGCAGAGAGACACGGGTCTTTGGTGCAGCAGGAGAGGGGAACGTTATCCCCCCAGTCTGAGGGTCCGCGCACGCCACAGCACTCAAACTAAACAGACAAAGACTACACGATTATGGGATTATTTTACTCCATAATGATTCAAACCCCTTTTAATTGAACTGGAATGAATAAAACATGCCAATTAAACGTGCGCTGTGTAACTGTTTTACGCCACCTGCTGGTCAGATGACACCAACAAGCCACGTTACAGGTCAAATCTGTGGAGAAGCGAGCCCAATCACAAGAAGAATGCATGTTTTTCAAGGCATTTCTTATCAATAAATACGGCCGTGATTGACTGCATGCATTCTGTGGAATGTTCCAGGCAAAGCAATAGCATCTCCATGGCGATATAAAGGTGGTGGACCCCTCTCGAAAAGTTACATGGTGTCTAGTTTTAAGAAAACAAAAAAGCCAGTATCTACATTGCAAAGAACCCATATTTTTTTTTGTTTATTTGTGTCTTTCTTGCTTAAAATGTGTTAATGTGTGTGTGTGTGTGTGTGTGTGTGTGTGTGTGTGTGTGAAATTTTAGTTATTACAATTATTTAAAGGACATGTTATGAGAAAGACATGTTTTAAAGGACATATATTATGCAAAATGTACTTTTCAAAAAAAATCTTTTATCCATGTTACTACATTGTTCCCTCATCAAAAATACATGGAGTTGTATTTAGCTTCATTCATATTAGTTTAATATTAGTAAGTCCTCTCCCCTCTGAGCCTCACAAAAAACACTCATCACTGTCCAAATATTCCAGTTTTTTGAATGTCATATAGAGCGCCAAAATATTTTGTGCTTTTTTTAAGACCATAAATCATTGCTAAACTCGTTCTGAGCATTTCCGATGTCAAATTGCGATCATTACAACTGCTGGCCTACACTCGCATGACGGGGGCAATCTAAATTTGTTAATCTCCCTCTGCTGGCCAGTATATGGAGCTCTGACGTGGGAAACGCCTCAAAGAGTGTTGTGCATGGTTTTGGAAATCCATTATTTTAAGTTCTAAAACAGGAGATGCCAAAGTAAAGGTACTCAAGAGGATGTTTAAAGGGCAATGACAATACAAATGGTGCATAATATTTGTCCTTTAAGTCATAATGTCTTACTTTGAGTACGTAATAATATTTTGTTTAAACTACCTGAGAGATTAAAAAACATCCCTTTAGATAGTAATATCACGGCCTTAAACTAGATGTGTTTCCAACAGACTGTGGTGGCATGAATAATATTTATTTGAAACATTTAATCTAATATCATTTCTAATATTATTTCTTGTATTTAATCTTTAAGCAGTCATTTTTGCACAGTATAAATGATCTTAACTGTTTATGACTGTCGACAAAGTATGATTTTGTGATGACAGTGCTGTTTTTCGACTATGGGGGGCACCATTGTCTCTTTTTTTTAAACGGGAAACACTGTGCCATATAAAAGATAACCTTTATTGCGCCAGAAAAGTACAAGAACATAACCACCAGTTTTTCATAGCTTACCAGGTGCTGCACAGCGTCAAAGTCGTCTATGACTTTCTCGGTGGCATCGGGTGTGGCGTCTCTGTAGCTCACCAGGCTTTTCATCAGGTCATCTTCAAAATAAGTGTTAATCTGAACAGAAACATGTATTTATTGTTAGTTGTTTTTGGCAGTGAATTTGCTTGTAAAATATGTCCGGGCACCTCTCTGCTGTAGACCAGAAACACGCACGCCATCGCCAGCTCCACCAACATCAGGATGAAGAGCAGCAGGAAGAACTGCAGGAGCAACACACTGAGCATTCAAGACACAACACTTCCTCCTGCTCAAACTCAAAGAAGGTTTTAATTACTATAGTTTTTTCATTTTATAATATATTGCAATTGTTTTATTGTTATTGTATTATCTTGTCACAGAGGCACAGGTTAAGAGGGAAACAGCACACTACTAATGTTTTTAGCGGTCGGTACTCAAAGATGAGCTTGTAACAGGACTAATACACTTGTAGAGTAAATGTAAAAAGAAAAATTTAAATTGTGTGTCAAAATGATATCTTTCTGCGCATGTAATTTTTGTATCTGTATATAATGTTTTTTTATGATGTGGATCTCAAAGCAATGGCTAATGGGGATCCAAAATAAGCAAACAATGTTGATGTTGACGGTAATGGTAATTTACACTTGGTTTAGTCCTGATCTCATCTCCTGGTCTAGACATCGTTTACATTTTGGTTTAGTCCCAGTTTAGTACTCATTTTGATGTACAGAACTGTTATTCATCCTGAGGGAATATTCTTTGGTGTGAGTGTGAACGTAGTTAGAGAATCATTATTTGTCTCTTGTGCGCCCTCACTACCTTGTCTGGCCTTTTAAACACAAACTGAGCTGAGTCTTTATCTTATTAACTTTATGTGTATTTTAATTGTTTGCATATATGTATTATTGCGCTTTGCTGTACAGCACTTTGGGCTTTTAAAGTTGTAAGTGTGCTTTAGAAGTAAACATTGATTGATTGATTGATTGATTGATTGATTGATTGTCGATGCCTGATCTTGTCTGATCTCAGAGAGTAAATAGGGTTAGCCTGGTTGTATGTAACTCCAATGTATGATTATGACTACGACTACGATTATGACTATGACTACTATTATGATTATGACTAGGATTTATGACAATAACTATCAACTGACGATTATTATTATGACTATGACTATGATCATGACTATGATTATGATTATGACTATAGATTTGATAAGATTATGAGTATTAGATTATGACTATATGGAACTATGAATTATGACTATGATTTATGATTTGATTGACTATGGTTGTTACTATGATTATTATTATGACTATGATTATGACTATGGTTATTACTATGGTTGTTACTATGATTATTATTAGGACTATGATTATGACTATGGTTATTACTATATTACTATGATTATGACTATGATTATGATTATGACTATGGTTGTTACTATGATTATTATTAGGACTATGATTATGATTGTTTCGACTAAGATTAGGATTATGACTTTGGTTATTACTGTGATTATGATTATGACCATGACCACTCACGCTCACGACCATGCAGTGGTTCTCCTTGAATCCCCCCAGTATGCCCAGGTAGCACACACAGGTCACGATGGTGCCGGTCACTACCAGAGTGTTAGCCGGGAAGATGGGCCAAAACGACGTGACCAGAGACGCAAACAATGAATTCATCATCTGGAACTCTCCGAAGGCAACGACGAACGCACCGCACAGCTGAAAACACGGACATGAGACCTTGTTTAGTCATTTTCATCATGTGATTCTAGACTTTTATTGGTACAATGTTTTTTTTTATTTCGTTAGCATTTTGTTGGCAGCAAAATGGTTGAGCATCCGGTATTGCACATGGTCCATTTCCATCAGGCTGGTTCCGGTTCTGAGCCTGTGCCTGTTTTCCGCTCTGCTGGCTCCTGGTCCCAAAACTGATTCTGACTTGGCATAAGCTCAGAACCAGCACGTCCAGAACAGGTTGGACCTTTATACGACTACTTACTGTACCTTACTTGCAAGTTAGCTTTTATTTATACAAAGCTGTTCAGCAGTTTCAGAACGTCTTTTACAGAGAGACCTGGCCAAGGCAACAGCCAACATAATCAACACTGTACAGAAAACCACTAAATATGACATTATAAACACAATTATTAATCACCACACTTTTTTTTTCCCATTTCATGGATTCCAAGACAGCTCTGTGAGGCATCGAGGCCCGTTAAAAAGTAGTTGGAGTAACTGGAGCTGACAGTAAGGAGATTACTGAAGAATGGCTTTGTAAATGTAAATACCAATAATGTTTTCTACGAATTGACAGTGACGTCCAACTAAATCATGAGAGTGCAGTGATGATAAAGCATTGGTTAGTATTGGTGATAAACCGTAGTGATGCGTGACACACCGAGTCCAGTTCACGTGTGTGTGGGTGGATGAGGGAGCAGCATATATAAAGTATCACCATTTATTTTAGTTTTCTAGTCTGCAGTGGTATCGGTTGATATCAAGTATCGGAAAAAAAACGTTAAGTCCATGTATGGAAATCAGTATCAGATCTGAAAAAGCTGGATCTGTATTTCTCTAAACCTTGGGCAAGACGTCCCCTCCCTTTTCATGTTATTGGTGGTAGCGGCCGCACGAGTAATGAACAACGGATGACGTTGTTATTGTTGGGCCTGGAATGTTCCACAGTGCGGCATTAATACAATTCGACAGATATTTTATTGACAAACTAATTGTACTGGCTCGCTCGTTTCCACAGCTTTCGCCACTTGTAGAATTAATCGTAGTTGTAAAAAGCAAAACTTGAAAACTGAAGTAAGAGTGTACCTGTAACTGCACACTAAATATTATTAAAGTATAAAAGCCTGAAAACAGCTCCAGTAAACGCGACTACTGCCCACCTCTGCCCATTTATACACCATATTGTGCCTGCTGCATCTGCGTAACCTTGAGATTACTAACTGACACATGATTAGCTGCTTTCACTTACCCAGCACAGGAAGTTAAGGAGCAGAAGGAGAGACTTGAGACAGCTGACACACGACCGATCCATTTTCGATTATATTCTTCGATGGACTTGATAAAGATGAGCTTGAATTAGAAAAAGAAACACCTGTGACAGACCCACTCTCGCTCACAAACAGATGCGTCTTGCCCGGTCCCTCTGTTTGTACCGTTTATACTGTTTATACTGTAGCGAGCGGTGTTTGATATGGCAACAATAGACGGTCCGCTCCACCACAGCCTCTCCTGACCTGTTCACACTCGGGCTGGTATTTTACATGTTGGAAAACTCAACAAATACTTTGTTTAAGACACTTATATAATTTCAGCTGATTTTCTCCACAGATCTGACTGCTCTGGCGGTTTCGCCCCAAACCCTGCTTGTGTTTATATACACACATATACATACATATATATATATATATACGCTATATATAATATGTGTGTGTGTGTGTGTGTGTGTTATATATGTGTGTGTATATGTGTGTGTTGTTATATATATATGTTGTGTGTTATTATATATATATATATGCGTGTGTGTGTATATATTTATATATATTTATTTTATTAATTACAAAATAGATGAAAACAAAACAGAAAGGAAAAAAATAAAATAAATAACATTCCAAATAAAGTAAGCAAGTGAATGAAACATTTTATTGTAACTAACACGTAACTAATTTATTCATTTCTAGACTTTTTTTAGCACATAGATCAACAAAAACGAAACAACAAAAAGGAAAAAAAGAACTACAAACAACCCGACACACGAAAACCCCCAAAAACATTTCAAATAAAGTATGGTGGCCTAGAGGTGCAATTCTTAGAAAAGGGGAAAATATTTTTATATTTATAAAAAAAAAAACATAATTAAGTAATTCATTTCTAGACTAATTCATTTCTAGACAAATTAATTATTTCATTTAAAAATTGCACAGTTAATTTTCTGTAAGGGTGGAGCAGCAAAACCAAACACACATTTCAAAGCAAGCGTTCCGGAAATATAATATATAGACTTTCAACCTACACACACACAAAAAAAAAAAATCAAGAGACAAAAGATAATGTAAGAAACATTTATTTAGGAAATTTTTTTCACAATTCTCATTTTAATTAAATAATTACCTAGAGGTTGAGTTGTTGGTTAAAAAGCTTCAGGAGACATTCAGCAGTACAAACTACACAGACATTTGCAAGAAAGAAATACACAACAGACAATGACGATCAAACGTGTTTCAAATAGTGGTTTATGAAATGATCGGAAAAAAAAGTTGAATTATGTGAAAGTTAATAAAACGCTAATCTCCTCAGTGGCTCAATTTGATATAAAATGTAAGCAAAAATATCATTAGCTGGTGTAGACATTATAATAGCAGTATAATATTTGTTCATGATTGAGAAACACATACAAAAATATAAATAATAGCTACAGCATGAGATTTGTTCACAAAAAGTCAAATTTTGAATTCAACATTAAAATGGTTCCAAAATACACTTGACAGTAAATTAATTTAGAGAAACTGGAACTGAATTTAAAAAAAAAAAAGTGTATCGATAGAAAGATTGATGATATTATTTGAGTTGACTAAAATATATATATATATATATATATATATATATTACAACATAATAGTTTGTTAATTAAGATTTATGTTAATTATCAAACAAAAAAGTTAGAACACTTTTTCAGAATGTTGCTGGATTTAGAAAAAAATGGTCGTGCTTGTAATGATGGAAGATTTAGTGGCAAGAATGTATTTTTTTTGCCCTTTGTTGTGTGTACTTAAATAACTGCAAATGTAATAAATCCAACCAAGATTTATTCACTAAATTCTAGACAAAAAAAATCCAAGACATTTCTACTAAAATAAACACAAAACAAGTAAGATTATTAAGCTTTTCAAGGACATTTTTGCCTAAAACAAGTGTATTTTTCTAGTTTTAAGAAGGTAATTTGCAGTGTATTTGAGGAGTCTGACCCATGACCTCGTCACAGTCACAGAGGGGGCCGCACGCTCAGACCACTCAGAGAGACCCAGTGGACAACAGCAGTAAAGGCACTGGCTGAACGAAAAAAAACTAAAACCATTTACCACCGACACTTCAACAAAAAGTCGGGATGGGATAAGACGAAACGAGACACAAGATTCCACAAGAACGACGAGATTTTGACTTATAATATACAAATTCAGTCACAGTTTTAGCCTCACAAATCTTTTTTATCAATTTAATTTTCTATTTTTTCATTGTAAAACTTCCTTTAATAAACAAAACTACAGCTTCTCGTTTGACATAACTAGTGCAAATGACGTTTTTTTTTTTCTTCTCATTATTACTTTGTCAGTTTGTGAATGGGAACAAAATAAAAGCTGAAAATTACAGGAAGTAGCAGAATCCGTCTGTCTATGTTATCAATAAGGGACGATTTACACGCAACCGAAGCATTATTTTTGGCAGCAATAATTAGACAAAATGAGATCACTGTGTAATTTATATGGATTTTGGCCCTTGTTTACCATATTGTTGCTATGTCCAACCAGGAAGTGACATTATAAACTTCACCAAGACTGTCAAACTGGGGAAAAATGGGGACATTTTTAACTAAAACCAGAAAAATAAATCCTACCCGTGAGCACAACCTTGTGGCACAATCTTGTTCCATCCCCAACAAATATACAGATTTTTTTTTTTTTTTTTTTTTTTTTTTAACAACAACAACAACAACAACAACTGCAGTAATTTTGTTCATATTTTCCAGTTCATTCCTTCTGACGCACGACCACTTTAAATTCACAGTGCAAGAGGCGAAACCCAAAGCTACACGGCGAGGTAAGAGGGTTCACAAATGTAAAAAAACATGATGAAAAAAGGTTTGAACTGTGATCGGACACGGATTGCATTTCAGTTCGGTTGAAACTGCGGTTTAGAAAAGTTGGTTTGAATCTGGCACGGCACTTACAATGTAAAACTAGACCTACATTTACTTTTCAGTGCACAGAGAACCCAGAAGTCAGAAATGGCTCAAGTTATTTCCTTATTTATACATATATTATATTTCATTTTTCATTTATTCGTGTGGATGTTGTATGCTAATATTTGGATTGCTTTTGCACATACGTAATCATCTAACTTTTGAACTTGAAATCAAATATGTAAGCTACGTAAGAATGCTTCACAGTACATTTATCTTAGAATTCCAACGCAATCGGTAACCTACAAAAGAGTTTATGCATAATTTTATTTTTAAAAATGCCACTAAACATTCTCCGAGTGGAAGCATTATTTGCCTGATGGCTGTCTTTTTGCTTTCATCTCGCTGGTATTATTTATTTCAGTCTCTTTTCCCCCTCATAAAGTCGTTTCTCTGCTGTTGCGACTTTTTCCTGTCAGCAGGGGGTGATAAAGGCCACTTTCCCCCATCCAATAACAATTGAATTACTAGTTTATTTAAGGAGAGAAAGGTGATCTCAGTGTCTGTAGTCAAATAATGGTGAAGTGGTCAAAACGTAGCTTCCAAAACATGCCATGAGCTGAGAAAAGTGGTTTTATGACAGAAATTGAGTTGTAAATCTATGCATTTGACGTAGGAAAATGTGTAAATTTAGTACATTTGATGAAAAACACTCTTTAGTACATAAATGTGCTACACCAGAATCCTCAAACGGCTTCACTTCCAGCTTCATCTACGTCGAAATTTAGTTAAAAAAAACTAAAGACTTTTGCGTTCGAAACAACTAATTGAAAGACTAATCGAGCAGCAAAATGATCGTAAGCAGCAGCTCTAGTCTGTGTCGGCGATGAATGGATAAATGTGAGCGTAGCCTCCAAAGTCACAGCTGTGTATCTTATTGTTTACTACTTTTTTATTATTTTTCATTGTTATTTCAGGAGACGTCAGCTAAATATTAGGCAGCACTATGGACTTTTGGATTAGTTAGCAGACACTTAATTGACACTTGCACAGTTTTGCCACTTTCTGTCAAAATTCCAAACATTAACCTCGTAATACTCAAGATTTTAGTACGTACGGATCTGAAAAATCCTATTCCACCCGCATTTCTAACAAAATAAACGATTTTCCAGTACATATTTTGCTCATTGACGCTTTGGTTTGTGATTAAAAACTAGTCACAGTCACCAACCGGAGCCAACGCGGCAGTTGCACTTATTCAATTTCACCCTGTTTTCCTGTTGGTTTTCCAGTTTGTTGTGGTTTTCTTGTTTATTCTGTGTTTATGTTCTTGTTGTCAGAGCTCATTTGTGATTGTGTCTTATGAAGTTGTTTTACTACAGTTACACGCTGGTTTAACGCTCAAATTTAAACAAAGTGGCTTCACATTGCTTTAAAAAAAAAAAAAAAAACACAAAATGTTTACATCAAATAGGTTGCGTTCCTCTAATAGTGTATTATAATATTGAGCTGCTGGTGGTTTGAAATTGTGATGGAGCAACTAAGCGGTCAATGGCAGCGTGTTTTTTATCTTAGTTTTTTGGCAAATACGTCTGAACAGACACAAAGTTTGAGGTCTTCCCCATCATCAAATGTATATATTTTTCAACAAATGGTGTCAAAAAGTGGTGGCCCGAATCATAACTCATAAAAGACTCGACATTTGTGGGTTTTCTGCGCTTTTTTTCCAACCCCTCCATCCGAAAATGTCACTTTGTCCAATTGAAAAAGGTGAACACAACCCATTTTGTTTCATCAGACTCGTCGCTTTGACTTGAGATTTTTGGTCGGCGTTGTGTAAAATACCGCGGCGATCGGGCGCACGTCAATAGAATCTCTTGCGCTTGTTTTCCTTCCAGCGTCCGTACACGACGACCCCGACCACGGCGAGCACCCCGAGGCCCATGACGGAGAAGAGTAGGGTGATGAAGATCTGGACGCCGCTCATACCCTCCTCCTGGACGTCCACTGCAAAACACACACGGTACTGTTCAGGACGGAAATAACTTCACCAACTGCATACTGACCACACGGGACGGGTCAGGCGTTCCTTTCATTGGGACTGTGGTTAGCTCGTCCTCAACTGGCAGCAGAGGGAATTACCATAAGGACACAAAATAAAAGCTGTCTTAGAAATGCTCAGAACGACTTTGGTGATGATTTATGGACTTAAAAACTACATGTAAATACTCTAAATCTCTGTAACGTCACAAATCGGAGAAGTTTGAAACCAAGTGTTTTCGTGAGGCTCAGATAGGAGCAGACAACAAGCAAGAATGAAGCTAAATACAGCTTCAGGCATGTTTTAATAATCATATATAGTGCCTTTCTGCCACACCAATCGTTCACACCAAAGGTATGCAAGGCAATGTGGGGGAGGGTTCTTGCACTCGAGCCACTGCTGCCCCCCCTGTGGCACCAGGTGTTCACAGCGGTCTCCTTTAAGCACTGACAGGCCGGTTCGACTCTATCTGCGTTCAGGATAGGTGAGGAGAGTTGTACCGTGAAACTGGTCCATGTCGTCCACTTTGGGCAGCAGCAGCACCTCCTCCTCCTCCTCCAGGTCTCTCTCCACCGTCAGCTCATACACCTTCAGCGAGATCAGATCATGGTTGTCTATGGAAACAAGATGCATGTAAGCGTATGTTTTCCTTCAACAAGTAAAGGCTTTGCAGTTTGCCAGGGCAGCAACAATTAATCGATTACTCGTCACTATTCTATAAAAAATTAATGTTGTCGAATTTTGATAAAAATAATCATTATCTGGACAATCATGACAAAATACCTTATATAACAAAGACCTTGGCATTAAGATAACATTATATATATTTTTGTATTATTATCAATAATAATTATAAATAATAATTATTGTATATTGTATATTGTATATTGTATATTATATATTCTCTATCTCCCCGCCTGAAGTTGGCTACACATTAACACATTTAGTTGGAAATATTTTTTATAATACTACTTTAAAGCAACAGTGTGTAACTTTCTGAAGGTAGAGAGTCCCCTGCAGGATTCCATGGGAATAGAAAGGTAAAACCAGACTTCGGAGCGTTCTTCATGGAGATAGATACATTTTATATCATGTTGTGGAATACTAAAGCCAAAGGAACAACATTTCCTACTTCAGGCCAAGTACGAGTCAGGTTTGTGGAGATATAGGCCGCTCACTGTAAGGATGCATGATTTTATAAATGTTTTATTTTAATAAAACCAAATTTTTTTGGGCTAAATAATACATACTGTGGCTTTAAATGAGTTTATATAGTAATTATTATTTGTATTTTAAATATAAATCTAAAGTGAAAAACATATTCTTTTATATAGAGCATGGATTATGATTGGGGGCCCCGTGGGAGGAGGGGCCATGGCGCCACAGACTTTGAGAACTCGCCATATTTCAAACATTAATGAGTTTATATAGTAATTATTATTTGTATTTTAAATATAAATCTAAAGTGAAAAACATATTCTTTTATATAGAGCATGGATTATGATTGGGGGCCCCGTGGGAGGAGGGGCCATGGCGCCACAGACTTTGAGAACTCGCCATATTTCAAACATTATCTACTTGATAATGTCATTAAAATGTCTTGACGTACAATAGAAATAATAATAGTTAATAATAGTTTGACAAGGGCTAGGGTTCAACAACTAAAATAATGGTTGGTGGCTGCCCTACAGTTTACAGACCTGTCAGATCTCCCGTGGCAGAGGAGGTCCCGAGGAAGTACCCCAGCGGCAGCCTCAGACCTGAGATCGAGGCGCAGTCTTTGTACGTCTGTTTACCGTCGGTGTCGGTCAGCAGCTGCACAAGGAAACAAAAACGACATCAGGAACAGACGCGACATCAGGTAAAAAGATGAAGACAAAATATATTTACTACAACATAAGGACATGCTGAGAAAATGTTTTAGGGGGAAAAAATACCCCCCAAAAAATTAAAAAAGACATATTAAAGATGAAATAAAGTTACTTCTACACATTTTTTGATAAATGAACAGGCAAAAAACAATACCATTTTGTTTCTCAGCTGCTTTTAGACTATGAAGGCATAAATTAGTCATTGTTATCAATGGGAAACACTTTTTAATTATTAAAATATAGTCCAGTCAATGTTAAAGATTTGAAACACCGTACACCACCTATACAAAATTAAAGTGACGTATGACAGGTTTTTACGATTTTCGTTCAACGTTGAACAATCTGTAGAAAATGACAGGGAGTGACATCACACCAGGGACACTCATTCCAGTCAAAAGTTTATGCAGATTTTACACTAAAGAAACAACTTTTCTGACTGTCTAAACATTTAATTCAACAAAATAATATTTTTATTTTTATTTGTCAAATAAACAAAATTATGAAATTAAATTAGTTTTATGCCCAGTGTTTGCTGGGTAATTTCCTAGTGTGATGTCATCAATTACAAACAGGAAGTAAAATTATAAACCTAGAAAATGTGCTATTCTGTAAGCAATGTTTGAATTTTTTTTTTGCAAAATTAAAAAATAGATTTATCTTAGCTGCGTTTTAGTTCAATGAAGCGTCCGACCTGTAGGGGGAGCTTTAAAAACAAATCTGACAAAATTCCGGCAGGACCGTAAAGTAAAACATGTTAAGTCACTTTAGTCAGTTCTAAAACACGAAAGCAGATGTGCAAATACCGTGAGCTGATTGCGCGTGTATCTGATGAGCAGGAAAGAGTCGTGGGGGGTGTTGCGGACCATCGCCGTGCAGCCCCCGAGCTCGGTGGAGCGGCCGTCTTTGTCGTGCTCATACGTCAGCGTGCCGTTCCCCAGCATCACCGACACGTACGGGAACGCCCTCTGTGCAGGAGGAAAACAAACTATTTCAATAAATCCTAAATATGTCGACACAAAATCAGCCGATGACAGTTTTATTTAGGATTTAAGGAGACATATTATGCAAAAATCAAGACTTTTATGAGCTTTTCTTTTTACAATGTTTTGTCACGGCTATTCAACTTAATTTTCCCGAGGGCCAGATTTCTCAGGGGGGCGTGGCCTCTGGGCTGGATAGGACATGTCCCCACTAATAACAAATTTGGGGTTGCACAAAATATCCTCATCACTAGAGTAGTTTCAATAATGCCATCTTAGATTTAGTAAAAAATGAGCCATTCCAATACTGAAGCAGAACTAACCAAGACTAGAAAGCTAACCAGGGCTGAACCGAGACTAATCCAGAATCAAACCAGGTCTAAAGCAGGTCCAAACCAGGTTTAAAGCATAATTAAATAAGGACTAACCAAGTTTAAACTAGTATTAACCCAGGATTAAACTAGAAAACAAGAAAGAAATGTTGTTGATTTTTATATTTGGGAGATGGGTCGCGGGTCAGCTCAGATTGTTTGGCGGGTTTGATCTGGCCCCCGGGCCTCAAGTTGAATAACCTTGGTATATATGGTATGATATGGTAAAAAGAAACTGGAAAATGTTCTACCTCAAAACGCTTTAACGCTCACATATTCAGACACATTGGGTACGTTTACACGCCCCAGTAAACCAGTAAATAAAAATAGAATAGTGAAGTGAAATCTGATCGTCACAACAGGCGATCAACGGATTTTAGAGCGACTGTTAGAGTTTGAAGGCAAAGTACAATTAATTTTAATATAATTTCCGTGAAGCTGGATTTTTCCTAATAGAATTGCTTAAACTTTTTTTTTTTTTTTTTTTTAAGCTAAATTTAAATTGAAGCTTAGCTTAGCTTGTTGCTAACGGCAGCATAGGACTCGCCTTACGACAGTTTATTTCCTCAACACACAACTAGAGGTCAAGATCATCAGGTTAATCGAATAATCGTGATTATCAGGTCACAATATAATCGTGAGAAGAAAAAATTAAACGGGACAGTTTTAGAGGCAAAATTAAGTCTGTTTAGTTAAATCTATACCATAAAATAGACCTAAACGAAAAAACTGTTTTTTATCTGGCCGTTTTTGTCAAATTTAACTTTATTGTTCACGGAGAATGAACGAATTAAAGATTTCACTGTTGTTTGGTCACAGTCTTAATCATCGTGAATAATTACAGTCAATAGCAGTCTCCTGTTGTTTATCTGCGTTTCCACAACTGTTTACTCTATGTTCTTCTTAAATGTCAAGTACAAACTAAACATTTTGCAGCGTTGAGAACCTTATATTGTCATTAGCCTGAAGCAGCTCTTTCACATTTTAGCTCCTTTGAGCAGCTTTAGGAAAACCTTTAATTGGTTTTTTTCCCACAATGCTGCGATATCATCTGCATCAACTCGAGTAGAACTGAACATTTGACTTACAGCTTTACAATGAAAACAAGTTAAAAAATAATGCTCTACACCACACATAATATGTCTACTTAAACTGCATGCTTTTTTGTGCAACTGTTACTACAGTTGAATATGGAAAAACAAATGTTGATTCACATTTGGGTTGAATATTCACTTTTTTTTTTAAACACAAAGTGCAAAAAATTAAATTAAAATTATATTATATTATTATTTTTATTAAAATAATATTTTCCTTTGTTGTTTATGTACATTTATGTTTCTCTATGTTTAAAAAAATTATAGAAAAAAAAAGTAATAAAAACAGGTAAAAAAATGAGATAAACCAAGACACTGGACATGCGCCGTGACCATCCATGAAGTAGTAACTCTACCTGAGCCCCGATCTGAAGTTTCTGCTCAAAAATCACGATGCAGTAAAAAAAAAAAAAAAAAAACAACAGAAGATTCCAACATACACGTATTTTAACACTCTTTATAACAACTTAAACATTCCATGACCGTAACAGACTTTGTACTCACGTCTGTTGCTTCTCCGCGTTGGGTAGGTGTCCACAAATATGCCCAGTCCTGTGAATTGGTTAATGTTCCAATACAGGACCTAGAAATTATTAAAGACTCACACATCGAGTTGGGGCGAGAAAATGAATTGCGATAATTACTACCATCACTATATATTGACGTATATTGTTAGATAAAATAACAGCTAAGATGCCATTTTCTGGATCTCCAGAGCTTTCCACTTTCCACCAGAGCTTTCCACTTTCCGCAGGTTCAGTTTTGTGACTGTAGTTCTTCGTTAAACCAGTAGGGGCGCAGGCTACATGTGGTTACTTCAAATGATATATTTTTAGTGGAACGCTTACACTCCAAAGATCTAAAACTCCCAAACCACGACTCTGGTTTAATCTGAGGAGAAGTTAACCCTCAACCACCGACACGGCAACCAGTCCCACTGCCTCTTGTGTAAGTAACATTTTTACTGTAGTTATTACTCCACTACACGTTTAACTGGTCTGAAAAGTAAAAAGTATGTTCTATATCAGAGGTGTTTACTCTTTTCACATATTTAAAACGTATGCGGAGCGACAAACTGCGCCGACGACCGAGGACTGGACCGACATCATAACTGACATACGGAATGAGGCGAGAAGTACACGTAGACTTAACTTGAAACTAGACAAATTTGACCCAACTTTGGACCAATTGGGACGTTTGAGCTGGAATTACAGACGTCACGATTTCTAATTTTAGTGTAATGATTATTGTCAGAGTAAACATCGCGATTTAACGATTATTTGCGATTATTGACAACAATAAAATCCCCCAAAATGTTTTCCTTCTTGTTATCTGTTCCTCATTATGTGATTTGCTTCATGAAATCAAAATTCCTGAACGATTAATTTGACATAAACGGCAAGATTAAAAAGCAGAAAGGACTTCATTTTGTTTCTAAAATCGTCACATTTATTTTAATTAACCTAAAAAAATACTTAATTCAGTTCAAAATTCATCACTTTTCTATCAATTGAATTTGAAAAAAATATTTTTTTCTTCGAATTTTTTTTTCACGATTTTCATTTTTTAGTTTTCACAATTATATTGTCTCCTAAATAATAACGATTATCGATTAACCGAATGATATTGACGTCCCTAGTTGAAATTTGTGTGTTTTAATTTGATGTCTTGGTGTGTTTTTCTTTTGTCTTTTTTTTTACTCTGGTCCTGTTCTGTGTTCTTGTGTTTGTAAAATGTTTGAAAAGTTTGACAAATACAACCAAAACATTGAATAAAAAGAAGAAAATGAAGTGAATTGTTCAACGTTTTAGGCTTTACATATATTTGTTCAGCCACTACTCCTTTAAGAAAGCATGGAACATTCATTTTAAGTCTGTATGACATAAAATAATATACATTTATACAGTTTTGAAATCAGACATTTGGCAATTTTGCTGCAAAAACTACAACTTTTAGTATTTATTGGACCAATTCAGCTCAACAGATATGGTTCTATACCGTCTATTTTTATTAGCACGTTCATGGTGACATCTTGCCTAAAGCTTTTGAGTTCAAGTAGTAACTCTTTTGCCGCTGTATTTGTACTTTTACTCAAGTCACTGGAGTACTTCTCACATGACTAGTTATGCCATCGAAGGTGGTTAAGCTGTTGACGGCGTGGTTAAGCTGTTGCTCCGGATTGTGGCTTTTTCTACCCTCTACTTCCTGTGAACCAAAAGCAAATGCTTCGAATTCCAATATGCAATGATAAGAATGAAAAACTAACATGTTCGGAGGGCCTTAATCCTTGAACATTGGTGTTTTTTGTGCCATGTCCAATACAAAGTTATCGATAATGCTTACATTGTGCGTTTAATGACGGTCCAACAGCTTAAAATGGTTAGTTTAACGTACCGTTTTGCATTCGCTCCTTCGTCAACCAAATGGCCAGACCGTCACCGTTGAAATTCTTCTTTCCTTGTCCATGGACTTTAAAATGCACCTTTACTTCCCAGTCCCTCAGGTGAAATGGCTACAGGATGAAAACAAACAACCAGATCTCTTGTTTAAGCTCAGCAAATATTTCAGTTATTTAGGGTATGTAGTTTGTATTTGTGACTGAACTTGTGCTGCAGGTCTCGCCAGAGTTTTTACAAGTTCAGATATTGCCTTTAAAGTGAAATAGTTCCCCCTATTCTAGAGGTGTAACGCATATATTCTCCAAGCCTATATCAGAAATGGCAAAAACAAGTTGAAAAACAAAACAAAAACAGCACTGAAATCTTACGAACGAGCGTATAAAGGTGATGTTTGAAATAGTTAAAAGTACAACAATTTACAGGAACATTTAGCACTTTTCGATGGATTGCAAACAAAAAAAGATGAATAATCGATTATGCCAGCGTATGCAGAGTGAAGTGTTTCTTTGTACTTTTACAAACACAAAAATGGTGCACAAACGTAGTAGTAACGATAGTCGGGCAGAGCTGATGTCAAGTTGAACGGCTTTTATATTATATTATACTGTTTATTATACTGTGCCTAATCTGCTTCTGAACCCTTTGTTGCAACAGTGGAATTTCCCCATTGTGGGACAAATAAAGGTGATCTTATCTTTTCTGCGGCTTTAGACAGAGACAGTTTTTAATCCAGAATTTGTGTCCTCAAAATCCAATAAAAACTTTGAAAAATTCATATTTACTAGAGCGCTATATTTACTAGAGCGCTATAACCACTCATAGGACCACTCATAGAACTAAAATGCAGTTAAGATAAATATTTAGAATTTTAGACATTACACACCACACACACACACAACACACATTTACACACACACACACACACACACACACACACGCGCACACACACACACACACACACACACACAGAACGTACAATCCGGCTCCACACGGCGCCCTGCCTGCTCTGGGAGTCGGGGGTCAGTCGGATGTAGTCGGGCGTGATCACGGCGGTCCCCATCAGATCCCACTGAGACGAGCTGGAGAAGCCTAAACCTGCAGAACGACAACACGGGACGGTTAGAACGCCAACGAACAACGACTCGCTTGTTTTGTTTTTTTTACGCAAGTCAGCGGAGGAAGATGCCAGTTTTGGTCAGTGAATCAAATCTGAACACTTTTTGACATAAGAGTGTGTTGAAAAGCAAAAACATGTGATTATAAACCAGAAAAAAAACACAATTCATGATGACACGTTTTTGTATATTGTACCCACGTGTAATTTTACCACAATAAGGCAATTTTTGAAGATACTGCAAATAATTACATGGGCGATACTGACAAATATGTACCTCAATATAATTTTTAAATGATCCTGATGACAATATTTAGACAATATTATGGCAAATCATCAGAAATGTGGCAAAACAAGACGGTACATTTATTAAGGTTCAAGTATTTATTTATTTATTTATTTACTCACCAGTAAATAGAAAGAATATCACGTTTTTTATTTGCATTTGTTCTATTTGTTGACTAATAGTTTTGTTGGGATATATTTAATATTCAATTTTTTTATATAACCAAAACATCAGTCACTTAAAAAAATATACATACATCTTCCAAATCTATTACACAGCGAGTTACATTAAAATATATCAATCGAATAGACCCTTTAAAACGCTCTGTCCTCATAATGTTAAAAGCTGGAGACAAAATGGAGAAAATGCTACACATTTTCAGTGATTGAGCATCATCAACAAGTCATGTGTTTACAACAACAATAAAAAAAATATATATATTTCCAAGGTATTAGTAATAAAAGATGGAAAAATACTATCGGTATTTACCACCAGCTTCAAAATTGTATTTGAGCTTCACAAATTATACTTTTTTTTTTTTTTTTTTTAACTTGCGAGGAAAATTTTTGAAAAACAAGCGTCCTTACTGTGAGCAGGCTTGCATCTCCACAAACCTGACTCGTACTTGGCCTGGAGGAGCCCGTTTCCTATGTTGTGGCTTTAATATTTCACAGCAGGACACATAAACCAGAACCATCTTCATTGAGGAAGTTCAGAGGTCTGGGTTTAACTTGATGTTTCCATGGAATCCTGCGGGAGAAGTATTTCCTCCAGAACGTAACATACTTTAAAATGAAATACTTGTATGTGGACATCTCTTATGTTGACGTCCAGTAAAACCTAAGCATCTTGATTTTGCCCTCATAAAAAGTGTCTATTCTGAACATAATATCTTTTTAAATAATGTAAAGCACAAGTGTAATGTCTTTAAACCAGGCTCTGACATCACTCACGTGTATCTGAGATGTTTCATTTGTCAAAACGACCTTGATTGTTCATATTTTGTTAAATTCGGAGGCTAAGTTTCTCCACTGAAATCACATCATGTTCCACTTCACTTTTACCTCTATTCTAACCAACTTTCAAAGAATCTAGGGCTGCAACAAATTCATCAATTAATTGCAACTAATCAATTATAGAAATAGTAATAGTAATCCAATAATCTTTAACTGATCCATAAACAGACTCCAAAACATGTTCAAACAGAGCAGGAATGACACAGGAAATGTATAGATGTTGTGTTTTTGAGGAAAACACCCTTTCGTCTGTAACTATTCTCCACCAGGACGACCTCAAATGGACTAAATTCAGCTTTATTTGAGTAAAATTAAGTAAAAATCCCACTGGCCTTTCGCGTTATAAACAACTAACCGATTAATCGAAAGAATAATAACTATACTAAATATAATCATTGTTGCAGCCCCAGGAGTCTATACAAATACCAATCGATATGTGCAATAAAGTTGGAGTTAATCAATTACTATTTTACATAGATGAAATCGACCACCATTTTACATAGATGAAATAACAGAATATTTCAGATTAATTAAATGACAAACCACAAAATCTGGATTGAGATCAGAAAGAAAATAGAGCTTTTGTTGTTGAAATGACATTTTAGTGATGTTATAACTAAAGAATAAATAAATAAAATCAGATTATGCGTGAACAAGTAACCGCAGCCAATTTTCCCAAATCTGATTAAGACAGGAGCTCTGATTTCTCGTGTTGTGAAATGCACACATTTCCGAGTGGTTGATTATGATAAAGTTAATATAAATATAGGTATACGTATAATATATGTTCACAGACGATGATCGCGGTGTGTTCCTGATGTTAAAAGTGTGCTAATTACACAAGTGCATTACAGGTACTTACCGCGATAAGGCTTGACCAGAGAATATTCCCGTTTCAAAAACTCCTCCAGCTCGTGTTCGTCCGCTCGCGATGTTCTCGTCATAAAACACACGATAATAAACAAATATGTGCATTTACGGAGGCTTTTCATACACGACATGATGGTGAAAGGCTGTAAACTTCTGATCTGATTCATACTGGAGACGGCAGCGTCCATCTTTACGTTTGCAGCGTCAAACTCATCACGTGACGCAGGGTATCGGCGACACTTCCGGTGAGGTGATTCAAAATAAAATATGAGTGAAATTAAAGTGAAACGTCTTAAGACGTCTTAAGACTCAAAACATTGAACGAGATCTACTAAATTAAGAACATAGATGTCGTTTGAAGTGAATCATTTTAGAACAATTTTAAATTAAATTGATTGTCTACATGTGAATAACTACGGCTATATTTAGGGCATCATGACATTTACATATGCTTTAGTTGATGTCTACTGTAATTTAAATATAAATATATAAATATAATATAAATATAACAAATGCTTTAGCTCATTTTTAAAGTTAAAACTTTGATATATCATGACAATTCAATATATATATATATTCTTCTGTACTATCTGTCAATATATGTATATTTTTTCTCTCATTTTGAGAAAACGCACTTTGAAGTTGCAATGTCTCATATAAATCTATGGATGCAGGTTTATTAAACTGAATTAGACAGTGTTGTCACCAGATTTCCATGTTGAGAGAACAATTTGACCAGGGAAACTAAAAATGTAAAAACAAATGGATAAATAAATCAAACATCATAATCATAAGATTATTTTTTTATTTGTACTTTTTTTTGTCGTGATCATCTCATATTTGACTTAACTTCATCAAATGAGTCAGAAATGACGTCGTAAAAAGGTTGTTGTTTTATTTTGGAAGATAATGGGATGTACTTCTTTTCTTGCCTAAATGACCGTAACTTTCTGAACCTTCACTTGTTGTCAGTCTCTGATTGGTGGAAAGAGGTTGCCAGATTTATCAGTATTTATTAGTTAACTGTAGCTACCAAGAAGCACTTTTCCAGAAATCCAAGGTCAAAAACAGACCGGACAACATACTGTCCCCCGAAGACAAATGTGTATCCTTATCATCTATTCCTATTACTATTTCACTGTAACATACTTTATTTAGTTAATTCTATATTTTATTTATTGTAAATGTTGCAACTATTTAGTGTGATCTGAAGGGAGAGTTACAACTAAATAATTAAAAGTATGTCATTTAATTCAGTTACATCTGCTTGTTTTGTTGTTTGTTCCATTTGAATTAATAGAAAATAACATTTATTGTAAAAATGTATTTACTTGGTCAGTTAGCCATAGTAATAGTATAGGGTCCTGGCTAAACTCACATCTATGCTGGACCATGAGTGTCGCCCCCTGCAGGACACTGTCCGCTCTGGAGAGCAGCTTCAGTGACAGACTGATCCACCCTCGCTGTGTGAAGGAGGTTTCACAGGTCTTTCCTTCTGCTGCTGTCAGACTTTACAACAAACACTGTCAGTCCTGAACATGTGTCATTCAGCTTTCATAAGCATGTGCAATACTGTTATAATCATGTGCAATACTGTGACATAATGTCAATCATCCCTGTGAAATATTTTTCTGTCCATATAACAGCTGTAAATAAGAGTTATCTGTTTTTACAAGAGTTTTTTTTTACAAGAGTTTTTTATTATTATTTTTTTTTTAATAGGAGTTTTTTGATAAGAGATTTTTCTTTTTTTTTCTAAGTTAACTGTTTTTATTATTATACTGTGCCTAATCTGTTTCTGTACCCTTTGTTGCAACAGTGGAATTTCCCCATTGTGGGACAAATAAAGGTGATCTTATCTAATCTTATAGTATTGTCAATTAAAAATGTACCAACCCATCACAAACGGCTTCTCAGGTCCAGTATTTAAAAAATAGAATAAAAATATGGGTATTGTTAAAAAATCAAATAAATAATAAATACATTACAGCACTTATAATATGTCTTTATAGGAATATGCCTTTTAACCTCTCAAAAGTGCATAGTGTGACTAAACTGTAACTCTGCAGTCTAGTGTACTCACGGGACCAGACAAGAGCAAACAGAATGGCATTTATGAGCACCGTGAGACCTCTTTTACCCATTTACTTGCCCCCTGAGAAACATATCATTCACTTACACTCAGAAAACTACAAATTCGATCCGAAACTCGAACTGTCTGGTCCATCTCCGCCCGCGTGTCTCGAACCGTCGCCCGTCGGTTCGAGACAGCGGTAAATTTGTCCGCGGCTCATCGACGAGGGCAGGGCAGGCTCCCCCCGCTGGGACAGACGAGCGGCGTAATCCGTGTTTGCAAGGTCACAGGATATTTTAATGTCCACATTTGACGGTCGTGGGTGTGGGTGTGGGTGTGTAAAGCCGTCCGCACCTGTTTTAGTGCAAACAAGGGTAGAAGTCATCTGCCTCCTGGGGGTCAGAGTAGAGAATGCACGATGCAGCGCACAGAATAAAAAAAACATTTACACATCGAAAATAAACCAGTCATTGTATAAAAGATTAACAACAGAACTACATTTAGAAGCACTGACAATTTTCGCAAGATTTATGCTCTTTTAAAATGAAGTGGAAACTACTCAGCGACACCAGCTCACACAACCTTTCCAAGCTGTGGGAGCAGCTTAGCTAAAGAAGTCCGAACCCGGGGAACAGACAAGTAGTAACCATTTACACATCGAAAATAAACCTGCGTCATTGTATACAAGATTAAAGTGCATATGACAGGTTGACAGGTTAAACTAAAATGGAATTAAGATAAATATATTTAAAATTTGATTAAAAATATAAAAATGTTATCCCGGAATAGCTCATTTTTTAGGTTTATAATTGTAATTCCTGTTTGTAATTGATGACATCACACTAGGAAATTAGCTCGCAACCACTGGGCCAAAACATTTTTTTCAATATTTGACAAATGGAAATATATGAGAGCACTTTCATTTTGTTGAACTATTGTTTGGGGGTCCAAAAAGAAAATGTCATTTGTGTAAATTCTGCATAAACTTTGGATGGAACGAGTGTCTCTAGTGTGATTTCACTTTCTGTTATTTTCTACAGATTTTTCATCTTTTTCTCCACAAATAGCTACTTGATTGTTGGAGAGCATTCCAAGCTGTGGGAGCATCATAGCTAAAGAAGTACGAACCCAGGGGACAGAGTAGTAGTACATTTCATGTCAGAATCAGAAGCAGAAAAAGGTTGTTTTCGGTGTTAAGGTGCAACATAAAACATACAAAAATGCATATTTATAAATAGCAAACTATGTCAAATCAAATAAGGCATGCATAAATTAAGAATTTTCTAATAAAATAAAAAATAAACTTGGTCTCAGTATGTACAGAACATTTACAGATGGTCATGAGAGCAGGACATAGTGATGATATTACATTATATTTATACTTACGCATCATTCTTAACACCAAGAACACTTAACACAGCATAAACACAATAAAAACAATTGTAAATAAGACGTATTATGCTTTTGTCTGCTGTTATAAGATATGACACCTGAGGATTATTTTATATTTTGGACATTTTACATCACAACATTGATATGAAACAACTTAAGTTTGACTTTGGGGTTCAAAACTGCGCCACGGATTTCCACCTGCTCCATTATCAGATTTTGTTGTCCAATTTTTTTTTTACATATAATCACACTTATGCAACAACTCATTTATTATGCGCATTAGATTTACACTCAAATTCTCCTCAAACGAAGGCGTAGGTGACTGTACCTTTTGAGCGTGTGAAAGAGTGTTTGAATAATGGCTCGGTCTAATGCTTCCTCCGCGGGACAGGTCTGTGGACGGCACTTTAAGGGGCTCGTAAATGTCTTTGGGATCAGGAGGAGCAGCGCATAAATATTCAAACTGTTAAACTCGTGGCAGTGAGAGAATACGAGCACGGGGGTAAAGTACTGTCAGCGATGGGTAGATGCACCGCTTTAACAGGCTCTTTACCTGTTTGTGCTGACAGAAGGAAAAGGAACATCACGTGAGGCTGATTAAAACACTCGAACCATGTGTTAGAGGAACAGTTTTCACGCAAAAAAACAGTGTCTTAAATTATATAGAGGTTTTATTGTGGCACGGTGTAAAAGTGGGTATTATTTTACCGTCTTGAGGAGGTCCACGGTTCAGAACTGTTCTGTGTTCTGTACAAACATCTTCTCTCGTGTCTGTAACGAGTTTCTCCAGAAACTTCCATGTTTTAGGTTCCTGTATCAGCCTCAAACACGCACAGACTAATCCAGCCAGGTTGTCCAGATTCGCCCAGATCAGATTTCTCAATGTAAACAATAATAACACAACCAAAACAATCAGATATCTGTTAAAGATATAAATTCATGGATCTGTTTTTTTGGATCATAGGATTGGATCATGCAAAAATCTCTCTCTGCCCATTGATCACTTAATACGTCACATGAACTACGACAATTCACAAATGACTGTTGAAGCCAATCTCCATGTTAAAGATTGCAAAATTTAAAATCTGGTCTGCTCTTCACCTGTAACATGTAAAAGAGGATGTTCAGTGTCACCAGATTCTTACCAGAAGCGCAAAACATCAGAAATATCATCTTAAAGTTAGATAGCCTTTAGCTCAGATGCCACTTTTATATGCTAATTATTATCTAAAATGAAACGCCGAAAAGTTTACACATTCAACAGTGACTTCTAACAAGGCTTTGACCTCTCGTAAAAGTGCCCAAACACTCTGGATTATGTCTATGACTTTATGAGTCGCTAAGTGTTCGATAAAATGAGCATCGAATGCCGCGTCTCCTCATTTATACGTCTATAAGTTTGGTGATGTGTGTGTGGTGTTCACTTGAAGGCTGTGTTGGTGGTAGTGTTGTGAAACAGATGCATCAATGAATCTTCGAGATCGAGACCTCTCTTTCAAATGCTTTCATCATGTGTGTCGTGTCTAACCCTTTGCCCCTAGGTCACCCTTGAAAAAGAGGTCTAAAAGAGGTTAAATAAAGGTTAATAAATAACAGTACTGTCAATAAATAAAATGTTAAAAATCTGATTAGTCTCACTTTTGATTAATCACGATTAATTGCATAGTGCGCTTTTAAAAATTATAATTATAATAATTACATTATTTCAATGTCTATTTTGAAGTATTTACACACATTTTAAAATAATATTAAATAATGTCGGCTAATTATTTCACAAATCTAAATTATTTAAAAGTCTATCCAGCTACAATTTAAGTCTAAACATGGTATTTCATGTTGAATCTGTGTGGTCACCGAGGGCCACAGACAACCCAACAATGAAGTGAATTATTAGAAATTTTGCATTTGACATAGTTTTGATGAGCCTGTACACCTTTAATAAGACTTGGAACATTAATTATAGATTGGTTTAACATTAAAATGCTTGAATTTTTCCAATTTTACAGTAAAGATTACTACTTTTTGTTGTTTGGATAAACTTAGCAGGAAGCCGGAGGGCCAACAAAAATTCGTCTGAGGGCCGCATTTCGCCCCCGGGCCGTAGTTTAGACATGCCTGGTTTAGTAGGTCAAGGCCCATAGTAAGAGTATAACAACTCTGATGGCGTCAACAAGTTATACAAGTTAGTGATGGACGATACCACTGTTTATTTTTTTTGTATGATTCGATACCAAATACTATGGCAAATATAGATTTTACACTGATACCAATGAGTTTTGTTCCAAAATGTATTTTACGTTGGTCATCATTATTTTCTTTCACCTCAGCTTGAACTACCGGTAATGTGAAAAGTGTAGTATTTTTATAAGGGCCAAAATCCCTATAAATGACACAGTAGTTATGAATAACAAATACTAATATGTGATAACACCTTTATTTTGTTAAATTCCTGTTCAGAAAAATGTGTCAGGTGCTTAAAAATTGTCTCTGCATTTTTGATTGACAGTTTCTTTTTGATGGGATTCTGTTTTAGAACATTTATTTTAAAAAATGTCTTCTCAAATGGCAATTCAACTGATGCAAAACTATGATAAATATTGAATACAGCTCCATCACGCCAAACGAAGTAACACTTTACCACTGAGCCTGCAGGTATGAAGTTGGTCAATCTGAATGACTCTACAATAAGAAACAGACATGTAAACAGACTTAGGCTTCAGTCACAAAGGGGAAAATATATGATTATTTTTGTGTTGAAACATTGAGAGATTTACGCTGATGAACTGGCCAAAAAACAGTCAACTATTTTCAAAGGACGGACTTTATTTCCTAAAAATATTGACTTAGTGCAGTGAAAAAGTACTTGAGAAAATGAGGTACCAGTGCCAGCTTCAGTAAATTAGCTGTAAAGTGCTGTGTGCAGTTTGGGCTGAGTGCAGGCGGATCTGAGCTTAGAGAACAGACATCCATCCATCACCTTCACACTTTAACACTGTTAACGTGTTTGTCACTGAGAAAACCATTCTAATGTTATCTAATGTTATGTTAATGTTTGTTACACTTTTAAACTTAACAGCACAATGTAAAATATGAAACTCATTAAACCGATCATTAACCTCAGGTTCATTAACCTGATATTAGCGCTGAATTCAGAAAAAAACGAAAGCCCTGGTATGTTTTCACAGACGCACATTAACAGCGGGAATCCCCCTGATTGAGACCACTCTATTGAGTTTGTCTCAAATTATAAATACCGTGGTTTTCACACAAATGATAAAAACATTTACACCATTAAGAGAGACATTTAAGAATAAATACAAACAGAGTTTACATTTAAAAGCACAAACAAGTTTTATACGATTCTCTAGTTTTTTAAATAGCGTGAAAACCCCTCAGCGAGACCAGTTTTCCCAAGCTCAAGTCCACTTGAAGGGAGTTCCAAGCTGCAGTAGCAGCTTTGGAAAATGCTCTCTTTCCCAGTCGGTCCATGTCCAGGGCATTGAGAAGCTCCGGGAACAACCCTCCACTCTGCCTGTGTGAACCTCCTGCACCCACAGAAGGTCAGCCTGCCTTGGCATGGAGTTCACAGGTGGGTGAGCCTGGCACAACCTGTTGTGAATCTCAGAGCACAGGAATACACAGTATCCAAGGATTTCAGACGCGTTTCAGTTGCATTTATTTACAGAACATTGCCATAATCCAAGAAAGGCATAAAAGTGGCAGATTCAAGACGTTTACGAGCTTCAACGGCAGAACCCAAGCTTCACCTTCAATTTATGAGTCCATTTTTGCAGTTGATCTTTAAAAGACAGCTCTTTTATGTGTGTACTTTTATAATCATAATACAATGAAGTCGTCTACAGGACAAACCAGCCAACTTTTAACCGTAAACAAATTTCTGTAACGTCTTTGTTGCGCTCTGTTTGAACTGAACGTGTGGGACTCTGACGTATTCTTCCACAGTTAAAAGGCCTTTCACTGAAGTTGTGACTGCGCTCTATTCTGACTCATGTCCTGATTTGAATATATACAGTCCTTTTGTTGTTTCAGAAACCAGCTTGAACCATAGGGTACGCCTCGCTACGTCTCCTTGGGTAAAACATAGCTTCATCTTGCGCACTCTGTTTGTAGACGCTTGTTGTCGGACCAGCCACGACCACACGCTTCAACAACACTTGTCAAAGAGCCATGCATTCATTTCAAATGGCCGTGATTGACATGTGGATCAGATCAGAGAAAGACGCGGTCCGTTCATGCCTACACAAACATGGCAGCCAAAGAGGGGAAATAAAAAGGGGGGGAAATAACAGAGGGTTGAGAAAATTGCAGAATCAACAATTGAAGCGCTAAACTCTGTAAATCTGAGGTAAAATTACTTTTAGATGTCGTTTTTTGAGAGACACGTGACACAAATTAAAGGCTGGTGTTGAAGAGGTTTTTTTTAAGCTCTTTATGGTCTGAGTCAGAGTAGTGGCAAAAATATGTGCCCTCTTCACATTTTTTACATTTTTGCAACGTTCTTCCTGGCCACAATGTTTACACCTGTTGTGGCCCAAGGCTCTTTCTTTATCTCCTTGTCTCTCTTTCTCCTTCTCTCTCTCTCTCTCTGTTTCTCTCTCCTTCTCTCACCTGTCTTTCTCTCTCTCTGTCTTTCTTCTTCTCTCTTTCTTTGTCTCCTTCACTCTCTCTCTCTTTCTCTCTCACCTGTCTTTCACTCTCTCACCTGTCTTTCACTCTCTCACCTGTCTTTCACTCTCTCACCTGTCTTTCTCTCTCTCTTTCTCTTTCCTTAGCTCTCTTTCTTTAGCTCCTCTCTCTCTCTCTCTACTTCTCTCTGTCTCTCTCCTTCTCTCTCTTTCTCTGTCATCTGTCTTTCTCTCTCACTTTCTCTCTCTTTCTCTCTCCTTCTCTCTCTCTCTTTCTCTCTCTCCTGTCTCTTTCTCTCTCTCCTTCTCTCTTTCTCTTTCCGGTCTCTTTGTCTCTCTGTTTCTCTTGTCTCTTTCTCTCTCTCCTTCTCTCTCTCCTCTCTCTTTCTCTCTCTCTCTCCTGTCTCTTTCTCTCTCTCTTTCTCTCCTTTTCATTATAATTGATTTTATTTATTTCTCATGGTACAGCGTAAAACCCATACTTTGAAGACGTACAACTACAGAAGACGTACTACAGTAGTAGTTCCCATTAAAAGCAACAACAACAACAACAACAACAACAACAACAACAACAACAACAGGAACATGCACAAATGCACACTGAACTGGTTGCCCTCTGGTTGATGGGAAAGCACTCGCTCCGCGGCACCAGTGCTGCCCTGTAAAGTGTAAAAGCCTAACACACCATAAATGTAAGCATCTGTTGGATTGTGTGAGAACAAATGAGCGACACATTAAAGTGCATCTCCTGCTCCGCTCCGTCCATCGGTCTCCTCCTCTCGATATCTAATACTTCTAATGTGTCACCATTGATTTCCACATCCTACAGCGTGCGCTCTGCCATCCCTCGCTCCAGTCCCCTGCACATCCTCCTGACTTATGCTTTTACTGGGACTGGGAAATCCATTCCTCTTTGTTGTATAAAGCTTTGTTTTCCTGCTCCTTGTGCTGTGTGAGCAAAACAAGCTGCACAAAGCTGAAACTAAAAAGCTGACACCAGGTTGAGACTGTTGTAAGTGTATTTCATCAAACGTGACTATGTGCATGGAGTAGCCAAAACAGCTCAATTAAGCGTTTGTGGAAAACTACTCAAGTAAGAGAAACTGTAAGAGTAGCATCTGACAGGCCTCTGCATATACTGTAATTTAGAGTAATGTAGTTGGAAGGACAAAAACAAAACATGAAGAAAATCTGGTATTTTAGAAGGAAAGGTCACCCGTAGACTTGCAATAGAAGAGTGTCTGAAAATGTTGTAGTATAATTATATTTAAAAAGTTCATGAAGTACATATAACTGAGTACTATGTATCAGAAATATCAGAGTAGTTTTCAGACATCATACTATTACGCAAACTTAAGTAATATTTAGTTTGACGTGACGATCTCTTACTTGAGTAAAACTTTTGGTTCCTCTTCCCACTTCTGACAAAGCGCTATGTTGGCCAAATTAAACGATTTGAACAATTATGTCTCTCGCGCCGCTCCTTCTGATATTACTTTGTGTATATCCTTTGAAAATGCCAGATTTTGGCCTTTCTATTACATTAACTTCAAATATTCGTTTTGATTTTACGTTCAGACAGATTCGATTAAAGCCCCATTTACATAATTCCCAGTAAATTGCCATGCTGACCCTCGTTCACGCATGCATCAGTCTCAGAACATTGCTGTGTCGGCTCTGTTCACACTTAAAGTCCATATTAAAGGTTCTCCTGTTTCTCTAATTATGACTTAGTTTGTTGGGATCGAATCTGTGGTATATATTTATCATAGTTTTACTTTCATGTAGGAGCGATTTGTGAAGAAATTTGATCAGAGGAAAGTTTGAAATGACAGGAAGTAGAGCTGAATCCTTCTGTGATGTCATCAAAGTGCGACGTGCCGTTAAAAAAACAAACACAGTTTACACTTCACTGACACAGCTTGAACTATCATTCAACAAAATAAAGGTGTTTTATGGTGTTTATACTATTATTGTTTGTTAAATCATAACTTTCATGTCATTTATATGGATTTTGGCTCTTGTTTACGGTCTGGTTGTTAGGTAAAAGTTTAGGTAAAAGCTCATGTCCAACCAGGAGGTACAATTATAAACTTTACAAAAATAGTCAAACTGATTACAAATGGGCAAAATGTCTGGTCAAATCTGAAATATAATTGTGTTAAAACTGCGTTTTAATGAAATGTGTCGTCTAACCTGTCGTATGGACTTTAACCTGACTAATAGGTAACGACTACATACCACTGTAGACGGAGGAGTCCACTGGCCACCTGGAGCATTCACAACTGATGCAGTTTAAATGAGGCCAACACAAATAGCCAAGAAAACTGCGCCTGTTTGGTTTTTCCAATTTTGTCAACCTTTCAATGAAAACACTGCAGCTTCGATTTTCTTTCTCCACCATTTGGACAATTCTGAACCGCCATCAACTAACGTAACTGCCCTCCATTCCGTGTCATGTACCTCTCCTTTTACCGTCTAAAATTATGAACTGGCCCAATCTCAAAACCATGAAAGCCTTCAGACCCTTCGCCATCTCCTCGCCACCGCCGCCGCCGCCGCTGCTGTGGCACGTTTGAAGTTTCTCCGAAGCGTGACACCGTTTTGCATTTCTCCTGCCACATTGTTCTGGGAGCGTCACGCGGCGGGAGCTTGAGTTTCAACGAGGATCGTGCTGTGAAATCGGTAAATACTTCGCACCGAGGCCCTTTTGTTGGAGCTGTCTGATCAGAGGCCTAAGTAAGCAGACGTGTTTGGAGAGGTCGGGGGAGAAATGGCGTGGATGACCCAATGTTTTCTGGCAGAGGACGTGGGGATAACCCTCCCAAAGCTTCAAAGAGGACAGTAATCTGAAACAGTGGACAGCGGTGGCAAACAAGACGCCCGGTGGGTATTTGTGGTCTGGGCAGGGCTGTTGTCGGACAGCCACGGATCACAAAATGTCAACTTCACTGGACAGAGCCTTCTTTTTGCTTTGTTTTCGATTGGAGAACTTTTGCTATTTCTATGTAAAATAAGGACTGGGCGATGTGGAAGATTGTGAGTCCTGTGACGCTTTTTTCATTCATTTCTGTTTAATGCAGCTGTATTCCCCACCCACTCATTCTATTGGTCAGCCTCTGTCATGCGCGTGATGGACAGTGGTGGAAGAGGTTTTTGTTACTCAAGTAGAACTAAATCTACTTAAATAAACGTTTGAAGTACCTGTTTATAAATGTACTTCAAGAGTAAAGTTTTTCAGACAGATTTTGAGAACTGAAGCGTCAAAAGTAGTAAAAATTTGCTGTTTTTTGTTCAACAGAAACACCAGAATCAACTTCCTAATTTTTCAAGCTGTTTTTGTTTGTGTAGTTTAGTTTGCTCTAAGTCGGGTCGACGACTCAAACTATGAATGTGCTAAAAAATAACTTCGCAGCAATTTCAGGCGGTCTAAAAAGGTAAAGAAAATTACTTGTAATGGAGTATAAAGTAAATATACTGCTCTCAAATGTCATGAAGCCAAAGTAAAAGGTTTCAAAATGAGTAGCTAACACCCAGCAATGGGCTTGACGCTTTGATGGAAAATGTTTTTGTACTTTTCTGATTTTGAATTTTGGTAATACTGTATGTGCATTTTTTATGTGTGGAAGCAATCTAAAGATACAGGTATTCATAAATTCATAAAATCTAGATCTGGCTCCAAGAAAAATTGTGATGTAAATTGCTTGGCACAAAATCCTACAATGCTTCCATCTTACACTGCTTCCATCAAACTCAAATGTCCAGACTTTTGTCATGGAGGTATTGAAACCCATCTCTGAGATTACTTTATTGAGTAAAACTGAACGGACCCTTAATCCAACTCATCGTTCAGTCCAGTGAAGCTAAGATTTTGGTTCAGGAGTATGGACAGTTTGAGGCTAGATGGTTTTTTATTCATGAAACTCTGACTCCATTTCGCCCAGAATGTGTTATCAGAACCCTAAGTCGTTTCTTCTCACTGACCACTAAAAACCTCACCACACACTGACTGTAACCGGCGCAAATAGGCATCAAGCGCTTTGTTTAATTGGTCGAAGGGACGCAAACAAGCAAGGACTTTATTGCACGAGCTCACATTTTTCTCAATCGTGTCTCAAACAGCTCAACTAATTATCCCATACAGCCTCCAACTCTGCGCGTCCAGTTCATTTCGCACGAGTCTATTCAAAGTCTATCCAGAGTCTTTTCCAAACGTTTGTGCGAAGCCGGGGTCATCGGTGCTGTGTCTCCCTCACACCTCCGGGACGTGATGGATGAGCCAGTGGTAACAGGCCGGTGTCAAAGAACATATTTGGCTTCTGGAGGTGGGAGGAATGTCGTTTAGCTCACCAAACTCTGCAGAGGTGCTAATATTGAAAAGGTCTGTTCAAAACGCTTGGACTCTTCAGAGGTAATCAAACTATATGGTGGAAGTACGTTCTCCTGCATTTTTTCCCCCCAAAAATCGCCCCAATCGAAATGTTTCAACTGCCACCCAGATGTCAGTTTCAATCTGAAGGTACCGGTCAGAGAAGCTGTAACGTCTGCGGCCCTGAGCTACAGGACTTGTGGAAGGCCGTCAAAAGGTCTCAATTCCAATAGTCTACAGATGACTACCTTTGAAACCTTTTCCACCACGAGCCATTATTGGACAAATGAGCGATTACGCCAATGTTTTTAGCTTGATGTCCTTTCAAGGCTGGCACCAGGTGCAATGTAAATCTAACTAACTAACTAACCAGAGTTGTTTTTGACCACCCACTCGACCTCACATCAGTAACATCAGGGCCTTGTTGAAAAGAATTACTGCGTGTAGCTGCGCTTGGGGACATTTATTGACATTGTGATCAAAATTAGCATAAAAGTTGACGACCGCGGTCAGCACATAGTGACAAGTTGCGCACACAGAGAAAATGAAAACATTAATTTGGACCAAAGAGTCTAAGCTCCAGCTCCATTTTCTAAAGGACTTGTGGTAGTCTACTTAATGAAATAAAACTATTGACAAACTATGGTCCAGCAACATTAGATAAAGCAAATGTTAATTCTGCTTTAGGGTGGCAAAAGGGAGGCAGTTTGGCAAGACGCAGGCCAACCAACGAACCAGAATCAGAACTGGATGGTTTGAACCAATGCAGAATTCAGAGTTTCCTATCCCTCTGTCACATGTCCTAAACCTGTCGCCGACACTGAATCTTCCTCTGACACTATGGGATTTTCAGCCATAAAACAGGGCTGTAACTAAAGCCAGAGCCTTTAATCCCAATGGGACAATGGCTGGCAGGACGGGCTCAGGCTGCAGACTGTCCCGGGACGGGGGTTCGCCCACGGCACCACAGGAGGGGTACACCAGCACCTCACTCTAAAGAGCCGTGTTACACTGTTAAAGAGACACCCTCCACACCAACAGGGATGACCTTTCTGCTTCTACTGGATGGAAAAGATCTTTTGTTCTAAAAGGATTTAGCGCCTAAAGCACCTGCTACAGGAAAATACTCACACACAAATAATAATTCATATTATGCACATGTTTTAATTGTTACATTTTTGATGTTATAAATGTAAATCTTTTGTCTTATTTGGTCGGGACAGTGGATTTTAATGGACAAACAGCTGGATTGAATGGGCAAAGTGTTGTGTCCACCATTCACTGTCCCAAACAGTCTCATACTCCACTGCACAAACACACTGGAGGTAAATATGATGAAGTGCATTGCCCAAGGACATAATCTGTGAATTTTTGATCAAAACTGGAGTAAGTAAAATCAATACAATACGGCATTATAGATTTAGGAAAGCTGCAAGTGAAGGAGACATTTAAACGTCAGACTGAACAACAAGAAAAGAAGTCCAAGTTCTTTACTCTGGTGAAGTTAAACTGCGCTGAACAGTTCAGGCACTTTAGCATTTAGAAAGTGAAGGTAAAGCTCGGCACACACGAGGTACAGGACACTGCAGAACAGAAACGATATGACACCTGTCTCAGTGTCGAGGCGTTGGCATCATTAAAGGACACTACAGTACATGTACCTGTTTGAACAACGGCTGCTGTTACTTCAGGGCCAGTGTTGACCGGGTGTATTGACCTGCGTGTGGTTCTAGAGCTGCACTGAGGGAGGACTGTTATTCTTCAGCACAGTAACTTCTTCAGAATACTTCATTCGTCTGTAATAGTTTTTTTTTTTTTTTTAATCCCCATGCATATTGCATTTGACACTTGACACCAAGATCAGGACAATTCTCAGAATCAGAATCAGAAAGGGGTTTATTGCCATTGTCAATGAACAAACTTCACAGGCATAGGAACTTGTCTCGGCATGAAGGTGCAAGACAAAACACTGAGCAATAATAAAACAACATATATTCAGTCAAACAAGGGATGCATTTAAGGGACATTCTGGACAATATGTTGGTCCAGAGCTTGTTCGGCAAAAGCCTGGTCCACTGAGAGACACAGACACATTGTCACCAACAAACTGAACTCTGTGCTATAAAGTTATTGTGCAAAAAGTTCATTTCTAAACTCGTACAGGAAATGATTTGAGGATGTAGCCTGTATTTTTATAATCTAAGTTTACTTTCCGTTTTTTTTTTTGCAGGAGTTTGGCTGATAAAAGAGGGGTTCATAGTCTTTTATTCTTACTGATACTGATATTTAATTTCAGTTCCTTTATTTGATATGCATTCTGAATGTCTGTAACAACAAATAAAACTCCACTTGGGGATGATTCAAAGTTATTCTGACTCTGAATGACCTAAACTTCAATGCAAACTCAGATTTAGATCACATGCAAAGTAAAATCCGACTTTTAGTTCGCGTGCAGAAACCGTTTAAGATCTGGTTCAACCTCAGTTCCAACAGTCAGTCTTATAATAGCTAAAGGAGAATATTGGATGAATGAACTAATAGCCTGGACAAGACAATCAACACGCCACTGACAGGTCCCGCCCACCGCTGGCTGTCAGTGCGAAGAGCCAAGTGTCAAAAGAGCAAGTGACCACCCCGCGCCACACCGCACCGCACCGCGCCGCACCGCACACACTTCAGGACACGGGACTTCAGCGCGATGCGGACGCGTAAACTCCCCGTGAACTTCCGAGCGCCACGACAAACTTTGTGAGAAGAAACTTAACAAAAAAACAAACAAAAAAACACTTTAAAACTCGTGCGTAAAAGTGCTTGGAGACGCCATGCACTTGTCCGAACCGTGCCACCCAGCTGTTTTACCGGAGCCTTTCCAAAGCAGAGGCGATAAAGCCCGACATGGAACGGGTCAGACCGGTGGCTCCTCTTCGCCGTTTCCCGTTGGATCGGATCGGGGCGCGGGCGCAAACGTCGAGCGTCGCGGCGGAGGTGGCGGCGGCGGCGGCGGCGGCGGGTCGGTGACGGTGGCGCGCAGCCTGACGCGGCCGGGGGGAGACGAGGACGAGCCGCACGTCCACCTCGAGGCCGGGGACTTGTGGAGGCAGTTTCACAAATGTGGCACGGAAATGGTTATCACGAAATCAGGAAGGTAAATGAACACACAAACGGCTGGATACAAAATCGCATCAAAAACGACGCATTTGTCTTATTTTACTTTGAGGGAGAGACACTGCTGACAAAAAATGTCCAATTGGCAGCTAAAGATGTTTTATTATTTCATTTGACTAACTTTTGGACATTTGGTTCTTTTACATGGCCATAAAAAGTCAGATAACTAGAATAATCAGATAACACAACAATTCGATCTGAGTTTTGGTGTGTGTCATCATGCAAAAGAGAAATCTGATCATCAAAAACAGAAAATCGATAACACACATGACATGTAACTTCACTGTAACTTCAAAGGCTGTTTCTCAGTGGTATGCACGAAACGTTCCAGTCCTACACAAGTATTTGTTGATATTGAATTACAAGTTTTATCTTCAACTATATTTTGCCAACTTTATGTGAGCATTTTCGGCTCAAGACAGTGGGACTTTCTTTGTTAAACATTGTGGTCTCAATCTAGTTCTGTTTAATTATAATATTATAATTTTGAAACCGTGAAAGGTCACATTTTTTCTTGTTATTGTGATTTGTTAAGTATCGATGCATGTTCAAGTCAGTATCTAGTTTTGATACTAGTTTCAGTATCGATTAGCGTGTGATATTCAATCAACTCTAAGGTACTAAATATGATATCCAAAATATTAACGTTAGGCTACAGGCTAAATGCGCTATAATCCGTAAAAAAAAACATGAAATAAGACAAAATAAATAATAATCACAAATAGTCTTAGCCCCAGAAGTCTTAATTCAATAACTTTTCAAATTTTCGTAAATATTTCTGAAAATGTTTCACGAGTCAGTTTCAAATCTTGTCTCTTAATGTTACATTTTCACCACGCCAATCTTTATAATGCATCCGTGTTTTGTATTCGATAAGATAATAGTCTATTTTATCTTGAATGTGCTTCTTCAGGCGCATGTTCCCTCCGCTCAGACTGCGGTGCTCGGGGCTGGAGCCAAAGTCCAAGTACATGGTCCTGCTGGACATAGTGGCCGCAGACGAGAGCCGCTATAAGTTCCATCAGGGGCGCTGGACGGTGGCGGGGCAGGCCGATCCGGAGCTGCCCAAACGCATGTACATCCACCCGGACAGCCCCTCCACAGGGCAGCAGTGGATGAACAAAGTCATCAACTTCCACAAACTCAAACTCACCAACAACATCTCCGACAAGCACGGATTTGTGAGTCACTTTTGTTTTGTGGAGGAAGGAACAGTAGTTAGTTACACGTTATAATAGCTATACTTTTATTAGCCTTAATAAAGCATGAACAAAGACTTAATTCATGAACAAATAGTTAATTAAGAATGATTTAGTAGGTTTAGTAATTATTTAATTACTACCCCAGCAGAAGAAAGTAGACTTGTCAACTAAAAATACAATAATTGTCAGTATCACAATAGAATAAAATATTATGAAGATATATTTTTTTATCAACTAAACCCCCAAGTATAAAGAAAATACATTTATATTTCACTAAGGTATACAAATACAATAAAAAATAAAATTCCCTCACAAATTCACAATGCACTATTTGTTCATTGTGAATTAGTTATTTATTCTTGCTTTATTAAGACTCATTAAAGTGTATATTTTAGTGTCAGTGTTTTTATTTTTATTTTATTTAATTACAAATGTCTTTCTTTTCTAGCAAGGTGATTGTGATAAGATTTTTTGCTTGAATCCAAATTATTTTAAAAGTGCACGTTTCGATCAGTGACACTGGAAACAGCCAAATTACAAGTATTTTAGAACGTGTTTACAATATTTAGAGAATATGTTCTTTTGAAAAAACTCACACTTTGAATGTCGATTGTGTTGTTTGTGATAAGAAATGCTGCACAAATAGCAGCTTGAAAATGAAAATGGAAAAAACCTATGTTGAAAACTAGTAAATAAAAGGCATAAAGTGAGTCTGAGGTCATTTTACATCTGCCTGATACTTAAGCCTCAACTAAAGAGTTTAAAGCATTCAAATGTTCAACACACACAAACTTTCTGTTGGACTGACATAGTATTCTGAATATTATTGGGATACACAAAAAAAAAGATATAGATATAATTATTATTATTATAATTATTATGATTATTATTCATTTTCTACCGCTTGTTCCCGTTAGGGGTCGCGGGTGACTGAAGCCTATCCCAGTGCCTTTTGGGCTGGGTACACCCTGGACAGTGGCCAGCTCATTGCAGCTCATTATTATTATTATTATTATTATTATTATTATTATTATTATTATTATTATTATTATTATTATTATTATTATTATTATTATTATACTATACATTTAAGGTTACTAGACAATAAAGTAGGGCTGAACAATTTAGTAAAAATATCTAATAAATTTTTTTCTTTGTGGTTAAAAACAGATATGTGTTTTAGTTGGACTCAAAGTTCAAAGTTCAGGGGCATTGACACTGGAGAGACGATGGAAACTGCTAACCAAATAACCAGAATCTCATACATTTCAGAACATGTTTGGAGAGGTCCAAACCACAGCGTCAGCAGGTTTCATGCAGGAAAAGACTGAAAAGTTTGTTTGTTCAGAAAGAAAATTACTTTGAATAATTGTGTTTTTTGTGATTTGCTAATCGGGTCCATTCAAATTCAAATTTACCTTGCAGCCCTAAACTAACATTAACATCGAGTCTTACTGTATGATTCAGTTATTTAATGATGATTACACTTTTACTGTGAGACAAAACAGCAGAACATACGGCACAAAAACCTCTCTTTTCTTCTGGCAGACCATATTGAACTCCATGCACAAGTACCAGCCCAGGTTCCACATCGTGAAGGCCAACGACGTCCTGAAGCTCCCCTACAGCACCTTCAGGACCTATGTGTTCGCGGAGACACAGTTCATCGCAGTCACCGCCTACCAGAACGACAAGGTCAGAAACGTCAGCGTTCACACACGCAGAGGAAAGTGTTGCATTGAACAGAAGTGTCATTTGAAGGGTTGGAATGTGTAAATAACAAAGGTAATTGAGCATTTAACTGGGATTAAACTGGAACTAAACCAGGATTTACAGAATTTTTAATCAATTTTCAAGCCTTAACTCTCATATCAGTACGACGACACACTTTTTGCAGTACCTAAAACACAATGCTCAACTGTTTTCAAACACATATTCTCACACTCTTTACATGTATTACAGTCTGTTCATCTAAAACGTCGCACTCTGATCCAGGAATAGACCAAAGACACAACAGAACACACAGGAATTACCACATGAAGGCGTTTCATTGTCAGACTAGAAGTATAAGCGTAAAAAGCTTCTGTTTGTGAAAAATGTCACAACCAGGTTTAGATGGTTGTCTAAGATGGAAAACCATATTTTTGTTGTCGGTGTAATCCCTCATTCGTCCAGGAGTGTTCCATTGTAGAGTCATCTGGACTCTGTTTGAGAAAAACAGACTGTTTTTCTAGTCCAGATGACTACAACTGAATCTTTTTCCACATATTTTTGTTGTTACATAAATGATTTCAGTCACTCCTACTAGTTCTGTACTGTGGGTTTTATTCTGTTGTTTTATTCTGTTGTTTTATTTAGTTGTTTTATTCTGCTGTTTTATTCTCTTGTTCTCCTTGGGTGTTCTGAAAGGCGCTTTTAAATAAAATTTATTATTATTATTAATATTATTTGTATTATATTTTACACATTTTTGCAGCACGTCTCTAACTCCTTCACCGCACACGTCTGAAAGTGTTGCATTCTCTGGAGTCTCGAGGATTAGGTTAGCTAAGTTTATCTGATGGTTGTGTTTATATTTGAATCACAAAGTTTCCTTTTACAAGCAGGTTCTGAACTGTTTTGTGACTTAAAGGACACATGTTATGTTCTATCATTGTTCCCTCATCACACACATATCTGGAGTTGTTTTAGCTTCATCAGGAAATCGGCTGACCAGTTTGGAATGTCTATTTTAAACGTGTGCAATTCCCTTTACAGCCAGTAGATAGAGCCAAAGCTCAGTTACTCTGGCATCACCCAAGTTCCATTGTTTTTTGTAAAAACTTGTTTGTTTTTTATTAGCTCTAAAAATATGAAATGCAACAAACATGAAAAGTAAAGTTACTGAGGAGCGTGCTTAAAGGCAAATGACAATACTAATAATGCATCTTATTTGTCCTTTAAGTGAATAGCTTGGCAAAATGTGCAAAAGATGTGACAGATTTTTGTAATTTTTTCATAAAATGTACCAAAACAGTAACTGGTGCCAAACCGTGAAATGACCAGCACTTCACGTTATAGCACTGTAAACGCATGGTAACAAAC
The DNA here is from genome assembly GCA_015082035.1 of Chaenogobius annularis. Taxonomy (NCBI): domain Eukaryota; kingdom Metazoa; phylum Chordata; class Actinopteri; order Gobiiformes; family Gobiidae; genus Chaenogobius; species Chaenogobius annularis. The sequence goes on from BJKM01000106.1 coordinate 1,981,233, forward strand.
AAAATACATGTCACATACACATGTTTAACTAATATTAGATCTAGTGTAAGAAGTGTAAGACTATAAATATCTAAAACACACACGCACACACACACACACACACACACACACACACACACACACACTTGCACACAATGAAAACCTTCAAAGGTTCTACTTTTTCTAAGGATTTTTGCCTTCATCAAAGTATTATAAGCACTTACTTTATATATAGAAATATATATATATATATTCTGTCTGAACTTCCTTAAATATTCACATGAATGATTATCTGGAGCCAATATTCCCCATTCAAATCATATTATGTCCCAGTTCCATCAGGAAAATGCTAATATTATGGAATATCCCGGAAATAGGACCGTAAAATACATCTATTCCTTGTTTGTTCCGGTCATGCTATTACCATGTTATTACTGTGCTGTATGTAATGTCGTTTATAGCAAGAGCAAGATACATTCATATTGTGTCCACAGATAACGCAGCTGAAAATAGACAATAATCCATTCGCCAAGGGATTCAGAGACACGGGCAATGGCAGACGAGAGAAGAGGTGAGACTCTTTTTCGATTTAAATGTATTTATTATTATTTATCAGTAATTATATGCTTAAGTACTTCATTTTTATTTTTATATACTTAAATGTATGATGTTTTAAAATGGTTCATTGCCTTATCTCTTATACATCTGTGTTGTTTAATAAGGTTAATTTATTTTAAACTAAAACATCTCAAATAAGAAAGCTCCACCCACTATAAAAGCGACATCTTTAGGCTTCATACTCCACTTTGTACTTTTATTTTCCCCACACTTGTTGCCATAGCGCGGCAAGTATAGTTCATGTTGTTAACTTTTCCATAAATCAGTTTCTGAGAAGCGATTGTGAGTGGATAGTTTTCCCTTCTTGTGTTTAACAGGAAACTGCCACATGCCTCAGAGCGGCGCAAAGAGCTGAGGACGAGCGACAGCCAGGACCCGAGGACGCCGCTGCACTCCGACAACTCCAAGTCATCAGGTGCAAAGGCGGCACAACACACGGCAGAACGGCACTTTACTTGTAGATGACGTGCTTGGACGGCAACGCTTGGTTTTGGGTTTAGAGAAGCTGAAAAAGTTGTCAAACTGTGGTAAAAAAAAAGAAGGCATTTATGAACAGAAAAACAGCTTAAAACCAACAGTGCAAATAGATGTTGTTAAGCTATTTAAAGTGCCCCCTACAGGTCGGACTGAACTGAAACGTAGTTAAGATAAATGTATTTTGAATTTTGCTCAAAATTAAAACAAAAATTTGCACAGAATAGCACATTTTAAAGGTTTATAATTTCACTTCTTGTTTGTAATTGATGACATCACAGTAGGAAATTACCCAGTAAACTGGACCAAAAAACTCATCTAATGTCACAGTTTTTTTAAATTGACAAATAAAAATATGTGAGAGCGAATTTATTTTGTTGAATTAATGTTTAGAAGGTAAAAAAAAATGCTTTTTTGTGTAAATTATGCATACATTTCCCTAGTGTGATGTCACTTCCTGTCATTTTCTCCAGATTTTTCAACGATTTCTCCTCAAATACCTACTCGATTGGTGTAAAACTATATATATATATATATATATATATATATATATATATACACACACACACATATATATATATATATATACACACATATATATATATATTATATAATATATATATATATATGTACAACAGGGACAAATACACCAAATAAAGTCAAAATTAGAAAGTTATAAAAACCTGTCTTAGGCACTTTAAAGCGTTATAAAGTGTTCACAAAAAAGGAACTGATCCCATTTTTCAGTTCCGATACTTTCACTTTAAAGCCCCAGTACGTACCTGTTTAGCCATTATACCAAAATAAAAGCACGTTTTGGTTGTTTTTACTGCACTGACAAACTTTCTGACTGTTAACGGACTTGCATCTCCACAAACCTGACTCGTACTTGGCCTGGAGGAGCAGTCTTTCTGCTTTTTTCCATGTAAAATGCTTTTCCTTCGGCTGTAATATTCCACAGCATGGTATAAAGGGTATCTATCGCCATGGAGATTGTTCAGAATTATGGTTTTAACTTTTTTGTTTCCGTAGAATCGTGCAGGGAACAAAGCCAAATCCAGAACGTTCGTGTTGCTTTAAGTGTTTGCCGAGACTTGTTTTCAACTGAGACTGAAAACGGCATTAAAGCGTGCAGTAATGAATGTGAAAAAACCCCAAACCCAAACCCAGATCCAACTGTTGTTCATCTTTGAAGTAACTACAGAAAAGCGTTATAATGTACTACATGAAAGTTTCACACTAATCAGAATCAGAATGACTTTTATTCATCCCCAATGGAAATCATTTTCAGTGCAACCAACCAGAAGAAGAAAGTTATAAAAAAAATAAGAATAGACTTTTTTTTTTTTAAATAAGAAACTAAATCAATCGCTGCAGTATCAGTCACGCAAAATGCTATCAGATTAAAATCATATTACGTACAGATGTCCCCGCTTTTGATGGTGGTCGGCGACTGTAGCCACAGCTGCCCTGGGCTAGACCGACAGAAGTGAGGCTGCCAATCTATCCCCCCCTTTAAGAGTTATGTATGTATGGTGATTATGTTGTCTATGTCTGTGTAATAAAACGAAGAGAGGAAAGGAAGAGATAATCATGGCACACAAATCCCAAAGAAACTGCCCACAGTCTGTCAAATTGATCCATTTTCAAATTAAGTCCGAATGTAAATTTTTCCATGTTACTAATGTCCAGTATCATTTTAGTCCAGTCCTTGATGGTCAGTGCAATTTGTGTCATCCATTTTTTTGTTAGTGCCTTTTTCGCTGCAGCCAGGAGGATGCTCCAGAGATAACTGCCAATCGTGTCCATGGCAGGAGTCCTGAGGCCCAAATACATAGTCCCGAAATCCATTGGGATGGTGATGTCATCAAATGTGCACGACATTAAAATTATCTTTAACCAGAGATCAAACCTTGAACTAAACCTGAACTAGACCGGGACTTAACCTGGACTAGAACAGAACCAAATCAGAGCTACGTCCGGATAATCTGGATAACCAAAACGCTTAAATTAATTTAAAAAAGAGAATTAATTGAACTACAAATATGTTCTATCTTCCATGTCTTTGGCAAAGTTTACGACATTTCATTTTAAAATTCTGTTAAAATGAACATTCGTCTGATTTTGCTCTGATTGCAGATGCCCGTGAAAGTGACAGTGACACCAACGCGGAGGAAAGTTGCGAGCCCCGGACCCAAACCGAGTTCAAGGATTTCGCTTCCGCGTGTGCAAATGAAACTGTCTCAAACGCTTCCGAAAGAGGTGGACCGCCCCGCCCTCTGTACCCAGTGTCAGACCCGCACCGACACACCCGGGACCACGGCTGCGTGCCTCAGTCTGGGGGCCCGTGGTTGGGTTGTCCTCTGGATACGCCCTGTGCGCTGAGGACACTAGGGGGCTATCCCATTCCCATCAGCCCACAGCAGCATGTGTTTGCTCAGGTACGTCGCTGACCGGGCAGTATTCAGGGGTCTCAGTGTCCTGCTGTAAACGCCATTTTGAGGGCTTTTGACCGATCATAAGTCAGGATATTTTGCAATGAGTTGACTATTTCTTTTCTGTCTTTTTTTAAATCATCATGGATAACAAAAACGTGTCTCATAAGAACGTGCAGAATAAAGACCATGACAGTGATAGTAAGAGTTTAAGTTATATTTTTCTTTTATTATTTATGTATTTTTATTTTATTTTATATCTTTTTTTGTCCACAATCTGATTAAAGGGAACTCTAAAGCTCCTGGACATTTAAAACATAAAAATATAGCTGTATTAATTCACTTATTTCCAACATTTAGGGAAGAATCAGGTTCCAAACTCACAAATAACGTTGTTCTATTTTTTAAATTTTTTTATTTATTACAAGGGTTTTTTTAGTGATATTGACTTCAGCTTTGAAAATAATTTGTCCGGACTCAACAGATACCCAATCAAGTGTCTGTCAGACCACTCCCACAGACAGCAGCTTTTCTCCTCCACAAACACTGCCTGTCCAAAAGAAAAAGTCACCATTTGTTCCTCACACAGATCTTAGGATTGTTCCTCACACAGATCTTCAGTGTGTCATTGTTCCTCACACGATCTTCAGCGTGTCATTGTTCCTCACACAGATCTTCAGTGTGTCATTGTTCCTCACACAGATCTTCAGCGTGTCATTGTTCCTCACACAGATCTTCAGCGTGTCATTGTTCCTCACACAGATCTTCAGCGTGTCATTGTTCCTCACACAGATCTTCAGCGTGTCATTGTTCCTCACACAGATCTTCAGCGTGTCATTGTTCCTCACACAGATCTTCAGTGTGTCATTGTTCCTCACACAGATCTTCAGCGTGTCATTGTTCCTCACACAGATCTTCAGCGTGTCATTGTTCCTCACACAGATTTTGTGGGGCTCACAGGGATTCAGATCTGTAGTAGATTAGTTTCTGCTTCTCCTTTTAGATGTTTTTTCTGCTCGATGCCAATGATTTGACCCTTCTCAAACACACGGACATCTCATCCATGACCACGGGATTCGTCTTTCCACATGGTTGTTTCAGCCACTGCATCAGTCTGGTTTAAATACTGTGTTGCAGCTGAAAGATCATCACCTGCAGCAGTTCTCAAGTAGGAGGCTTGTACCTACTGTATTTACTTTAATCCAGGTGGTGACATTTATATATTTTTTGGAGTCAGACAGTGTATTTGCCAAAGAAAGTCTAGGCTGGTCAACAAAATAAAGATCTTCCAGTGTTAGCCTCACTGTGATCCCGAAGAGCACCTGACCGTACACTTGATCGACCCACTGAAGCGCTCATCTTTCTCATATTTTTGTACTTATACAGTTATTCATTGTAAAAATGTTGAACTGTTGTTTGTTTGTATCTCTCATAGGACCTGTTGAGCCTGTCCCACTTCGGCAGCTTCGTGTTTTACCCCTACCCCGGCATTTGCGCAGCCCCCGCTCACTACCTCCTCCCTCCGCTCAGACCCGCGCTGGATTTAAAGGGCGATCCGAGCGTCCGCGGCTGGGATTACTGCTCTTCCCTCCGCTCCGAGTCTCCTTCGGGGTCTGCTGTTACTTCTGCCACCTGCGATGTCGCTAACGGTGCCTTCAAATACCTGTCTTCAAATCTGTTAATGCCCCATCCCTGTAAAGCACGAGGGAGCGAGACAGCGGAGAAGGAATTGATGACGGAATGTGGACAAAAGAATGTAAACAGTGATTAAATCTGTGGGAAATGTTATTTATTTACAATGCGGGATGAAACTTAAACGTGCACTATGTAAAAAAAAAAAAAAAAAAAATCAAGACAACAACTCCACTTTAGGGGGCATATTTTTGTGCACCTTTACTCCGGGGTACAGACTTGTGGGTGCAGACTCGGAGAATGGACACAGGAAATGAAGCAGATGTTGACACTCGCCACGATAAAAGCCAAAAGTGACTCTGAAACTATATTCAACAAACAAAAACAAAAAAACATTCTTATCCAAAATATTGCAAATATCTATTGTGAATTTTTTTTAATCCATAATCAAAAATAAAAATAAACCATCTGTAGTTTTCATCATACTTCTTGAATGTTGTTTATTCTTCACAGCTACAGTGTATTGTCCAAATAACTTAAGACTATAAAATACATTGCATTGTCTTCTCAGCGCAGTACTGGGAAGTACATTCAATGGTGGTGTCAGAATACAGTTACTTTTCTAAAATCAAAGGAATACATGTGATATTTGAGCAGGAAATTGAGATAGTCATCATAATACAGCTCGTGTAGGGAGTATGTGTGCACTATAATATAATGATAGCTTTATTCCGAATACAGCATTGGGCCAAGTGTCAACATTGTATTCAGTATGAACATGTTCGAAGTAGAAGCTATTCTTCCTAGCAAAGCCCAGGCACTGCAAGACCTTAAAACGGCTATGGCTATATTAAGGCCTTAATGATGAGTATTAGATTGGTTTTAATAATAATATTATTGATAATATTATTATTTTAATAATAAATTATTATTATTACAATAGGGGGGTGGGGGTATATTTTAGAAACAGAGAAACTTAAAGGTCTGTTTAAAAGTTTTAAGTTGACATGAAAAGAACAAGATGATTAAATGAAGGTCAGTGTGGGTCTTGAACCTAGATCGCCCACATCCTTACCTATTGCTTTACCTGCTGAGCTGTAGGGGGCTGAAACTGCGCCAGCTGGGCTCCAACTGACTGGGCTCCAACTGGGCTCCAACTATAGTGTTGTTTGTGTTAGTATAAGGTATAATGCAAAATGATATAGCCTACAATGTTTGTTTAATATGAAATAAAGACAAAAGTGGATAGATTCCTGCAATTAAATGCTATTTTATTAGTATTATTTTTTCACAAATGTATTATTCAGCTGTAAATTAAATTCATAGGCTAAGAGGATAGTTCATCATATATAATATTTTTTTTCTGGACAAAACTTAGATACGTGTTATGCCGTACAATGGAAGTTAAGTACAATAAGGGGATTTTGTCTTTTTTGGCTAAAAAGGAGCAAATACAAATAAGACAAAAACGTTTTTCCAATTGATTTAGTTGACATTACTATGGGACTTTATTTCCCCCCTATCAATATTTTTTCCTCATATAATCTCTGAAGTAATAATAATAATAACGCAGTCTTTTTGAACAGTAGGTTATTCGTTCTATTTCATGTTCAACATTGTTATGGGAAACAGTGGGTACATTTACATGGCCAGAAACAATGATATATATATATTACTCTTTCAATATTTAATATGTTCTCTTTCATGCTTATCTTTGCGACATTAGTTGGGTTTTTCTTTTTTTTTTTTGGTAAATGTTTTCTTGTCACAAACTTGCTTTTTCTTATCGTGTACCTGATCCAGACATCTCGGACCACTTCTCGAAATGAACCTTAAATTGCGTAAGATTTTCTCATTTTGATTTTATTTTGTGTAAATGATAGTTTTACACCAATTGAGTAGATATTTGTGGCGAAAACGTTGAAATGACAGAAAGTGACATCACACATCACACTCATTCCAGTCAGTTTATGCAGAATTTAGAAACAACTATTTTAACTCTCTAAACATTATTCAACAAAATAAAGTCGCTGTCATATATTTTCATTTGTCAAATAAAAAAATATGTGACATCAGAGATAGTTTTTGCCCAGTGTATGTTATGTAATTTCCTAGTGCGATGTCATCAATTCCAAACAGGAAGTTATATTTTATTACTATTACATTTATTTATTTTATTTTAGCAAAATTCCCCAAATATATTTATCTTAACTGCATTTTAGTTCGATGAGTCGTCCGAACTGTCAGAGGCACTTTAACAATTAAAAATATGGAAAGGTCCGCTAGATGGCAGTAAACGCAAAGCTGTGTAATCATGGACGCGTGCCATTTGCGTCATAAACGTGAGACGAGTCGCACCAAAATAAGCCACTTTTTTCTCATCTCACAGCCATGATCGGCCCTTTATTCCGTGGATCTATTAGTTCCACGCTTTATTCATCCAAACGGCTTTAATTTACGACAAATAAAATGATCTCCCTGAACTACATCCTTCTGGGCGGGCAGTTTCTTTTGCTCCTGACCGTCATTTTGTTACAATGTCTGGGGGGAATTCACTCCCAAAACTCGAGCACCGCCACTGCCGCGGGGACCCAGAGCTCCACCACGTCCACCACCGCGGGGCACACGGCCACGATGCTCCCGATGTTCAGCGAGCAGCCCTCCGAGGTGATCCGGTACGAGATCCCCGCGGCGGAGAACAACACGGGCCCGGCGGAGTACGAGTACAAGCCGCCGTCTCCCGTGGTCCTCTGCAGCTACCTGTGAGTGCTAACGCAGCCTTAGCATTAACATTAGCATCAACATATTAACCATAGAAACCCTTTAAATAGTATGTTGTCAGACTGTTTGGACAGATTGGACTACTCACTGAACTAAAATGCAGTTAAGATACATGTATTTTAAAATGTGTACAATTTAAAAATAGACAAAATAAAAATAATAATGACACATTTTGTCCCAGAATGGCAAATGGTTAGGTTTATAATTCTGCTTCCTGGTTGTAATTGATCACGTCACGCTAGGAAATGTCAAATCAACCAAATGCTGTTTAGAGGGTCAAAAAGTAGGAGGCGACAGGTGTAGTAAACAAACCAATATTTTGTGATATTCTGTGATTCAGTTTGTTCATTGTAATCACATTACGTTCTGTTTCACTTCTGCCACCATGCTGGAATTTAGAATGTATTTGTTTACAGACCTTTAATGGATCTATTAATTAGACCATACACTTAACAAAATGGAAAATCAAACATTCATTTTATCATCATCATCATTATTATTATTATTATTATTATTATTATTACTATTATTATTATTATTATTCAGAAATAAGGTCCACAGGCTGAAGTTATGCCGAGAAGTTTTGTTCTGTACGGAACTGCATAATTTTAGTTGCTTAGGTTAAAAAAAAAAAAAAAAAAGAGAGGCTGTTTGTAAAGACTCATTTAATGTATTTTTGGTAATGTTTTGCTAATTTTTTTAATTCCCTGAATCTTGATTGAAAGCACAATTGCCATTCAAATCAATAGCTTTTTCCCTTAGTCTGACTCATAATAACTGATAACAACACGAGGATATTTGAACTGGTTTTATTGAGGGGTTTTTGCTTGTGCTCCTACATTTTCACTTTGACCCAGGCCACCCTTCAAAACGTGGTCTCCATTTCAGCGGGCTACTAAAATATAAAATAACATCATTTCTCTAATGTGAGCTCTAGGTTTTGAAAGCACAACAAAAACCTAAACTCGCTGCACTGTAATAAAGTACATGTAACAGTTTCCCTCTTCTTATACTTTAGTCCTGAGGAGTTCATCTACTGTCAGGACCCGGTGGACCACGCGGGGAACTACACGGCTCGAGAGGAACTGGGCCACGGCTGTGTCGGGGTAACGTTCCACTCGGTTCTACTCTTCCTTTATCCTTTCAGAGCATCCTTTTGTGCTTTTGAATGACTCTTTCAGACCGTCCTGAACTCTCTCTTGATGTTAAATGTCTGTGTTCTCCTCCAGTGGGGCGGTCAGACTCAGAAGGAGGTGAACCACACCCCTGTGATCTGCACGGCTCTGGACGAGATCGAGTGCGCCGGCCCCCGGGAGTTCCTCCGAGGAAAAGTCCCCTGCATCAAGTAAGACCTGGAACGATGCATGTTTAAGGCCAGGCAGTGATTAACAATTGTGATTCCAATTAATCACAATGCTTTTTGCAGTTAATTGCATGTCATTCGAGGTTGGTCGATAATGAAAATTTGTTTTATGTTTTGCAAAAACTATATTCAGACAATCTTTTAACAATGCATAAAGAATGGGCTAAAATGTGTAAATGTAAATATAGAGATGTCACGATCATTAGGTTAATCGAAATGTGTAAATGTAAATATAGGGATGTCACAATCATTAGGTTAATCGATAATCGTGATTATTCAGGTCACAATTTAATCGTGACAACCCAAAAAATAATAATCGTGTAAATTTTAGAAGCAAAATGAAGTATTTTTAGTTCAATCTAACGTCCCAAAAATAGACTTAAATGTAAATAACCTTTTATATCTGGCTGTTATTGTCACATTTAACTTTATTTTATCTTTCAGAAAGTAACATTTAGTAAAACTGGTCACAAACTTGAGGAATAGTAGCAACATGTCAGACCTCAGGAATGAAAGAGGATGTCACTGTTGTTCGGTCACAGTCTCAATAACCGTGAATAATCATTCTCACACTATCGTTGGCGATATCTCCCTCTCTATTCAATTCCTCCACCTTCCCACTCTCTCCACCAGGGGGCAGTGTTCGCTCGCATGTAAGGCTCAGGCCAAACTGCCCATTTCCGCTTTATTGTGTGTATTTCAGTTGGTTGTTTCAGTCGAATATAAGCTTTGGTTCTTTGGTTCTGGGGCAAAAGGTCGTTAACAATAAACCACACTCAATTCTCAATCAAATGGTTCTTGTGATTTTGTTGCTATGAAAAACGCAATTTGTGATTCTGCGCTTTATACGTCACTACGGCGCTGCTCATGTTGACAAGATCAAAGAATTTAAATATTTTGAACTTCAATAAAATAGGATTTGTTGGTGTAAAATATCCCACATGATTAACAATTCTAATTCTAACTTTTGGAGTGAAAAACAAAAATGGGATGAAAGACAAAAGACGAGATCCCGTCGCCGTCAGTCAAGTCCTCTGTAGGTCCAGAAAGAGCCGTGTCGACTTGTGCGTTGTCGTTGGCAGGTACACGGGCCACTACTTCATCACCACGTTGCTGTACTCCTTCTTCCTGGGCTGCTTCGGCGTGGACCGCTTCTGTCTGGGCCACACTGGCACCGCCGTGGGGAAGCTGCTGACTCTGGGGGGCCTGGGCATCTGGTGGTTTGTGGACCTGATCCTGCTCATCACCGGAGGCCTCATGCCCAGCGACTACAGCAACTGGTGCACCTACTACTGAGCACGCCAAGCACAGTGCACAGAGTTCAAGGTTTACCCATGAGGTTTGTACTGTAACTATGGCAACTGTCGGAAGGGCCTTTTATTACAGACTGTCTGAAGCTCTAAAGCCAAGGGACATATTGAAGACGTAAGATCATTGCAATGTAATATAAATGTACTGTAATGTAATATAATTGTACTGTAATATACTGTATGTGTTGTTGTCGACTAGCTTGTGACATGAAATCTGATTTTAATTCAATGGTTAAACTAAAAAGGGTAGAGTAATCTCAAAATGCACATAAAATACCCCAACTGCATTATTATTATTATTATTATTATTATTATCATTATTATTATTATTATTATTTTAAAATTATTATTATTATTTTAAAATTATTATTATTATTTTTGTTTTTAATTATTATGATTTTTACATTTCTTTTTTATATTTCATTTTATTTTCTTTTTATCATTTTATTTTTTTTATTTTTTATGGTTTGGACCATTTTTGTCTTGCTCCAAAAGATGCCAAACGTTCTGTGTAAATTTAACGTCAAACAAAAATGTAAAATATTAGATGCCATTGCCTTGCCTTGAATGTTCCGTAGTGTGGCATTAAACTCATTTTCTTGTTCTTCTGATTTTGTTGTCTACAAATCCCTTGATAAACGTGCTTTTAGGTTTTTGTTTTTTTTACTGTCAGCAAGGGTGGCCTGTCCACAGACCTGACCTTTTACTTCCACCGCTTGCTTGTCTCCATGGAGATGGGTTGAATGCCATACTGTGGAACATTCCAGGCAAAGTATTAATGTCTTGAGATGAGGGCTGTCACGATTATTAGGTTATTCACAATATAATGCTGAGAACCAAAAAATAATAATCGTGATGATTATAGATGCAAAATTAAGTCATTTCAGTTCAATTTATCATCCAAAATATAGACTAAATGCAAATATTGTTTTTTTATCTGGCTGTTTTAGTCACATTTAACTTCATTTTGTCTTTCAGAAAGTTCAAATTCATAAAGCCGGTCACAACACTTAGGAACAGTAACGTTTTAGGCCACGAGAATGAAAGAACATTTAAAATGTCAGTCTCAATAAACGTTAAATTGTGATATTTCTTCTCACAATAATCATAACATATCCCATCATAATATTGGGACATCCCTAACTTTAGATACAGACTGCACCTTTAAAAGTCAATCATCCTCATCTTATTATTTAATCTTGACTAAATGCTCTGCCCTCTTGTGGCTGCAGCGGGCGGTGAACATACAGTTTACTCATGACTTCACCCACTGTAGAGATCCTTATTGTCCAAATCTGTGATCCTTGAGGCAAATGCCCAATGATGAAATTAACCCAACCACTGTCTACAAATACTGTAATGAGTAAGAGTATGTTTTTTTTTGTTTTTTTTAAATTAATTATAAACCTTTATTTAACCAGGAAAGTCCCATTGAGCTTCCTGTCCAAGAGCATCAGCACAGATCAGTCCGAACATTGAACATGTAACACTTTTAGACAATCACAAAATGTGTTCCTTAAAAACAGTTACAAACCAGATCCCATTTCCAGAACGTTCTACATTTTATTTACATGTTGTTAAATTACATTTAAACTGACTTATTGAAATCAGTTCTTTTTGTTTCCAGTCCTGTTGTAAATGATTCCATGTTAAGGGAGCAGAAAGTACAAACACATCACAGAGAAACTGTCCATCTGTTTGTACTGAATATAAACACACACATGTGGACGATACCCTTTGGAAATAAACACGCACCAGTGGCTGGTCGTTTTAACTCAGGCGAGTCCAAACGTTTTTCACCGAGGGCCCCGTATCCAAAACTGTTAGAACCAAAGAGCCACAGAATGATGTTTTTTTATACTGATTAATGTTCAAACAATGTTAATCTGAGGTGAGGGAAGTTTGACTGTTCTAAATGATGGATAATTAACTCCTCGTTTTCACATATGCGGCACTGAAATAAATAAATAACCTGATTGCACGATTCCTTTTGAGTTTGGCTCGAGGCGGTGTATCCTGACACAAAGGCACAGAGATATTCAGATGGCTGCATTTCACATCATTTTCACGTGGTTTGGACACCCCCGGTTTAACGTTTGGCTAACTTCACATGCGGTAAAGTGGAACTACAGGATCCTGAGCTCTAAACGAGTCGCTCTTCTTTTCGGTTCAGAACAACTCATTTATAGAAGTTGGAAAGAAGTTAAGGGTAGGACCACTGCAGGGACCTCAGCCTCTCTCAGCCATTAATCTGCACAGTTTAGAGCGGCTCCGCGCAGAGAGAGGAGACGAGGAACCTCCAGGGGCCTCTGCAGGGACCGGGCTGGGTTCAGTTAATCACATGAAATTTCCCCAGTTTGAAAATAAGAATAGAAACAGTCAAAAGCCCATTAACTTGCAGAGTGTGAGCTGGTAATGGTGGGATGGTCTGTCATGGGCTAATCCTCTTTGTTCCAGCAAAATGTGACAAGTACATTTTTGCTTTTTTGGGTGCTTTTTTACGAGGTAATATTTTATAACGTTATTTTGTTTGTTTTTTATCATGAATTAAAAACATTGTTCTAAAGGAGTGTGAAATGTACAGAAGAGGAACTGATTTTGTGGTGGAGTTAGTACAGTTTGCATTACTCAAAGATAGTCAATTCAATTCAGACCAAAAGGGTAAATCATTATTAAACTGAAATATAGTAATATAGTAAGACTCTTAACTAAAGGTTAACACTGCACCTAATAAAGTAATAGCAGGAAATGAGTAAATAAAGCACAATATATATATAGTTCTAACAGATAAATAAAAATCAAGCAATGAATATTCTCCACTCACTGACAGAACACACGGGCAACAGCCAAACCCTTGAAGAGAGAGAGGGAGGGACACAGAGGGAGAGAGAGAAAGAGTTGGGGGAGAGGAAGAGAGAGAAAGGGGGGAGAACTATAGAGGGAGTAAGAAGGGAGTAAGAAGCCACACGTTAAATATTAATATTTCTGTTTTTATGAAATTGTATTTATTACTACAATGTCTCCTTTACTACTTTAATTCATACTTTTTTTCTTTTCTTCAAATAAGGCCATTGGAATTTTAGATGACCTAATTTGTAATAAGATATTATTTCTGATAGTTAGACTTTTAATAAAAATTGATTAGTCTAATGTTTCTGAAGAATACTGCATCATCA